>VWZZ01001634.1:0-25141 GCA_013399095.1 Psophia crepitans | reverse complement strand
CCTTAATGATTCTATGATATCAGGCACAAAAATAGTTATGACCAATTTATCAACACTGAGGAATACAACAATTAACAACAGGAAGCTTTAGACATTGTTTTATGGAATAGAGCTTGAAGCAAAGAAATTCAGTGACAAAACTCCACTACCATGGTTTCTATCCAAAACCAGTAACAAATTCCATATGCGTCAGATTAAAGTAATGTTGGCCATTAATTGCCTCCCAAGTACAATAAAAAATACATTATTTGGGTTATGCTGAAAGAGGGAATAGAAATATCATGTCCTCTGTGCAAAGATATTTGAAAGGGAGAGGATTATAAGAGGACAACAAGAAAATAGTGGATACAATGCAACAGCAAGATGGCTAAACAAACAATGTTTGAAGGACCTTGTTTATTGTTAACAGCAAACATCAAAGCAAGACCAGATGATGCAGCTAGAGTGGAAGAACTTAGGTTAATCTTTACTAAAAGTACTATTTCATTGCAGAAGTAGCACTAAGATGTACCATAATATACTCTTTGTGAATGATTACAATCATTATAATCATTAAGAGAATTAAACAAGTATTAAACTTGCATTATAAAGTAGATTTGACATTAGAAAGTAGAAGTAGCTAAGGTATACTATACACTGTAATTGGACAATATAACTAAGTGACCTATCACCAAAAGTTTTGCTGCTTTAAGAGAAGTCTGTATTTCCCTTGTTCAACAAAATATATTCGCCAATTCTTTTAAAACTGCTTACTGCTTTGTTAAAACCATGAGATATCACTTTCAGCAGCTTGCCTGAACAATTTCTAGATCCCAGCCCCAAAATTTTAACTGCAAGAAGGGTTATTTCATATCTTCATGTCAATCGTACCAAAATTTACTGGTTTGCCTATACAGTTAAACTAAAGTACAGAAGGAAAAGAAAACAACCCTTAGCATTTTATTACATCATTCAAATCCACTGAAATGAAATGTTAGCAAGAATCAAACTACTGAAGTTAATAAAATTGATTCCCCCTCTTCCCCTGAAATTTTAAGGGAAAAAGAAACCAGGTATTTGCTTGTTTCCATCTTACTATCAGAGCCTCAGACAAAGGTGAAATACTTTTTTGGGGTGATTAACTTACCTCAAAGAGAGCCATATTCTTTCCTTCATACACACTTCCTCTGTCCATCTTTGCACTGCTAATA
Source organism: Psophia crepitans (assembly GCA_013399095.1). Taxonomy (NCBI): domain Eukaryota; kingdom Metazoa; phylum Chordata; class Aves; order Gruiformes; family Psophiidae; genus Psophia; species Psophia crepitans. Next base: position 23,951 of record VWZZ01001634.1, on the reverse strand, counting down.
AACGGACTACTTTCCTTGGCAATCCCATCCCCTGGTGGAAAAGTGCAACAATTAGAAACAAAAGGTGGGGGGGGGAAAAAAGACAAGGTATAGCATACAAGTCAGAAAATACTAGGTTTAGATAACACTGGAGGTGGCTGCTAAACAGTGTGTCTTTGTCCTGTACAAATGGATTCAATGTCCACATTTAAGGAAATTAAATACACCTTAACAGTCTAATCATTGTATAGTGATCTGCCTCTTAACTATTACTTATTATTCTTTAATACATATACCGAACTCTTCCCTCTTCCCTGCCCTATCTTTCTAGTTTACTTAAAAAGCACTTGACAGTAGAACTTCACATAAACCTCCTGGGCAACAAAAAGCTGCACCCAACCTATCTTTCCATTACTTAACTACCAGAGGGATTGTTTTGTTTGGTTTTGTTTATTTTTTTTCTGAGGGAATCAGTAGAGACAGAAATTTATGAAGAAAAACAATGTAAAAAGGAATCATTTTGTAAAGATTCTGTGGACTAATGCTGGCTGTCACTACCAGACTCTACAGAAGTCTCCTGTTTCTTTAACAATTGTCTTTTTGTGTTCTGTGAATAATTGGTGCAGCATTTTTATTGTATTTGACACGATCACCGTTACCTAATTTTAGCTCTACTTGAAAGAGAATCAATGCTGAAAAAGTGACCACAAAAATAAGTACTGACAAGTACTCTCTCATTGGCAGTCTGTTGACTAATCCTACAATTATGAACATCTTTGAACAAGTTCTTTTCAGTTTTCAGCACTGGTGTCAATAAAATCATATTGCCTGTAGATTAAAAAACACCACATTTGGGAGTGTGATTATTTAATATGCTTAGAAATACAGTGAGCCTTACAAATGTGTAACTCAAATCGAGAAGCATTACACCATCCAGTAGATAAAACTTGTTTCAGGACCTCACCACAGTCACCAGCTATGGTGAGGCTAATGAAATAAGTTACTACGCCAATCTTTAGCTCATCCCTTCTTCAAAAGAAAGCACTCATTAGAAAACAAGAACTAAAAAAAAGAAAGGATTTACACTTTTCACAAATACTATGAATATCACCTTTGGTGCATCAAGTGGAATAGAGCAAATAGAAAAATATATTTCAGCCGCTCCCACTGAGGTAACATAGAATATAGAAATAGGTACTTCATTCCACTAGTAAGTCTCAAGCCATTTACAGCTTCATGTTGTAACCCTATTCCCTTGAATTTTATAATCAAATCATAAAATTGTTTAAGCTGAGAAAGACCTTCAAGATAACTGAGTCCAACCCTTAACCTAGCACTGTCAAGTCCACCACTAACCCATGTCCCTGAGTGCCAGATCTACATGTCTTTAAATACCTCCAGGGATGGTGACTCACTTTCCTGGGCTTGACAAGCAAATCACCTTTCCCTCAGGCTTCTTGGAAACTGCATCAACACAAACTCTTCTCAGGTGTAGAGGTGATTTAAACATACAATAAAAATGATAACTTCCAATGTAGTTTTAGACATTCCTCTAAGCTGCACATTTCTTCTGCAATCCAGTTAGAACTTCTGTAATTAAAGCACTCCAAAAACTCATACTTGCTGTTGCTTGATTTCTGAGAAGTAATTTCCGTTATGAGGGTTTACAGACAAAAATCTTAAATCTGGACTAAATTAGTAGCCCATCTGAGCCACCACTGGTATTAAAAGACCCATAAGAAAGGTAAAATAAAACAACATCATCTTCTATGGGCTTGATTATGGTATGTTTTGTCTGTCTTATGACACACACAAAACCACCCATCTCTTGATGTGACACTCCATCCCACCCAACATAAGGCCATCAAAGCCTAAGCTCCATGAATAAATCTGTTCCCCCCACCCCAATATATACTTTCAAAATTATTGCTATTATTACTATTTTTAATCTCTATGGAATGTTCACATGCCATCGCACAACTCTTGTCTGCTGGTCCATCAGTAAGCACAACTAAAGCCATAACTAACTAGCCACAACTAAAAGCCTGTCTGGCATTTTCTAGGTTGACAGAGCATACAAAAATTCCTACTCTTGATTTCTACAGATACTCAAGCTCTGTGATGGGTGTAGTTATGTTTCCATTGAAATTAGTTGCAACTAATTACATTCTTTTCTACATGAGATAGAAAGCTGCCAGCAGAGAAGGTAGGAGATGTGCCTCAAGTTTGGGAGGTAATATTCAGTGTTCATGCAGATGATCACAATGTGCACTCCCATACACCTCAGCCTCTCAGTTGCCAATGCAATGTAACCCACCCAAGCTATCACAAATTGTCCCAGAGTTGTGTTAGCCTCAAATTTAGAACTGCCAACACCATCAGGTGACTTCTCATTAACATTTCCAAATACCAAGCAAAATTTACATCAGAAATGTGTCTTTGTATCACAATTCAAAGTGTTGGTCATAGAGGTAGAAGATAGCACTTTGTTCAAATTCATATTCCTCAGAAGTTTCAGAGCAGCAATCCTCAAACATTGACAGGTAGGATACTTTAAGGCACTTTACCAGTTAAAAGTTTCTGAGGTGATCCAAACCAGTTCATTTTATACAGTGCAAGATAGAATCCAACAGTATAGCTTAAACAGGCAGAAGCCACCTTTGCCACCAAAGAGATGGCCCTCTCATTCCCTTCTCACACTTACTACTCACCCATTTGTGTCCCTGTATCACACTGTTCCTCTTGAACAGAACCATTTATTATGGGTGCAAGAGTGGTGTGTGCCAAGTAGGAAGAGAGCTGTTCTGCTTTTGTTTTTATTCTTGCTACTACTTCTGATCCAGATGAGTGTGTTTATTACACAGATGCTTGTGCTGACACTAGAGACACCACCAATGTAAGCAAAACCACTGCCTTAGCATTGATGCCAGTATTACTAAGTCATAAAACTACAGTGGTTGAGTTTTTCCCTTTCCTGCCCCCACCTCCCTGAATCAAAAGACTATGAAAAACATGTGTTACAGTTGTCGGTATTGTGTTAGGGAAAGTGGCAAAGCATGGCTTAGTGTAGAAGGAGGAAATGATGATTTAAGTGATCCTAAGTTTGCACCAGGATGCCTGTTTGAGAGACTAAGAGCAAAATCTGATCCGATTTCCAGTCTTTCCACAAGTTGCAGAAATGAAATTTGCATTAGGGTCTACAACTTTGAAAAAACATACTGAGATTTGATCAGTGTATGTATCTCTTGGTGTTTTCAGAATTGAAATAGGAAAAAGCCTTATCAAACTTATCTTGTTATTGAAAGTTTGTTGTTTGGTTTGGGTTTGGTTTTGGTTGTGTTTGTTTTTTTTAATTACCGGAAAAGTCTCAAACAAGTTGTTCCTTATTTCTGTTTAAATTTGGCTCTTCTCAAACTCCTAGCTGTAATATCCTAGTACACTTTCCAAATTTAACCACTCACACTTAATATTTTCTGTCTTGTGAAGGTAACTATACTTATCAACTCATCTCAAGCTTCCTTTGGAAAAAACCAGCAACATTTTCCTAGCCTTTAATATTTTTTGCTGGCAACATTCTTTCCAGTTTTTAAGTTACACACAAGAAAAAAAAATTGAACTTTAAAAATACAGCCTTCTAACACCATTGTCCATCATGCTATTTAAAGAAGATAATCATCACCTCTCTAGTCCAAGGATCAGGCTAGCTTTCTTTACCACAGCATTAAATCAAGCTCATGCTATTCTATTCCAGTCTGACCCCTAAATCCTCTCTAGATTCACTGCTTCCTCACTGTTCCACACTACGCCATTATTGTTCACATTCAAGGAACATTCCTATTTGCCTTCGTACTCAAACATACTTTGCCCATAAAAATCAAGCATGTGTGTCTCCTGTCATGCTGTAAGAGGTTAACATCTACCTGAAAAATAAAACCAGATTCTTTTTATAAGGCAAAAGAATACAGGTGGTGTTCAAAGAAGAATGATCTAAAACTTTTGAATCACAGTCTCAGTAAGATAACTTGGCTATGATAAGGTATAGATGTTCTCTAAACAATTTGATGTGTAAAACTAAGTAGTTTTGATTCCCAGTAGAAATTTTTAACTTCATATGCTACTGTCTAAAGCAGAACACAGTTGAAGAGTAATACTTCAAAGAAAAATCCCAACTTTTCATGGTTTCCAAACAGCAACTCTTAGTCATAGTCCATATACTTTGAAGTAGGTTCCGGTTAGTCAGACACAGGTGAAAAATAAAAGGTTTTAATAAAAAGCATTAAGGTAATATTCAGTCACATTAAGAACAAATCACTACAAACTGAGAATATGAAGATAAGATCCTGTTTGCACAAGGATAAACAAGCATTTACTGTTAACTTAAGTAAAGTTTAAGGTAAAAATACACGAAGTTTAAAAGTCACTAGAACTGATTTATAGAAGCATCACATTCAAGAAAGCTGCCTGTGGCAAAAACTGTAATTCTATCTTCTCTATCATGCATTATTTACTTCCTATACGTCCAAATTTCTGATTGGCAGGCAACTAAAGAACTTACACAACGTTAAAAATCTAATTTCTTACAACTCCTCACCCAAAAATACATAGAAGTATTCTTTATAGAGCTCAACATAAACTCAAGTTTTCAAAAGCTACTACTTTGCTTTAATTCAAATTATGAAAAGGCATCAATAAGCTTCTTTGAACACTTGTTGCCTCTGAATTTTTACATAAAATGGATTTAAGTGTAATCTACTTAAAAGTTGCAGATCATTGGTTTTAATAAAGAAATGTCATTATATTTACTATATCACCAATTTCTTGCATTATTTCTATCAATGATCAGCAGAGTTTATATAAATTATCTTGAAAAGCAGAACAAGGTGTATTTAAGCTCATTGTAAACTCCTTTACATATCTGTCACCTTATCAACATCACTAAATTTTAGTTTTCCTTTACTTAGGCTACTACTACAATCAAGCGCAGCCTACTTCTAATGGAGCCACACTGTAAAGTTCTTTATAAATTCTCTATAACATAGCTGGAAGAACAGAACCTGCTATTACAATAACAAAGTCATTAGAACCATGGTATTGTCTTTTAAAGAGACTCACTTGGATTTGGCCCACATTCTTCATAATCTTGTTCACTCATGATTAAGGGGAAAAAAAAAAATCAAGAAAAAAATCAATCACCCCTATGCCGATTCTTCACATACCAAGAAGTAAAACAGGGAACTGACAGTTGCTTCCTCCCAGCTTTGTGTAAGACCTCAAATCCTGTTTCTTACTAGTATTGGATTAATCCTGAAACAAGTCATTAAGGCTTCACGCAGTGCGAAGCATGCCCATGACACAGCCAAACTACATGGCAGTCACAGAACTCTCTAAAGAGAGCTAAGCTGGAGGATTTCCGTCTACAAGAAACACCACGCTCAGTGAAACAGGCAGGATCAAGTTACTAAAACATCCCACATCTTTGCCTAATAAATATATTTAAAGTTTTATTTTAAAGTTAATTTGATGGAAATACTTCCACTAGGCAGATCAGTATACATTAGCAACAAGTACATTAACCTATTCCAAAGACCCATATACTATTAAAAAGGCCATTTAATGCATTAAGTACACACTAGCAGATCTTAGCAAGTTAACCATAAGTATAGTTGTAAACATTGATTTTATGTTAAAGAGCTTGCACTGATTGTACTTGTATAAAAGGGTCCTCTAAGACTGGCTGTGTAATTTGTTAATTCTCTTTCAAATTAGGTATGTCACTTTTTTCTAGTTTATGCATTAATCCATTTCACACATTCTATACCAGCCTTAAACAACTTCATACAGACTGTTTCAATTCTATTACACGGATGTTATTGCCTGGAACAGACTAGTTCCTGTGGTCAAATCTTTGACTCACATCTGAAATCTACTGTTCTCTGTGACCCTAACACCTACGCCAAAAATATGGCCAACTGCAGAAAGGCTGAAAGGGCTGAAGGCTCCTTTTCAGCCTATTTCCCAAAGTTCCTCCTACCTAGAACCAGCTCTGGTGCTTACCAGCCCCCTAAAAGAGCTGCTTTACCTTCACTGATGCTCAAAAAGCCTGCCACCTACACCTCCCCATTTTGATTCCCACCACGGGACTGCTTCTTGTNGAACCAGCTCTGGTGCTTACCAGCCCCCTAAAAGAGCTGCTTTACCTTCACTGATGCTCAAAAAGCCTGCCACCTACACCTCCCCATTTTGATTCCCACCACGGGACTGCTTCTTGTTCCTCACTGGCAAAATAAAGCAGCTTGTGCAAGTCCTCAGCAGATGTTCCACAAAGCAAGAAAGGTCAGTAGAGGGACAGAAATAGGACTGGTCACTAACCAATCACAGCAAGCTAATTAGGCTGTTTATGTCCTGGGAAGTTGCTACCAGGACAGGTCTATAGGTAACAACACAAAATTCTGGTATTTTCAAGGATGTTCTAAACTTCCTTTCTGAAGCTAGAAGAAAAACTCAAGCCTCCCATTCTTCAGGATTGAAATTAATCTGCTAAAAGTTTTTATTCTCTTCAAGAAGTAAGCTTGTAGGATGATGCTTTTAAGGGGTTTCAAACTTTGTGCTCCTTGTTAGAAAGCAAGAAACAGAACAAGTTTTTCATTATTTCTTCCAAAAAGGGGATTTTTTTCCCAGAAGGTACAAGTTGAAAAAAAAAATTATTTTCACAAGCCAGTTACCACTCAACACCTTACCTCCCAAAGGCTGCCAGAACAATCTCCTAAATAGGCTTAATGCTGTTTGGTTTTGATTGCTGTGAGTTAGCTAAAGAATACAGCTAATTAAGGTACCTAATTAAGAATGCTAGCTGTTATAATCAGGAAGCAGAGAAATACTGTCAGACTGACACAGAAAAGCATGGCTTAATCCTGTCCATGGCTTTTTCAAGAGCAAAGTTACTCTGGTACCATCTTAAAGTTTCTATACTGTTAAACCCAATTCCGAAGATTCCCATCAGACCTTTAAAAATAAAGGGCACTTTTGATGCCCTAAAACTCAAGAATGGCAATTTTTAGGGTTGAGAAGCTGCCAAAGAAACAGCTAAACCTCTTGTAAAGTTGGGTTACAGTGGCTTAGCAAGAACCTAGTGCTGCACAAACAAATGCACCAAAAATTCATCCAATTTTGCAACTACTTGAAAATTTGCACGTGAAATCAGAAAGACTGCAGTCTTCATGGACTTCATGTGGTGGGTGAACCTTGGCTAGCCTCCAGGTGCTCACCAAGTTGCTCTATCACTCCACCCGCCCTCAACAGGACAGGCAGAGAAAATAAGATTAAAAAGCTCGTTGAGAAAAGGACATCATTCAGCAAATACCATCATGGGCAAAAGAGACTTGACTTGGGGAAACTAAATTAATTTATTGTTGATTAATAAAAGAGTAGGATAACAAGTAGTAAGAACAGATCTAGAAACACCTTCCCCTGCCCCTCCCTTCTTCCCAGGTTCAACTTCACTCTCAACTTCTCTACATCCTCCTCCTGAGCAGCACGCGGTGTCAGGGAATGGGGGTTGTGGTCAGTTCATAAATGTTGTCTCCACCGCTCCTTCCTCCACATGCTCTTCCCCTGCTCCAGCATGGGGTCCCACCCATGCAAGACAGCCCTTCATGACCTGCTCCAATATAGGTCTGCTCCACTGACCTCTCCACAGGTCAGAGTTTCCTTCAGGGCACATCCACCTCCATCCTCCAGGAGCTGCAGGGTAGATATCTGCTCCATGGGCTGCAGGGGCAAAACTTGCATCTCATGGTCTTCACCACAAGCTGCAACAGAATCTCTGCTCCAGCACCTGGAGTACCTCCTCCCCATTCTTCGCTGACCTTGGTGTCTACATATAGTTGCTTCTCTCATATTCTCACTCTCCTCTCTTAGCTGCTGTTGTGCAGCTTTTTTCTTTTTTTTTTAACCCTTTCTTACCAACATCACTGATGGGTTCAACTTTGGCCAGCGGTGGGTCCATCTTCGAACTGGCTCTGGCATGGGGGCAGCTTCTGGCATCTTCTCACAGAAGCCACTCCTGCAGCACCCTTGCTACCAGAGCCTTGCCACATAAACCAAATACACTTCTGTGTATTTTACTTTCAGAAAGGAAGGAAAAAAGTGTTCACAACCACTACCAAGAGTAATGACACCTTCTCCACTTAAATTTTCTTTGCTGCCACCACTGTGGCAAAGGTACAAAGAGTCAAGGAAAACATATTCCAAACCTGAAGTATTCTTATTAACTTGGGGTAGGGGAAGCTAAATAGAAACCTGACATGATAAGCTACAGTACTAGCATAATTAAAATTCTGCTAATTACTGTCTGGACAGTTCACAAAGCCATGGCATACCAATAATTACAGTTATACAAATTATAGCATGTACCAGAAGTGCTCCTAGTTCAACTGGTACATCAAATCAAGTAGGAAAAAAAAATACTGATTATGCAAAAAATACCACATAAGTCACAAAAGGATTGTGTAAAAATAAAATAAAATTCATAGGAGAATCCATTTAAATCGACAGGAAAATTAATTTAAACCAAGCACCGCATTTTGCTAAGAGGGAGAACCTCAAGATTTAATATTTCTACTCAGATTCAGAATGTAAGTCTCCTGTGATAACATTCTATAGTTCATTAGACTAGAAAGCAAATAAAAATAGCACTAATTGTTTCATTCCTTGTGCTTTCGTATTTCTTTTTACGTAAAGCTGCACCACAGTTCAAAGATGTAAGAAAAATTAATTGGGTCAGAGCTGCCAAAAGAGATGGTTTTCTGTGTTGGGGTGGGACAACACTGTGAGGCAATTCAAGGAAATAAAGCCTCTTAAAACAACTTTTTTTGAAAACAACTGTTGTTCCGTCATAGCTAGTTTCCTGGCAATTTTCACTTCCTAGAATAGTTCACAAGCAGTAGCACTGAAGAGAACAGAAACACTTTTTTTCCCCAGCACCAGCTAATAAGATCTGCTATGAGTAACAAACTATATCCCTTACTAAAGGCAGCCTTTGCAATTCTTACCTGTGAGCTTTTAACACAGTAACAGTCATATTAAAATTGTGAGATAACATTACAGGCAAAGCTGTTACGAAAAACAGTAAAAAAAAAAGTTATACCAGATGACCTTTATTCACCATATTCTGATGGCTGCAAAAGCATTATCACCAAAAGAAAAATCAAATCAGCAACAGATGAAAAAATCTCAGTAATTTTCATTACAGGATCAGAGAAGTTAAAGTTATGAGGGTTGATAACACTGTATTTTATGTTACTTTCTCCTAAAATATTCTCCTTTAAAGTTGTTTTATGACTAGAATTATTTACATTTAGCTCTGAGGCAAGAGCTAAGAGAATGTTAGCATTTCAGTCACATGAAATCAACACAAGGAGTAAAAATAATTGGCTGCCCATTTCAAGCCTTAAGATCCTGTCCTTCACAAAAAAAAAATCAAAACTGCAGCGGTCTAAAAGAAATGTTTAAACAGTTACAAAATGCTAACTGACCACTTAGTCCACAGTGAAGTTGAGTTTATTATCCGTAACTCTGACTCATTTATTTGCCCCCATTTCCATTGGGGCGAACAAACTCTTATATTCACAACGATACACGTAGCTATATCAAATAGTGAAAGGATCAATTAGAGCACCCTGGCAGAGCTGGGCATACATCAGGAGTTGACCTGGACAGCCAATGTCTCTCAGAGCAAAGAAAACCCCTGTATGCAACTCCCATGCCTGTGATCAAATGTCAGATGTGCATCTTATCTGCAACAGGAATAATATTCTCCATCCCAACATTGTATTATACAATATGACATTAGTAGTCCTTGTCTGCGATCCCAATGTGGCTTCTGTAAAGGGAGATTCTGTCTCACACACCTGAAAAAAGTTCTTTGAAAGACTCAAGAAGCATATGGATAATGGAAACTTCATTTATGCAGTCTGTCAAGATCTCCAAAAGACTTTTGAAGTCCATCTCTGAACATACTTAAGGAAATAAAGCAGCCATAGAATAAAAGAGAAGACATTAGATAAGCCATAGGTAAATAACTGTATAAGAAAATAATAAGATAATAATATAATAATAATAGGATAATAATATAAGATAAATATGGTCTAGTCTCAGAGATGGACATGGTCATTGAAGATCTGCAGGGCCACATACTGATCCACACATTAATAAAAAACAGCAATAAAAAATAAAAAAACAACATGAGGTGACCAGATGTGACAGTTCAAAACTATTTCAAGTTATTTAGGATAGTCAATACACAGGACAATTGTGGAGAGCTGCAGATCTCCAAGACTAAATGAATGTTAAACCAACAGGCAAAATTTCAATGTAGAATTTTAAGAGTAGATATTTAGATACATGAAGGAAAACAATCCTGAAACAGCTGGGCTCCAATTGATTGTTACCTCTCACAAATAAGACACTGTGGTTACGATTGTTTCATAAAAACACCAGTTCAATAATCGCTTTTCAAACCACAGCCAGAACATCAGAAATGAAGAGGGAAAAGAGTCCGTGTTAGAGAAAGGCATTAAAAAACCCAAACCAAAAACCAGTGCTTGTTCACAACTTGATTATCATGTGCAGTTCTGGAACTTGCCCCATTTCAAAGTGAATAGAAGGGGAGGGTGGGGAAATCAGAGAGAGACAGAAAGTGGAAGCTATTCCATACTGATTGTTCTATGTAAAGAATTACTAAATAAGAGTCTTCAGTTTGGGAAAAAAGGTGATTGAGTTAAGGTGGGACAAGGTTTATAAACAAAAAAATAATCTTGAATGATCTGGAAAGGGACCTGACAAGTATTAGCACAGTTTGATGCCTTTAATATGATGACTGGATCAGAAAAACAAAGGCAATTTGCCTCTGAGCAGCAGATCTTACTGCCACAGCTTCTGAGGTGCCAAAACCACATTAATTCCTGACTGCATAAGAGAATGGAAGAGAAATTCACAGAGTATATTCAGAACACAAACAAATTTAGAACTTAATCTAAAAAATCTAAAATCACTAAAAAAAACCAATGAGAAATGAATCCAGTTTTATAGGCAACTCATCTTTTTCTGGCCCACAAGCTATCAAAGCCTGGAAGAGCATGTAGAAAACCATATTTGTCAACCCATGCTTCCATGTGCATCTCTAGACCTGAGCCTTTAGCTAGTACTGGAAAACTGTGCATGCTACTGGCTAAGCACATGAACAGGACAGAGAGGGATAACTAACCTGCAGAGGTTTTAAAAAAGTGAACACATCAGTTTGTATTTTTTCACGGTACAAAAAACAAGACAAACTGCAGTGGGATGAAGGGGAACATACAATACTGTACTTTTCTGTACAGTGAGCTCTGCAGTAGAGACTGGTTCTGTGTTTGAGCAGAAGCTGACTGAGAATACACTAGACATTCAGTGAGATTGTCTTCCCTCCAGTGTGCATACATGTATGCCTCAACTATTTCCTGGTTTTCCAGGAATTAGAGTTTTACAGAAATTCATAGTGCTTCATTAGTTATGTGATGACTTCTTGGTAAATGGCCGGGTTGGTCATTGATATTCCTTGTGTTTGAGGCTCTTCATTTTAAAAAGAATTTGTAGGAGTTAGTTCTCATATTGGTTTCTAAATAAGACACTGCTGTGGCAAGGTAAACAATACTATGGGATGCTAAAAATACTCATTGTGCTTTGAAACACCCGACACACAGAGCTGCTAATGAAACAGATGTGATCAACTTTGAAGTTTTGACAGGTCTAATAGTGACTACTAACATGTGTGAAGAAAACAAAAACAACAACGCAAATCGAAGCCAGAATTTCTCATAAACTTCATCTACTACTGCCTTAACAGACTCCTGTTTGCTCCTTCTTCAACCAGTCACTCTTTCCTGACCACGCTTCCTTTGTATTAAAAGCACATGAAAAGACAGTCACATACGCTCCTGCAAAGGCACATACACTTTCTGCTACTTCGCACATATTTGAGTCACCTTACTCCATTATCATATGGACAGGTATCAGGTAAGAATGTGTGCAAGGGGATAAACACACAGAATAATTGATAAGTACCTTGCTAATAAGATACCAAAACTATTTTAATAGTGATCTAGCAGCGAAACAGCCTACTTCTCTCCAAAAAAAAGTGTTGCAGGTTTGGTGATTGATGTTTGGTTTTATTTGACATGTTTATTTAGTTGTGTGTGGTGTTTTCTTTGTTTGTTGTGGGGTTTCTTTTGTTGTTTTAACAAGGTACTAGTGCAGTCAAGGAAATTCCAGAACAACTACTTTGTTTTTTAAGACAGACAATTCAATCAAAACTGATGAAATTTTAGATTCCTGAACAACTGGAACAAAATTACATACTGAGCTATACAGGCGAAGGGTGAGCCAGAGGGGAAGCTTCCATTCTCCTTTTTTAACTTCCTGGCTCTCAGCTTTGCTCCACTCCTACCTTCACACAACTCTAGCCATTCTCAGGCTTTTTGCAGCACTCACGCACCTCAACTCCTACAGGGGAAGGATGTTTTTCCCTCTGCAGGAATTTAGTTTTCTGCCAGTTTAGCATGTTGAACCAGCCCAGTGAAGCATCTGATGAGCACCAAGGTCAAATGCAGGAAGAAGGAAGCAAACCCAGGGATGTGGAGGACTGAAGGAGATGTTTTTCTCCCTAGCCTTTTTCTCAAGGCTGGAGCAGGGAGAAAGGCAAGCCCCTCCTTCTCCAAGCAGCAGGCTTTTGGATGGGCTTAACTACAACAGCTTTTAGCTACACTAATGTTTTAGAATTCTTTAAAGTTTTCAGAAGAATGAGTCAAGGAGAATTATTTGATTAAACATTAACTTGATTTTATGCATTACAAGTTTACATACCACAAACATCCATATAATACCCAAAGCAACATTAAGCATATCATTCACTTCCCAAATAAGAATACTTCCTCTGTATCCCAGTATAGCATTTAATTTATTAATGAAGTCATAGCTCTCTAACTACATCTTGTTTCAAAGTCAGTGCCTTCTCTCTTCCTCTTTATTTCATTTTACAGGCACATTAACAGGGAAAGTCATGCATAGATTCACCTGCTCAAATGACAGATACAAAACAGTAGATAATTTAAACATATTTTGCAAATGTAACTGCTAGTCCACACAAATTCTGCTTAATAGCATGAAGAATTTTTCTTTTTTACTCACAACCTTAAGTGTTACAAGTAAGCCAGTTCCACTCTTCCCAAGATTCCCAAATGTTCAAGCCTTCCGGCTATATACACCTCTCCCAACAACAACTGTTCAATGCCATGCCTGCACGTACGTTCAGCATTCTGCGATGCCTTTCTGACTAGCTCCTTTACCATAAGGAAAGCTGCCCAAACAGCTTAATACTGCCCTGCTGTCATCCAACCAGTACGGGAAAGAAGCTGTTGCTACAGTTTATACTGTTTTGTTTTTCCTATTCCATTTAGTTTGCAAAACAAAGCAGCAGTTACGTGAACACTTGCTCATCGCTTGAATATACCAAAAGGAAATTCCGCTGCAAGTAGCATAGACCTTCTATGGGCAGGTAGGGGTTTGAATGGAGAAAGCTTTGGGAGAAAACAACCCAGCTTTGTGCTTTACTGGATCATCTTCCTAAAGAATGTTTATGCAAAACGAAACCGAGGTAACGTAAATATGTTTATGTTTGTCAAGTATCTGTTTTCATCTCTTTACATTCACATCCCACACCATATGGTACTGGCCTTACTTACCTGCACTCTGTACCACAAAAAGGGAGAAGACACCATTATGAGGAATTGCCTTTTACAAAACCTCATCTTTTTACCCGTGACCATTTAACATCTTAAAAAAAAAACATTAAGAACGAGTATCGATTGTACCAGCGGCCAAAACAACGTGCAAGACCCAACCAGCTCTCACAGTGCCAGCAACTACTCAAGCACCAAGGGCAGGAGCCACCGCCCCCCGGCAGCGCCCCCCCGCCGGGGTGAGGCAGGCACCCGTCTGCCCACCGCCGCTGGGGACAAACACCCATCTCGCTGCGGAGGAGGCTGCCCTGACCCAGACTCTCATGCTCGACGCCCGAGCTCCACCTCGGGCTTCACTCTGCTCACCTAGACGGCTCCGGGGGCGCGGCCCTGCGCGAAGGAGGGCCCTTAACGCCGCGCCATTAGGTAGCAAACACCGGCTGAACTCATGACACGGCCGCCGGTGCGAAAACACCTGGCTGGAGCGAGCCAGGTAAGCCTGTGCTCTTCTCCGCAGCCTGAACCTGCCCTCCTACCTCTCTCCCTAGGGAGCTCCGGCAGGACTCGGCTTTTAAAGTGAGCTTTTACGCCTGCCCGCCGAACTGCCGGCGGCACTGGTTACTCCCGCTCCTCCTTGCGAAGGGGAAGCGGACCGTGCCGCGCCCGCCCCCGGGCTGCCCAGCTCCCCGGCCGGAGCCGCCCAGGAGCGCTTCCTCCCTTCAGCCAGCAGCGACGGCTCATGGAAACAAAGAAAAACGAGTTCTCAGCCACCCCAGGCGCCAGGCTTTCGCCCTCTCCCGAGGTGCACTTCTCCACCTGCACAGGTAGCCCCGGCACCGCGCCCTGCGGCCTCTCCGCAGGCTACGGGGACCCTCCGGCGGCGAGCCAGACCCCGCTCCCCCGCGCACAAAACGCCGGCGCCGTCCCCAGGCGACGCCCCTGGGACTTCCCCGCTCCCCTCTCTCTCACCGGAGCCTCGGTCCCTCTCGCCGTCTTCTTCCTCTTCCTGCCGCTGCCCATGCCGCTCCGCCGGCCCGCGCTCCTCGCCCTGCGCCTCCACCGGCACCACGGTGAAGCTGGTCGGCATGGCACGGAGAAGCCCGAGCGCCGCTAGCACCTCCTCCCAGGGCAGCGGGCAGGGTGTGCGCGGTGCTGCCGCCTCCCTCACGTGAAAGCCATTTCCTCACGCAGCAGGGGGGGGTGGCCGGCACCGAGCCACCGCCCGCCCCCTCACGGCCTGACTGACGGCGCTGCGGCCCCGGTTTCGAAGTCAGAGACAGGGGCCCGGCGGCGGCGAGGAGGAGGAGGAAGAAGAGGGAGTGCTGTGATTAGCTCTGATTTACATACACGCAACTTCCCCGCTCGGAGCGGAGGCAGGTCGACGGGAAGTTTTGCTGTGCCGCGGCGGGGAAGAGGAGCCGGGCGGGGAGAGGCGTGTGCCGTGAGGCGAGCTGGTACCACCGGGAGGGCAGCCCGAGGCGGGCTGCGTGTCCCCACCGCGGACGCCACCGCGAGTCGCTTTGTGCGGCTGCCGGGCACAAACAGACCCGCTTCCTCGCCTCCTCAGACCTTGCCTTGCAGATACCCTTGTGTCGCCTAAACCGGGAATGAACCCCTTGCCACCCGTGCAGCAGGCGTGCTCTTTATTGCAGCTCCAGATGCGGGGGGGGCCGCTCCACCGACCGTGCCTAGAGAGCTACAGTCAGTTCACGTTTGTTAGCCTAACTTATACATATTCGTCTATTTATTTATTTATTAGCACAACTTGCACGTATTCATACCTCCTAAACTAGGGCTGATTAACTCTCCACTCGCTTTGATTTAAAAACACAGGGCCCTCTAAATTCACTAAGCCTGCTCAGTGAGTAGGGGCCTTTATCGGGGGGGGGGGCAGTGTTTATAGCCCTAGAGTGTGGGTTTCAGATTATAACAAGACAGGTCACTCTAAAGACACCAATTAGAGGAATTTCTGCTGACTTCTGGCTCTCAGGGATGCACATCCCTTTGTGAACAAGAGTTGCTCTAGTCAAGTCTTTTGTTGCATCTTATCTAAGCATACCTCACTCTAATTAAATACATTCGAAGGTTTCAAGGATGGTTTTCCTGTTCTCAAATCCCTAGTTACCTTATTCTCAAGCAATAAGATTGGATACACAGCTCCAAAATACACAGCCCAAATGTTGACTCCTGTCCTATCTCAGACACCACTTGCATCACTAGGACCACCAGGCTGCTTCTTCTCAGATCCCAGCAGACAGAAATTTGTTCCAAAGAAAACCAGAGCTAGACAGTAGGACCCTAATCCTCCAGGCCTCTAAAGGGATGGCAGCATGCAGAAGCCCCAGCCAGGAGTTTTGCAGGTCACCTTTTGGACAAGTGGAGGAGAAAGTCTACTGTGTGCCTTGGGCCTGCCAGGAGATGAAGTCTGCTCTCCAGAAAACTGCTCTCCGACACACAGGGGACAGATGAAGGCCCCGTGATTAAGGTTGGAGTCAGCATGTAAGCTCTGGCCTGAAGTGAAGCAGATTCAATGAATCAGTGGATGGGCTCTATATGAAATTAAATATTAATGATGTAGCACTAGTGATGAGCTATAGCTCTTGGTTACCTTAAACTTCCTTACCAGAGGAGGCTGTAGCATCCCCACTCCAAAAGCAGAGAAAACAGACTTGTGTCATGGTTCAGCCCCAGCCCCAGCCGAGCCCCCCACAGCCGCTCACTCACCACCCCACCAGCAAAACACGGGGCAGAATGAGGCAACAAAAGGGCAAATGGCTTCGAGTTGAGATAACGGCTGTTTATGGGCCGGCAAAGGGAGAGGGGAACGACAACAGGGCCGCAGGAGTTACACCGGGGTGTAAACAATCGCGGTGACAAACGCAGTACTTTACCAACCGACCCACGTCCCAGACGTGCAGCCCGCAGCGAGCACGTCCCGGAGCAGCCCCGGGCCCCTCCCGGCCAGTCCCTTTATAGGGGCCTGATGTCACGTGGTGTGGAATAGCGGCCGGCCTGGCCCGGCTCACCTGGCCCGGGCCTGAGCATTGACCCCGGCCTGGCCAGAGCCGGGACAACTTGGAAGACTTTTTGTCTCCTGCTATTCTACCTTCCCAGCAAAGTACTAGAATAGAGCAGAAAGACTCTGTTCATGTCAGTCTGTATCTGTGCCTTTTGGAACAGGACTCTGGTGGGTTTGTGGGTCCCGTATGTCAGTGGGATGGAAGATGTCTGCCTCACACTATAGTCTGTCCCACAGCATAGAGCCCTTCAAATAAGGGGATGGGGAAAGTGATTCTGGCCATCAGAGATGACAGTGAAGTGGTAGATGTGGAGGTGGTAGGGCCCCAGGAAAAGGAAAGGGAGAGAGGCATGGTAATGTTTTGGTATCTGGTATGGGCTTCTAATTCCACCCGCATTCAAACCACAGTGTAACTACAGTAACAAGAACATTGGCTGCATGAAAAAGGAGTTTCTGTGTGGGGGATGTGTCTATTCACACCTCCCATCCCGCCCTTTTCGAACATCAAGAAAGCAACCGGAATGATGCCTTTGATAGTAATACCAGATTTCCAATATATTAATTATGTTACCTGCAGAGGTAAGGATATTTTGGGGCACTTTTAATGTTAAAGCTCATTTTATCAGTATAGACTATTACAAAAATTAATGGCACTAAGGAACTAGATACAATGATAAATTAGAATAGTAAATGTAATTTTAAAACATGTTCAAAAAATAGCAATTTCCTCTTCAAAATAAGAACTGAACAGCATGCAATGTATAAGACACGGTGTCGTGGTTTAGCCCCAGCTGCAGCCGAGCACCACGCATTATCCACCCTTCATTCTACACCATCTAAGTCGTGCTCAGGTCGTACACTTCCCAAACAATTAGCACCATTTTCCCTTTCATAAATACATAAACACATACAGATATCATTCCCTTAGTCTATAGGCCATCTGTCTGTGGCGTCCATTGAATTCATTTAGTCCATGGCTTTGGGCTCCACCTGTCAGAACAGCCTCTGAGGGCTGGAGTGATGACATGTGCTATGGAATTGCTGCATGCTGCACCTGGAACTTGAGCTGGTGTATCTGGTGTGGTCCGTGCTCACGGTCTGCAGGTTGAAGATGCTGATCTCAAGGAAGTTGCTGGACGCCATTTGCTAAGGCCAGTTCTAGTTCCATCATCACAGCATCCCTCATTGATTTCGATGAGTCTTACTGCATTACCGTTGATATAGCTTACAGCACTTGTGGCAATGATAACATACAATGGCAGGGTTATTTAGCAATCGTCAACAGAGAATTTAATTTATTGGCTATTCTCACCCAAAACCAAATGCCCTTGAGGTACACATCGGCCTTCCCCATCCTTCTGCATCACCCACCAAGATACACCCACTCAATGCCATGCTCTTTGGCCCAGGTGTCTATGAGGCTCTTCCAGAAATGAGTCCCGTTGTCTGACTCAGTTCTTTCTGGGGTGCCGTGTCGCCACAAGACTTGCTTTTCAAGGCCCAGGATAGTGTTCCGCACAGTGGCATGGGGCACAGGGTATGTTTCCAGGCATCTGGTAGTTGCTTCCACCACTATAAGCACATGGTGCTTGCCATGGCAGGTTTGTGAGACTGTGAAATAATCAATCTGCCAGGCCTTCCCATATTTATATTTCAGCCATCGTCCTCCATACCAGAGAGGCTTTACCTGCTTGGCTTGCTTGATTGCAGCACGTGTTCCACATTCATGGATAACTTGTGAGATGGCCTCCATGGTCAAGTCCACCCCTCGATCACGAGCCTATCTGTATGTTGCGTCTCTTCCTTGATGGTCCGAGGTGTCATTGAGCTATAAATAATTCACCCTTATGTTGCCAGTCCACCTGAGCCACTTCAGTCTTAGCAGCCTGATCCACGTGATGGTTGTTTTGATGTTCCTCAGTGGCCCGACTCTGGGGTACATGCGCATCTACATGACGTACTTTCACAACCAGCATCTCTAGCCGGGCAGTGATATCTTTCCATAATTCAGCAGCCCAGATGGGTTTGCCTCGGCACTGCCAGTTGCTCTTCCATTGCTGCAGCCACCCCCACAGGGCATTTTTCACCACCCATGACTCAGTATAGAGGTAGAGCATCAGCCACTTCTCTCTTTCAGCAATATCTAGAGCCAGCTGGATGGCTTTCACCTCTGCAAACTGGCTCAATTCACCTTCTCCTTCAGCAGCTTCTGCAACCTGTTGTGTAGGACTCCGTACAGCAGCCTTCCACCTCCGATGTTTTCCTATAATACGACAGGACCCATAGGTGAAGAGGGCATACTGCTTCTCATTTTCTGGTAATTCGTTGTATGCTGGGGCTTCTTCAGCGTGTGTCACCTCCTCCTCCAGAGACATTTTAAAATCCTGGCCTTCTGGACAGTCTGTGATCACTACCAGAATCCCTGGGCAATTGGGGTTTCCTATTCAAGCCCTCTGCGTGATTAGTGCAGCCCACATACTCCATGTAGCATCAGTTGCATGGTGCATAGAGGAGGCCCTCTCTCTGAACATGCTGGTGCCAGGAGGAGCTGTGCTTCAGCACCAATCACTCCTGAAGCAGCTCGAACCCCTTCATACGCTGCCAATATCTCCTTCTCAGCTGAAGTGTAGCAGGCCTCGGATCCTCTGTATCCCCAACTCCAAAACCCCAAGGGTCGACCTCGAGTCTCTCCTGGTGCCTTCTGCCGGAGACTCCAGGTAGGGCCATTCTCCTTGGCTGCGGTGTAGAGCACATTCTTCATGTCTGGCCCAGCCCGGACTGGCAAAAGAGCTACGGCACGGACAATTTCTTGTTTAATTTGTTCACAGGCTTGTTGCTGCTGTGACTAGTTTGAAGTGAAAAGGGGAGGTGAAAGAGTGGGAGAAAGTGTTCCCCCCCCCATCTTCCCCATAGATCGGGTGTGATTATTAATGAATTCAAAGAGAGGGAGTCTGAGGTACAGGCATGACAGCCCCATGCAGATACCAACTTCAGCTCACAACCACTGATGTTATCTTATCACAAGCTGATATCGCACAGTACAGCAAAACAAGGACTTGATCCCTTTCCCAGAGGTGATAAACAGCACTGAAAGGAGTACATACAGTAAGGGTTTACATACCACAGCCACGCGAACCAAGAGAGCACCATCGTGACCAACGGCTGTTTAATACAGTAACAACTCAGGTCAGATCTGTCGTCATCTCAACCCTTCGTGCCTCACGTTGGGTGCCAAAAAGGACTGTCGTGGTTTAGCCCCAGCTGCAGCCAAGCACCACACAGCCACTCGCTCACCCTGCCCTCCCGGTGGGATGACGGGAGCGGGAGACAAAAGCAAAGCCTCGTGGAGTTGAGATAAAGAACAGTTTACAGGGGCAACAAAGGGAAAAGAAAAACAACGGCAGTGCCGATAACAGGGTGTACAAAACTGGTGATACACAATGCAGTTTCTCACCCAGCGACTGTACAGCTCAGACTGCACGCTCAGACCCATCCCGAAGTCAGACGGTGGAGCCACGTGAGCCAGGAGTCCCAGAGCCACCCCTCCCCGGCTAGCGCCCTTTTATGCTGAGCATGATGTCACATGGTAGGGAACTTTGGCCAGTTTGGGTCACCTGTCCTGGCTGTGTCCTCCCCTGACTTCTGGTGAAAATTAACCCTATCCTAGGCAAACCCAGGACACATGGGATTACATATAAACATTGAGAAGAAAATTTTAAATATCTGATAATTTTTAAAGTACCATCCATCTGGTGCCTTGAGAAGTCTGTTGAAAGAAAGTCATGTGCAATAAGGATGAAAACAGTATCATACAGTATCATGCTGCATACACAAAAGGTTGAGTGGGCAGAAATTAGGACTGCAGCCTTCAGTTTTACTTCAACATGATACAAATTTTTTGTCTAAAATAGCTAAGAGCCAAAGAAAGAGAAACTTTGGCCTAAACAACTTCTGAATGAACAGATGAGGGTATTCCCCGAGAACTAATGGATGGCTTACCCCTCCCCAGTTTGCAGCTGTTGGTAAAAGTGTGGATGCTGATAGATAAGGGCAGTCTGGGAAAGGAAAGCGTCCCTACAGCCCCTGTACCTCAGAGATCAGCTGCTCCCACGGCTCCCCTGGGAGTGCCCACCAGTCCCCCAAGGTCAGGAAACTCCCCATGTCATTCCCAGTGAGTGATCTGGGGGATGGCCAGTGGGTACATTTTAGAAGGCTCACTAAAAACAAGCAGGGGGATCTGCTGGTAACCCTTGGTCCCCTTAAGAGTCCAGTCACTTTTCTGGGGCCCAAATGCCTGCTGATACTGCAGAGCGGGATGGTCCTTGATAAGAAACAGACGTGGGTTACTGATGTTCAATTCCAAACCCCAACTACAGCCCGAGTAAAGTGCTGGTTGCCTGGAGACAACACCCCCACTGGGGCCACTATGGGACTGGGAGTGCTCCCTACAAATATTCTGGGGTTGGATTTGTTGAAAGGGAAGTCCTGGACAGACTCAGCAGGGAGGCAGTGGAAGCTCGGGTCTCCAGCAACCCTGACAAGGCTTTTGCAAACGGCCCCTGCGCTTCCTTCACCTAAAATCGTGAATGTGAAACCCTGTCCCTTGCCACTGGGCACAAAGGAGGGAATTACTCCGGTGATGAGAGCTGCAGGAACAGGGGGTAATTATTTAAACTCACTCCCCTTTTTAACTCCCCAGCATGGCCAGTTCGCGAATAAATGCAAAGTGGCAGCTGATGATTGACTCTTGGCGCTTAAACACCGTCACTGGTCCCCTGGCAGCGGCCGCACCTAATATAGCTGAATTGATTGTCACCATACATGAAACAATCTCATAAAGTTTAGCACCATCGATGTAAAAGATACGTGTTTATGGTTCCTCTACAGGAAGGCGACCGAGATAAATTTGCAGTTACATGGGAAGGTGTACAATACACCTTTACTCGTTTGCCCCAAGAATATTGGCGTTCGCCCACCTTGACACACCATGCCCTGGCCCAAGCACTATCAGAAACCACCCCCAAGGAGGGAGTTAAAACGTACCAGTAGATTGATGATATATATGGGGGGTGGGGGGTGTCCGATGCCACTGCAGTGGGACAAACCCAAAAGAAAATCACCTGGAAAGTTTAGAACTTCAGGTTCCAGCAGAAAAGGTACAATTCCCCTCCTCTGAGGTAAAGTTCTTAGGTATATGGTGGAAAGGAGGAGCCGTATGTTCCACCCCGCTCCTCCCGAGACCTCGGCTACCTTAGAACACATAAAAATCCCAGAAAACAAAAAGGTGATGCAGCATACCCTAGGCTTGCTGGTTTTCTGGAGGAAGCATATTCAGGATTTTTCTACCATAGTTCATCCCCTATATGACTTAACACACAAAAGGGCTACCTGGAATTGGATGCCTATTCATGAGGAAGCCTGAAAATTATTGGTTTTTAAAGCAGCAGCATATCAAGCTTTGGGCCCAATACAGCCAACAGATCCACTCCAGATTGAGTGGGGTTTTGCAATCCATGGGGTATCTATACACATATGGCAGCGTGGACCTGAGGGTCCCACCCACCCCATTGGGTTTCATTCACGCAGCTTTAAAGATGCAGTTCGGGAGAACAGTCTTTTTGTGGTCAGTTTAGCCTTGCAGGAGGCTGAATGAATTATACAACCAATAATCCTGTGAGGGGACTTCAAGGTCCCAAAGCCCGCCCTGGCATGCACCCCCTCTTCCCCCCTCCCCATGGTTGTCGCACAGTGGAGTCAGTCAGGAAGTGGTATGACCAGCTGGAGCATGACAGGTACACTTACCAAATGGAGCAGGGAGCACACAAGATGCTCCAGATACAGGAAAAATCATCCATGCCCCCAGAGGCGGAGACCTACACTTCTTACATAAAGGAAGCCCCCTCATTTGAATCCCACCTGAAAAAAATGTGTGGTTCACTGATGCCTCTTTGAGGAGAGAGTGGAAAATACGGAAATATCGAGCAGTAGCTGTGCACGTTGATTCTGGGGAGCAAATTATAACAGAAGGAGAAGGGAGCGCTCAGGTGGGGGAATTGCTACTTTGGAGTATGGTGATGAGAGACAGGTAGTATTGAACCCGTACACACCTACACTGGTCCTTATGCCGTATTCAAGGGATGCACTGAGTGGCTCTCCTTTTCAGAACAAAATCAGTGGGAAGTAAACCGGGTACCCGTATGGAAAAGTGGGAGGAAATATTAAATATGGCCCAGTGAAACCCCATACTGGTGGAGTGGGTAGCCGTCCACCAAGGGGGAGATCACCCAGCGCACATTCTGAATAATCAAGTAGACTCGCTCACCCGCTTGGCTATGCTGGCAGAAGAGAGAGGAGAGGAGAAATGGGAACTCTTATTGGAGTGGCCACATGTCAAACGTGGTCCCTCAGAAGTCAAAGATCTTTTTAAGGAGGCTGGGAGCAAAGGATGGCCCATTACCCGAAAACTGTGTAGCATGGTAATTTCTGCTTGTGGCCTATACCATACTGGGTTGGAAAAGCACCTCTTACAAGATCTACCACTCCATCTGAGGCATGGAAGAGGACTATGAGAAACCTGGCATGTCGATTCCATAGGACCTTTTAAGAAATCAGAAGGGAAGCAACACATGCTTGTTGGGGTAGGAGTAATATCAGGACTCGTTTAAGCCCAAGCAGTAGCACAGGCGACAGGGGAAAATACAGGGAAAGGGTTAAAGTTGTGGTTTAGCTTTTTGCCTAAACCTAAATCAATTCAATCAGCTAACAGCAGCCATTTTACTGCTGGGGTGGTCCAGAGGTGGGCAAAAACTGAGGGAATACAGTGGACATTCCATACGCCCTACTATCCCCAAGCTAACAGGATAATAGAAAGAACCAATGGACTCCTAAAATGTACCTTCAGGCCTCACGACCCTAGGTGGTCCTCAAGGCTTCCGCATGCCATAACCAGAGTAAATGGTCGGTGAGGGATAAATGGGTGCCCTAAACTTACTGCTTTCTGTCCAACACCCCCTCCTTGCTCCCTGGAAAGAGGGAGAAAAAGGACCCCGTAAAACCCTGTTCGGGTGGACCTCCCTGCAGTGGGGGAGGTGCTTCTGACCGTCAAAACTCTGCCTATTCATAGGTGGCTGCTGACGCCCATGGAAAGGAAAGGATTAATACCAGATCATAGAATCATAGAA
>VWZZ01001633.1:2440836-2529829 GCA_013399095.1 Psophia crepitans | reverse complement strand
GCTGCGGCTGGGCTGAGCTCAGCCAGCGCCTTCCAGGTTAATCTCAGTGCTACAGCCACCCCCACCGTCCAGTCCTTGCAATTTGTTTAGTATTGGCTTATTTTAAGGTGAAAAGGGTGGTCCTTGGAAGTGGACGCTGTGTTGCACTGGACACTAACGGTTAAGTCGTGTCTCCAGCGGTCATTTCCACAGGCTAGGTGTGCTTGCTCCCGTGCTGCCGGTGCGGCTTGCACTGAATTTTGAATTCTGAAAGGTCAGGATGAGCTAAAATATGGAGAGGCAGTAAGCAGTATTAGAATTTTCTAATTGCTTGGTTATGTTGGGATTTAATAAAATAATATAATCAAATTTAATTACTGTCATGTAAAGATCGTTGTGGGGTTTTTTTTCTTTTTTTCTTTAGTGTTAAGGATGGGAATCTTTGTTATCATGGTCAGAAATTCACAAAAACTTAATCTTCTGTATTTTCAGATAAGGAAAAGCAGGTTCAGGGACAAAGAGTGTGTTTCCTGCGTGTGTGCACGATGGGTTACTTTCTGTGACAGCAGTGTACAAAAGGCTGTGTGGATCGGCTACCATTTCTTTATCAACACGCTCTGTTTTAAACAGATTTGACAGAGAAGCAAATGAATTCAAGTAAATTCAGTTTGCTTTTTCTTTTTTTTTTCATATTCCTTGGACACATATCACTATCCAAGCTATAGTATTGAATAGGTGAAGGGGATAATAGATTTACTGGAGACGTAATGTGTGGGTGAGTATAAGAGTCATCGTGAAGTAGGAGCACTACGCAGAGTTCTGTGCTTGCCTTGAAATGTCTCGGTTGATTCAGTGTAACAATGAAAGTGAAAATATTTACACTAATGAGATTCTGTAAAATCAGGGAGATGAAAGCGGATTAAATAGAATTCTCTTTGGCTAATTTTAGCTCTTGTAGTCTTAAGCGTTTGCTATGTTTCTGTCACTACAAAGAGAGTGCTGCGTGTTTGCTTCTGCTTGTTGCTGTTAGAATTAAGTGTCCGAACTCCATGACTGAAAGATTAATGACCCTTTTAAAGACTTAGTAAAATGTAACACTTGCCGGCATCACACCCTCTGTGAAGTACTGTGCCTGGCGATTTAATTGTTTTTCTAATAAGAGATAGGCAATATTTTTGTAACAGTTGTATATTTTGTTTCTTTTTATAAAACACTGAGTAATGACCTTTGCAAGAGAAACTGATGAGTAAGTGAGCGCCACTTCGAGCTGTCATGTCAGCAGTTAAAGTATGGATGCCAGTTAGCTATGAAAAGTTAATATGGTTTTGAAATGTAACTTTAATAACTAGGGAGCAGGCAGGGTTTTTAAAGGGTTAATATCAACACAATATATTCATAGTTGAAGTTTTGCACATTCTATCAAAATAGGAAATAAATAAATATTGTACAAATGCATTAATTCTTATGTTGCTCTGTCGTTCAGATGTCTCACAGCTTATCAGATGCCTAACGGCTCAAACTTCTACAAAGAAAGATAAAACCAGTCATGTTTGCTAATTCAATGATAATGAAGAACTGTAAGGAATTTAAAATAACTACACAGATATTTTTTTTCACATATCCCTTAAGGGTTATGAGAAAACTATGGGCTAAATCAGGGGATCATTAGGGTATAGGTAGGCAGAGGGTTTCCAACTTACTGCTGAAGTTGTTACTGAACAGTTGGTCTGGAAGAGGGTAATACCAGGAGGGGAAAAAAGAACAGGAATTATTGTATTTAAATATGCAGATCATGGAAGGTAAGTTTGCATTTTTTGAATTTGTGATGGAGTTCTTTGGAAACCTCACTTTCCTAAAAATATAATTTACTTTCTTGTTACTTCTAGTAGTGAAGGCAATATTTTGCCGGTTCTGCTCAGATGCATTGAGATGTAGAATGAAGGAAATATGTTCTGAATGTGCCTGCAAGTCAATTGGGCATAGTGAAGTTGGTAACGTAGAAGGATTGCTAACAGTCAAAGTTGGAGATTGCCCACAAATTTTGTTACTGAAGTTCTTACTGTAACTGGTTTTGATGTACTTGACGATGCTGGTGCTGGCATGGGAAAAGTGGCAAAGAATAAAACTGACATCACATACACAAGATAATTCTAAAAGTCCAGAGCTTTCCTATCACCAAGCGATGTATTTAACTTGGACTTAAGCCAGTTCCATGATCTTATGTTATAATTGTTTTAGTAACTCATTATTTATTTAACAATAGAAATTACAGGTTCTCTTAGTATATCCATCCATGAATTATGCATGTGTATATATCTCGCGTTACTTACAGCTTGAATATACTTTGTTTTGCAAACTTCAGGTTTGTTTTGTTATAGATTGTTTGGTTACACATTACCAAACATTAATTTAACTTCATCTCTTTTTATAGTTGTGATTTTTTTCCTCCTTCTCTTTACTGTATTTCTAGTCTGTGTAGAGAAGAAGTGGAATTAATGTGTTGAAGTATCTTAAATTTTAGATTGAGCAAAGAAATCACATGTTTTCCCAAGGAAATTGTACTAAAATTATAGTGAATTCAACTGCCCTTCTGCAGGAATTTGAAACTGGACAGTTCTCAGCTTTACACCGAGAGAACTTGAGGAAATAAATTGAAATTAACTGAGTGACAGATATCTAAGTTCCCTAAACTTTGTATTCCCTATTATTTTACTTATATTTTACTTTGAAAGTCAAACTTTAAACTTTATTTCTAACAATAACAATTGTTTTTCTCGATCGGAAAAGTTTTGTGTAAAAATTGATTTGTGTTAGTGCCTTATGAAATAATTTTAGAGATACAAGGTACTAAATAGGAAATGAAAAATTTCATTATAGACTTGGTCATCTGCTTAAAAATACAGAATCTGAACCTAGTTAATTACATTAAATTGCATGATGTTTATTTGGTTCTATGCTAATGCTAATTTCATTGAAAGGCTATTATGGGAAGAAACATTAATTTATTAATGTATTTTAAAATACTACCATACATGCTTAATTTGTTTTACTTCTCTTGTTTCTGTTTGTATTTTTATATTTTTTTCTTCTCTCTTTTGGTTGATAATTTTCCCTTATTGTTTGATGCTTTTTAATATGCTTTTATTTATTTTATAGATTGTGTCAGTAATCAAAACCTGAAAACAAGTAATGTCCAAGCATACTGAACCAGTGTTCTGACTTTGCAGCAGTTCTCTTTTATGTAGTCTGATAGTGATAACTGGATGTTCCACTTACTTCTGAGGGTCACGTGGTAGCCACTGATGTAATAGTATTTTTGAGATAGTAGCGGAATTATTATTTTAGTAACAAAATTATCTCTTTGATTTTGGAGAGGGTTTGTTGTGTTCACTCTAATGGCTATCATTCCACACCTATAGTGGAAAATATTTTAAAAATGTAATTAAGGACAACTTATTTAAAATGAAATTTTAGAAAGGTGTAATCTGAGTTTAAAAAAGTCAAGAAAGGAACTGATATTATAAAAAAATTATACAGATGGACAGTAGCTTATATTTGTTTATCTTTTAAATTTTGTTCTTAGAATGATCTCCCCCACGAATTTCTGCGTGATGGTGTTATTCTTCATTCTCTCCTTTTTTGCAATTTTGAATGCCAGGTGAATTTATTCTTGTCTTTGGTAATGGAATTTGAACATTTGTAGACTGTAATGCAGTGATTCAGTGTTTTGTTCTATGCCTCCTGCATCAATTTCTTATCCTGTGTTGGATTTTTGTTTCTTTTTCTTTGAATTTATTTCTGTTTTGGATAGATTTCTGATCGTGTGCTCTTTCATGCTCGATACAGAAATCCAGTGTTAGCAAGCTGCTACACAAAGAAAGAAAGATTATTGTTTCTTGACTCAATGGTCTAATACTTAAGTGTATGTTAGTTGAGGGTTGAGTAAGTGGTACAAAATTTCATTGGCCAGGTTATTTCAGGCTGCACTGGACAGTGCTGTATAAAAGGACATTCTTTAATCTAACTGCTAAATCACCTTCATGTGAGTAGC
This sequence comes from Psophia crepitans, assembly GCA_013399095.1. Classification (NCBI taxonomy): domain Eukaryota; kingdom Metazoa; phylum Chordata; class Aves; order Gruiformes; family Psophiidae; genus Psophia; species Psophia crepitans. Next base: position 2,525,799 of record VWZZ01001633.1, on the reverse strand, counting down.
CTGATTAATTCTTCACGAGATCCGTTTTTCTATTAAAGTGCTGACATCCCTTCTGAAATGTCTTTAAATAATCCTTGAATTCACAAAGAGTTCTCTAGCATATTTAGAATGTTATTTTTTTTACATTCTGTACTCATTAATGAAGAGTATATATTTAGATTATGTGGTTATTGTGATGCAAGTGTTTTGTTATGTGACCATTCTGTTTGCTCTTTTATCTTTAATGAAAGCAAATTGTATAGTTAGCAGATGCCCTGGTGATTTCTTGTTTTATTTGCATGTAGTATAGCTTGAGTTCTGAGGTACCATGTCATTTCCTGCTGACTAAGCACTCTTGGAGTGCTTTAAAGTTGCAGAATTTAAATATTTGTGTTGATGCATATACTATGTGTGAGAAGAGGCTGTGAGAGCTCAGTTTGGTTTTTGTGGAGAAGAGGAGGCTCAGGGGGAACTAAGTGCGATCCTCAACTACCAAATAGGTGGTCATAGAGAAGATGAGGCAAGAGTCTTCTCAGACATGGTCAGTGAGAGGAGGAGAGGTGATACTTGTGTTATAGTAGGTGAAGTTCCAATTAAATCTAAGGAAAAAATTCCCTGTAATGTTGGTAGTCAAACACTGGAACAGGCACTTAGAACAGCTGTGGGATCTCCATCCTTGGAGATGCAGGGCTTAAGTATGCAAGACCCCAGGCACCTTGGCCTAGCATTAGCCTTGGCCTGAGCAGGAGCTGGACTAGAGAACTCCCTCAGGTCCCTTCCAGCCAAAGCCATTCTATGGGTCTGTACATACACACATCTGTGTTTGCTATTTTTCCTAGATTTTGCGTTTGCCTATTGCTTTTGTTTTCTTCCTGCCTCCCCTTTGCTGGATATGATACTCTGCCAAATTACTTCAATGGTGTTATATGTATATGTTTTATATCAAGTCTGGACTGTATCTGGAAGCTGAAAAACTTGTGTGCAGGGCAAGCAGGAGTTCTAAGGTGGCAATATTACTATTCGATATCTGAAAAATCTTTAGTATTAATTTCAAGCCACTTTGTTTACAGCTCCTTTAGTCACAAATTAGTATACAGACATTTTGTAGTCATTGTGTTGTTTTTTTTTCTTCAAGTAACAATTGTCTGTCTGCAGGACTGATGGATATTATTTGTTTTCTGTGAGTTTTTGTGATCTGTAAGTGAAGTGTTGTTCAGGTACCCCATGAACTTTGATGTCCCTGGTTGCAGTGGAACTGATGAAGTTCTGTAGTATGGCAATGTGAGGTATCAAAGGGGGGGAATATTAGCACAGAATAAATGAATATGAAAAATAGCTTCTCCACTCAATTTGTTTTAGCTATTATAACATCTGTTTTCTCTAAGTGTAGTGGAAATATATTTCCAGTCAGAAATTTAAGCTTTTCAAATTAGCATCTTGCCTTGAAGCATATTACGTGAGTGAGACAACTATAATTCAGCAATTTTCAAAGCAGTCAATAAGGGATTGTGCTGTGATTTTTGCCATGGGATCTAAACAAATGATTCTAATTTTTTTTTTGTAGAATATAACTGAAATAGTGTAATAACCCAAGCTGTCTCAATTATGTAAGTAGTTATTATTTGGGTGTCATCTGCACACTGACCTTTGTGAAACTTTGTTTTCTCTCTTTCAATGTCTTGAAATACTCCCCTGAATTTGTTTATAACATAAACTATAAATACTAGTCAGGTCATTACCTAGTGCAAATTATTTGGTTCTGAAAATTTCCATCGTATAAGTGAAAGTTCAAGTGTTGGTTTTACTTATTTTTTGTGATTAATGATTGCAGAGACACAGATCAGGTGTAAAGTAACGATGATAGATACATAGAAGGTATGTCATACTAAGATGCCTCAGCTTTTTATTATGTCATATTTCATTGTAGTTTATGTTCTTTGATCTGGGAGAATTACTTTGTAAAGATATCTGTTTAAAAACTAGCATTGTTTTACTTTCCTTTGAAATACCTAACTTGATGTTGTCGTTTGTACACATGTAGCTCTGGAAATCCTCTTCAGTAGAGCAGGTTCCCAACAATGTACTAGGAGAATACCTTATCTTGAATACAAGATAAGAAACAACAGAATATGGATGGGAAAACAAATAAACAAGGATATTGTTTAAAATATTGGAATTATGTGACTTGATTCAGTATTACAGAGGATAGAAATGCTCCCCTGTTTTTGAGGGGTCTTAGACTCTTCTACATTCCGTACTTGCTTGAGATCAGTAATTTCAGAGGTAGCATCTAGCAGGATTTCAGCTTGATCACAGGATCACAAGACCCAAAATCTTAGATGATGAAGGAAGCAATTCCATTTTAATAGGCACATGAGTCCACTGAAAATAGTGTCCACTTAACCCTAAGCATAGGTTGGTAGTCTTTTGGTTTTGATACTTGCTTTCATAGCTCACTCTGTTCTTGTTAAGTATCAAGTCCCTCATTTATTCATAGTAACTGTTTTTGGCTGTGATACATCCGTGTTCTAATGAATCCCACAGATGAATTGCATGGAAATCATAACTTTATTATTTTTATTCTCTATCTTTCATTTTAATTGAAGTTCCCTGTTATTTTTTTTTTCCGCTGTTAAAAGCGAGTTATTCCACTCTTCTTTCCCTGTACATACAGTGAATATTGTTTTTCTTTTCTCGAATGTCCTGAGCTGAATAGATTGAGCTAATAAAAATATTCTTATTGGTTGCTGGTTGATCTAAAGATAGTCTGTTTTGTACCATGCTAACTCCCATTTTTTATGTATGCTGAGAGGTTAGCCGTTCTTTTGACATGTGCATTAGGAGGAAGGCTTCAGTAATATACACCTTTTTTTTTTTTTTTTTAAAACTTTGGTTGGTATAGGTAAACTGAGGTCAGTAACCTGCCTAGAGGTGTCTGATTGTGATGTGGTGATCCCAAAATGAAAGCACCCATATTTAAAGTGCATCCATGCCAAACAATGCTTTCAATTGACAAAAGTAGGTTTAATTTCATTAAAAATATCTTAGTGACATTTAGGTCAAAATCTGAAGGTAAAAGCAGTTTAGTATATGCATTTGGCATTGTAAAGCATCATTTATCAGGAGTCTTTAATTTGTTCCTTTTTTAAAACAAAAAAATAGTTTTGTTCAACTTTTTGTTTCCATATGATTTTGTCAATTTAGATTTTACAAGAATAATGTAAACACTGAAATAAATGTCCTCTGCTGTAAACATGAAAAAATAGCTGTAAACTCTGTGGAGAAATGCCTGGTAATATCAGGGTTTGGTACTTGGGCTTGGAATTCTCACTGCCTTGCTGAGTCACACTGGACAAAACTCTTACCATCTTCTTACTTGGATTTCTCCTCTATAAATGCAGATAATTCTGAGTGTTCAGAAGGTTAGTTTGTGAATGCATATGAAGGCTTTAAGAATGTTGAGTCAAAAGCACTTCATAAGGAAGCATCATATTGAAATGCCAGATTCTGAATTACATGTCAGTGACCTATCAGAATATATTTAAATTGTAACAAAAAAAGCCTTTTTATTAAAAAAAAAACAACAAAACCCACAAACCACAACCGTTTAGACTACTTCTTTGTCTGGCAGATATCCAGGCTAGCGTCCGCAGATTAATTTAGTTCTGTAATGTTGTTTCCTGCTGGAAACAGGCAACAGATCAATTTCAACTATTTCAAAGACTTCTGTAGCAAAGGTGTTTGTGAACAAGGTGCTCTTGAATAAGGTAAGAACAGGATTCAATTTGACTGTGAAAGTAGGGTTGTTATACTAAGACAAGGTCATTGAATGTTAATGATTTTGGGAACTTTGTTTTGCTTCATGTATTAGTTACAACAGCAACTGCATTGTCAGTTTGACAAGACTTTTGGGTATTTTCAGGGAACATGAGCTGTCAAAAGAGTAGCAAGATATGATTCCTTTTATTTACAACAAGCCTCATTTTCAGCCTAGGTTGCCTTTATGTGGTCCTTTGTACTGGACCTAGTAAAGCTGAAGCTTGTTGTTGACAAATGCACGAGAGAAGGAATAATTTCAGCTAACCAGGCTTATTCTAAATCAACTATGATTATCTGGGAGGAAGAACCGTATGTTCTGGTGGCAGTATGTTGAATAATCCTCACTGAGCCCAAGGGCTAAAAATGCAAATAGTTTAAAGATGTGCAGATAATGGCACAAGAGAACAGAAACTGGTTCAGAATGCTGTCTCTTTCTCTGAATGAATAGTACTTAATTTGCTGAAATCAAGTTCAGGTAACTTTACTTGGACAACAGAGAGGGCAGAAATAGATATGATCCAGAGAAAGGGCAGCAGATGTGATTAGTAGATGTGGAAAGATTTGAATCACCTGGGAGGAACAACTTATTCACTTCTACACAGAGACAAACAAGGAGAGTCTGAATAAAAGGTAATCTTGTGAGAAGGACAATGCTTCTAAAAAACCCCAAACATCAGGAATGAGACAGTTAAATTCTGGGCATCAGCTAGTCATCAACTAGCGTGGCTAGGGAAAATATATGGACAATTTTCTGTAATTTTTCAGACCTGGTACATTACTGTGATCTCCCTTTGAAGCATTTGGTAGCAGTGTTTGCCAATGAGAACAGTGACTATCACTATGAACTATATGGTAATTCTTACATTTCTTATTTAACCCTAATGATTTGTGTTTTAAACTCAACAAATCTGTAAAAATAAATGTAAGTTTTATTTGTGGGTTTGGTTTTGACAGATGTATGATTTCTTCTGCTGAAGAAATTAGGCAAGTTGTTGAATACCTTTTACCAATATCAAATTAATGAATGAATCTCAGTAATGACAAACTGAAATAGGCTTAGGTTTCTTGCAGACGTAGGAGTCTGTTAACTTGTGACTGTCTATATTTGCGTACTTGTAATCTAATTTTCAGGCAAATATAACTGAACATTATTAAACTGAAGGAGATAAAGATGGTCATGTAGAAGTCTAATAATTAATGATCTAAGTGTGTTTTGTGTTGAGAGTCCTAATACGTCTGTCTGATTGCAAGAGAGCTGTTTTCCTGGTATTTATTGTCACTATGGAACACCAACATTGTGTTCTTGTGTGTAGGGATCTAAGAAACTTTTTCATTTGAGTATGTCTTTAAATTTCAGTGAGTTGAGTTACATGAGGTTTACTGACGTAGGTAGGGTCTGTAAGACCAGATACTTGATTAATTCTTTTTAAGGCTACAGCGTACTGTGTGATGATGGCGTATGTGAAAACTGAAGAAAATGGTGTTGAGTCCCCTAGGAAATTAATATGTTTAATTGAAAGAAGGACAAATTGACTTAATTTACATAACTGTAATAGGACTCTAATGTTAAAATTTGGTTAACTATTGTCTCTTAATAGTAATGGAAAGGTACTGGGCCTATGTTATAGAAATACTTAATAATTTTCTAAGGGCATGGGGGGATCTGGCTTGTATAGAGCATACTAAAAATGAGGAGCATCTTTTTTAAATGACTGCTTGAGACTCTGCTATGATACCTCTTAAAGGTGATAATTTCTTTGTCTATAAAAATAATAAATATAATTTAGAATTAGTTATTTCAGTAATGGTTTGAGCTTGGGTTTCTTGGTGCTCCTGAAATGAGTGAATGAAGAAATTCTCTAAGGTGAATGAATGCAGAAACAAGGCCAGCTGTGCCACTTGCTTCCAAAACACCTGTCTCCCCAGCTAAGCACCTTCCCCTGCAACACCAAATTTTAACTCTTTCTGCATATGAGGGAGAAAGGATGGATTAATAGTGATTCTGCCTTTCCACAAAGGCCTGTTAAAGGACAGCATCACAGGCATGCCTCTCATTATCAAGCCCTGATAGCAGTAGCATGTAACAAAACAGAGTATGGGCCAAAATCTCACTGTATTTGGTTTAGGAATATGGATGATTTTCTGTTAGCAGTACGTATTAGTTGAGTGATTTAACCATACTTCATGTTTATATGAGATAATAATTTGAAGGATGCTCTGGAATGACAGCTGTGCTAGCAAACCTTATTGTGTAACTGACATATAGCAAACACAAGTGTAGCATCTTGATTTCTGCATGATTATACTCTTCACTTTGCAATCAGTACTGCAGCAGCTTCCAACCTGGGATTTCTAGTTCTGAGGATGACACTTTTCTTTGTCAAAATACACTTGCATCCAATTCTATTCCTTCTTTTTGGATTTTCTAAGCCCGTTGCCTAGGATGTGAAAGTAGACCCCACTTGGAGGTCCTTTACTGCAAGCAGCTGTTGAGCCCTGAGAGCTGCTGGATGCTAGAAACTCTTCCAAGCTCCTTGACACTAAACAGGACAACTGAGAAGTCTTGAGAGTGTCAGGTTACACTGGCAGTCTTAGGGCTTTTGAGTTCTCTGTGACTTTGAGAGCAGGGCTGCAGCTCAGGGCTTCAAGGCACTGTGTTCCCAGACCTTCGAGCAGAGCACTCGTACTGCAGTAGGGAGGGTAGCTTCGCCAGCAAGCTTCCATCAGAAACATATCCGTGATCTGGCCGCCTGTGATCAGAGGTGCCAGCACAGAACTCTTCAAGGAACCCCCATGTGCAGTCACAAGTTTCTACCAACTGTAAGGAGTGTGGTACAGTGGTGTCCAGTGGGAAAAGTTCCCAGGTATTTGTGTGTTGATTTAGATGTTAACATTGCCGTTACCTAATCTAATTTTGGAGATAATTGAAAAACTTCAGTGTATCAGTTGTTGATCTGCACAGTTTATTTTTCTCTGTCTTTTTAAAATAACATGGATGAGTTTCTCTGTTTTTCAAGGGAATTGTGAAGATGTTAGGTTTTTTTTGTAAAACTTTAATATACGGATGCATAAAAGCAAAACTGCAGAGATCTGGGTGGAAATTTGCTACCCATGCTATGTTCATGCTATTGATACTGTTAGTGTCAATGCTACACTAAATAAAGTTGGATTGAGATTGGCTGATGTGTTCTTACTGTGGGGTAAAACTGTGTAAGTATGTGCACATAAGTATGTGTGTTAAAGTAGATGGTGTTCTACAAGCTCATCAGCTGTTTTATCCTGTAGTAACTTGCGTATTTTTAAATGGAAATAAATATCAATGAAACTAATATTACTTTGTTTAATAAAATAATTAGGTACCTTTTTCTCTACTCTCTGTATATCCAAAGCAGCATCTTTTTTTATCGCGCCAAATTCTTTCTTGTCCTCTAAATCTCAAGCTACCTTAATAATCCAACCAGTTTTCAGTTACTGAACTTCACTCTTTTTTTTTTTTTTCTTCCCAATGTATTAACAAAAAATGTCACATGGGAAAGATGCTGATGGACCTGGTATCCTTTATTTTATGAAAATTTACTTTCTAAAGACAACAGTGCCAAACCCAGAGGAAACAAAAGTTTATGTATGGATGTTTCAGTGCAGAAACTGATTTGGTGGCAGTCATTGTATTGTGGGATGACTAGAATAAGTCATTCATAGTCCCTTCAGACATAAGTGGGATGAAGTATAGAATATGATGCTGCGTGTTAACATTTCTTTACTTAAGATAAGAAATGCAGCGTCAGGAGAAAAATGACAGAAGTGAAACTTTATGGGTTGAATATTAAGCTTTTATAATAGATAAGCTGAAATATTTGCCATAGATATTCGTAATAGAATGAGGAAATCACTATATTCAAACTTAATCAGCTAACACTTGTGGTTGCGCTCTGGAATCTGGCAGTTATAGAAGTTTTGATTTAATGTGCAAAATATACTCTGAGCAAGGGAAGTGTGCGTTGCTGTGTTTGCTAGTTTGGAAAAGAAGAATTGGGCTGGGGTCCTAGCCTATCATCCGCCTCTGCATCTGTGCTGCTCCTGAACCACCAACCTGCCCTTGCCTTTGACCTTTGCAGTGTTCGGAATAATTTTGAGGACACTGCCTAGATGAGTAAATGGATACAATGAGTGACCATTAGAAGGCAATCTATTTGAAATAATTTTTATATATGTTTTCCTGGTTTTCTTCTACCTTTATAAGAATGACATCTGTTCAATTCCCAGTTTACTCAATGCTTAGACATCTGTTCAATGCCTAAGACTTTTTTCACTGTAGTTGCAGGAATGTAATTTCTGTGGCTTCTGTTGATGACTTTTAATTCTGAGTTGCATAAATAAAGTTAACGTCTAAAAATAATTTTTATTTCCTTTTTTAGACAAAAAGGATTCATATGCTGAAAAAGCCTGATAGCTTCTTTTCTTGCTTGAATTGCATTTCAATGGCCTTGTGGGATTTTCAGTTCAGTACTGACAGTTCTTTAGGTATAACTAAAATGCTAGTTGGTTTGAATTTTCTGTCTCTCAGCTAGACGAATTCACATAATGTATCCCACAGAATTTAACTGTTGGTCTTTTCTTCAGCACCTGCCTGTATTCCAGGTGTCAGTAAATGCATTAATGATGCTGCACAGTGTTCCAGGTGTCTTTTCACTCTCATGGGTATAAAAGGATTAAGAATTTCTGTATTCCTGTTATGTGTTAAGTACCATTGTTCAAGTGGATTCAGCAACCCAAATTTTTACAGTTGTCTGTATGGATTTCTAAATTTTACTTCCTCTTACAATAGCATTGTTCTGTAATACAGAAGCAGACATAGTTAGACATCTGTCATAGGATTTCACAAGAATAGAAATAGTAAGAACTAATTTTTAACACCAAGGCATGAATCGGAATATAAAACCAGCAGATAGTTTAGAGAAAAAATAGTTAGTTTTCCTTGATGATGACTTTCCAAATATAATAATATTTTATTCTCCTTTCCTTTTTTCTGTAGCAAATGTGATTTGTATTTCCATAGTGAATGCTAGAGAACTAAATTGATCCAGTTCGTTTTCATTTACTCCTATTAGACAAATTATGGAATTTTCATAGTTAAAATATTCTTGCTCAGCACTAGTAATTACAGCAGTGACTTAACACTGTTAGAAATATTTTCCAACTTTTTCCATTCTGAAGAATTTAGTAAAACTTGCTAAACACTTCACAAATTTAGTAGGTTTCCCAACCTTTGACAACCTTCTTAACCCTGTCCAATTTTAAGGAATCCTATTATTTCAGAATGGGGTTTAGATCTTTATTTTTTGTAGATCTTATTTCCATTTAGGCCAATAATTAATGTAGAAGTTTCATATTTTTTGGTAAGGTCATAATGCATAGTTATCTGCATCAATGTGGAAGTGGGAGTGGATTGTATCTAATGAGGTGATTCTTCTAGAAAAATCACTTGTTTCTCTAAAATTCCTTTCTGTGAAATATGCTGGGGTTCAGTCTTTATCTTTCTTCACTGCCAATAATTTTTGAGTTTATTGATCAGATTGTTCTGAGGGACTAAGGCCTTTAATGAGTTTTTCCAGATGCAGTTGCAGCTTGGTTACTGTTCTACTTTCTTCTGGAAAAGTAGATGGCTCCTACCACCAACTTAGATAAGGAGGATGGCTTATACAGGAAAATGGGAATTGTACCTGCAAGTCCTATGAAGCACAGAAGCATCATTGTGAACCAATTAATGTTTAATATTTAACTGTTAAAGTAAAAATGCTTTGTGGAAAGTCAGATGACAAAAGTACTGTGCAACTTTTACTAGAGTTGCAGTTCAGCCTCTTGCTCTAACTAACTAGACCATAGAGCTACTTCCTTCTCTGTTTATACTTGAGATAAATCAGTGCACCTTGGTAGTATAAGTAAAATCTGAGATTCAGTTTTTGTATGGTTTTCAGAATAGATTTTGAATACCCTATTGTTGAAACTGTGTAGCAGTAACTTCTTCCTAGCAACATTTTAAATAGCTATCTACAAGGATACATTTGAGCTTAACAATTGTACCTGACTCCAATCATTAATATGTATATATAAATACAGTAAAAATGGTGAGCCAACTGTGGTTTATTTTTTTGACAGTGGGTAGTGGTACTGCTGACATTCTTAAAGAAGCTTATTTCCCATTAACAATCAGTCATGCCCAAATTTTCCAGGTACTCTGAGTGACTTGACTTCTGCAGTGCATCTCGGAGGCCTTTCTCTAGAACCTTGAGTCATTTGCTGTGCTGTATAGATGTGGAGAGCATAGTTTGTCTTAGCTACCCTTGCCTTTTATGTTTTCGCTGTGCATTGCTATAGGGTGAGGTCTATGTTTGATTCTGTGTGAAGATGGACTCAAGATGAAGGAAGGAAGAAAGAAGAGTCTGTTCTGCAAGCATATTTAAATTCATAACTAAAGATTGTTTCCATTGCTTTCAGCTGATTGTGGATTGAATCAATAGTCTGCAATAGTGATCAATATCTGCAAGATCACATTATTGATCAATTAATATAAAATAATTCTGGCTACAAATAATTAATAGATGTAGGAAAAAATTCTGCCTCCACTGTTTCTTCTTCCTTGTCTCCTGCCTGGTCTGTTAACAATGTGTTTTTGATCTAAAGGTTTGGAGATTTGTTATTTAAAGGCTTGGTTTATAATCTACCCCTAGAAAGTTTCTCAAAATTTTTTTCAACATCAAGTTTCTGTATCTCTATAATGTTGGAAGAAAAATGGTTCACACTTCACTCTGCAAATCTCTTGATAGGAGAAAAATGTAGATCTTCAGATCACAAAACGGGCTCTGTTATTTTCATTTCAAATATAGTACAAACTTTCTTGTACAATCTAACAATATGGTGACCTTTTAGAGCTAATAGAGGTACTCTTTAGAGCCGATAAGTACTGTAGTTTTTCCCCTGCTGATATTAATTTACTTTCATTATAGTCCATTTCAGATTTATTGTAGATTTATTTTTTTTAAGTATATGACCTAGCAATCTGGTGGATTTCAGCCCTGTATTTAGTTATGGTAAGGTCTTCATTTGATTCCCCTGTTATTTTACTTTTCCTACTTTTCCTTGTCATAGAATGTTATTATAGTAAATTGTTATTCTAGTTTGTCTTAATTTCTATGAAGTGGTTCTGTGTCCCTGGAAATGTTCATTTATGTAGACTATAGACTTCTGGAATGCTCAGTAAGTTTAAAACTCTTCTCATTATAACTAAACATTTTCCCTTTATAGTAACGAGCCCACCAAATGCACTTTTTATTTTTTATGTTATTGTGGATTTTTATTTGTATACTTGTGACAATGCAAAGGGTCGTCTTTCTTCTACAGGTTAATTTGTTTAACCTCCTCCTCTCCTTATACGTGTTTTGGGGAAAGGGAAGTATGTACAGAAGGGCTGATACTGGAGTGGGACATATTTGGACAAAATCTTTCTTCTGCTAGTAGTCACTTTCCATTATCTTTATTATTGAGGAAATAGCACACTCCACATGCAAGAAAACTCCAGGGTACTGATGAGGATCATGTGGAGTCACCTACATTTGTCTATGTAGAGCTGAGCCTTATTTAGAATGGCTAATGCTGATCAGGAGCTAACAAAGCTCCTGACTCCCTGCCAGCTCCATGCACAATTACTCTGGTCCCTGGAGTGTGGTGCTGAGGCACTGCAGCTGACTAGTAATGCAGCATCATGCCAGAATTAACCCTGCTGAGCCAGCTCCAATGTTTTCCCCATCTGCAGTCTGCTTATTTTCCACCCTGAAAAATCTGCTAACAACTGAAAGTTGAATGTAGTCATCAAATTGTTCTCATGAAACTCCTCTTATTTTGTATGAATACGAACCAGTTCTAACTTTGTGTCCTAGGAGATTTCACAGAATGCTCTTTACTAATCACAGTAACCTACAGATGCAGAAATCTTTTTCTGCTCATTGTTCCCTCGGTGCCAGGTTAGCTCACTATAAAGTTTGATGCACATCCAGCTTTCTCCCAGCTGATTGCCTACACATTACAAAAGCCAATATTTGAATGTCAGCAAATCACCTTCTCTGGACTTGGTTGAAGTCAAGAAATTTTTCTTGGGTTTTGGGTTTTGCAAATGGGAAATGGAATTTTTGGAAATCAGAATCCACATTTGTGTCTTTCTCCTTGCCCCTTGGATCCCATGCCATCACTGACTTCTGTAACTTGTCCGCTACACAGAACAAGCCTTCTCCAGGAGAATCTTCTTACAGATCATGTGTGCATCATTTGAAAAGAAATCAGTCTTAGTGTATGACTGCTCAAACAGCTTCACTGTTGGTAGATCAGAAAGACGGTGTTTATGGAAAAGGTAGATCTTGTTCAGTTCTCCATTCCTCTGCAATTCAACTTATTGCAGGTATCTGGATTGTTGAAGTGTTTTGAAACAAGAATTTCCATGTAGATAAACAAAGTGTATCTTAGCATTTGTTTATTAATTAATAAATTAGAAATGCCTCACAACTTTTAAACTAAACATGCAAAACTTAGGAGTCAAGATCTGTATATGTAATATGTAACCAAGTAGACAAACAATTTTGTGTAGGTATAATGGGTCTGTCTTGATAACAAAAGTTAATAGCTGTAGTAATAAAAAAAATGTTCTTAATGGTTATTAGCCACTGAATGTCTTCTCTTGTTTGCGACAACATATTTGCACTGAAAGTTAAAAAACCAATTCAGCACGTTTATAAAATCACAGTTTCATAACTTTAGAGTTTTGCAATTGATGTCTTTTGATTTATACATCAGTCACTGTCATGGCAATGTGTCTTAGACTACTTTGACAGGATCTTCTACTTCACCTTCTATGTCAGTTCAGTCCATTGTCCAACTGGTAAGACCAGTAAAAGTGTTCATTAATATAAATTTTAAAGTTGGTGCTCTGATAGACTTTTAGGTGTCTATCTGGAAAAATAACCCTCACATTTCGGTAACTTTGTGCTAAAGTATGCCCTACTCATTAAAGCTCCTTGTCTCCTTAATTTTAACCTAAAAAAAGTCAGGATTCATTCTGAACATGGGTAGCTAATTATTTACAAGCATTTCTGTTTATCTGGCTTCTAAAAATTAAATGATAGTATTAAATAAAACTGTTGTTGCGTTACAGTGCAAAGCACTGAGTGAAAAGCATTGTTCAGTTTATCTTGAACCGTAATTAAATTAGAAATTCAGAATCATTTTATTCCTCTCATAAACACACTACTTTATCAATTTTTCCATTTTGTGCGCATATGGAATTCTGAAAACCAAAGTATTTCTTTTGCAGTTGGAAATAGATCCATGTGGTGATAAAAAGTGACAAAACCAACTGGCTTTCTCCAAAGAAATCCTTCTGCACTGAACAAATAAATAATGGGCACTGCATATTCTTGTCTAACACCAATTTTCTTTGGGGAAATTATTGTTGCTTTCTCAACTGAATGGTTGAATGCTTAGCTGATTATTTAGGAATGAAATAAATTTTCTCAGTTGTAATCAATCATTTGGGAGAATTGTTTATAAACACTCTGGTTATATAGCTGTCCATAAAGTAACTGTTCTTGCAGTCTCAAAATATGTTTAAAAAAGCATTAATTTTATATTCATAGTCCAAAAGTATAAACGCAATGCCTTGTTTGTAGGTGTATTTTAAACCCTCTGATCAAGGAATAATTGAACAGTAAGTTCTACATCCTTTCTTTGTTTCAGAAGATAGACTGTATGATTTCAAAGTGCACAAGTCAGTTGAGAACCATTGCTTTATTTCAGTAGATTTTCATGATTGTGAAAGAATGGAAAGTAATCAGCACCTCTGGGTCCTAACTGTTTGAATTCATGCATTAACCAATGCACATGCAAAACAATTAAATGTTATCAGTGTGATGACTGTTTATACAACTTCGTTGTACGATCTGGACAACAACCTAAAATAGTAAAGTCTAATAATAGAGAACCTATAATAGAAAGACTTGATTGTGTGGAACAATTCCCAAACTCTACACAGATCTTCTGATATAGCGTAAGATAACTGCCAAATACTAATATTGAACAGGCTTCCACCATTTTTTTTGTAGACTCACCTTTATTTAAAATCTAGTTAGACCATGGTGCTTGATGCTCCTCTGGTATGGCAGGAGCATCAGTCATGCCTAAGGTCTCTGAAGTAAAATTTTTTCCAGTCTGGTAACAGTGGACCTTTAGTTGATTCAAAAGCAAATTAATTTCCATGGTTGAATTTGTCTTTTATCAGTAAAGAGAATCCTTGACAAAAATCCCTCTGATAATGGTTGGAAAAGGAGCTCTTCCCATCATCAGGAGATACTTACGGCATGAAGATCTGCACCTATCCTGCCTGCAAGTGCCAGCCAGGCGTCCTGGTCCTGTTCCCTTTGTCCTTCAGCCCAGGCAAGGCTGCTCGTTGCTAAGCGACTGTGGGTGAGGTCCTCTGACCTTGGCCTGCTGCTGCTGCACAGCTACTGTCCTGGGGGAGCGGGAGAATCGGCAGCGATAAAAATACCTCGCTGATTGTAATAATTCCGTGATTAGCAAAAGGTTTCAGTCTAGGAAATATTTTCATCTGTAGACAGAAATTCTCATCTCATTTTAATGCCATCTGCACCCTTTCTTTCCAGTCTCTCAAAATATCCTTACCACATTATTTGCATTTTACAGCTGCTTGAGATGTGCACAATTAGTAAAGCAAACTCAATGTGACCTCTTATGTTAAAATAAAAGGGGAAAAAGCTTTATAAAATTGCGAAATTGAGAGTTAGACCTGAAGGTTTTCTAACTTGCTGTGAGTAGGAGGAAACAAGTGTTTTTTGCCAAGTTTCTGTAATTGTAAAGCCAGTAACAATAGGTCATTCTGCTATTGCTGCCTGCAGGGAAAGAAAAAAATTATGATTTTCCTTTTACAAATGGATGAATGAGTGAGATTTCAAACGTTTAATCGTTCAGTCGCCAATCTGCTGATTTCAGCAACAACAGAAGTTTTTGGCATATGCTTGATTCTGCACAGAGATAGTTTATTTCAATCTTCCATTCATCTGATGATCTCTTGCAGCAAAGATAGGGAGACGGGATGAGAAGGAGAAAGGGAGAGGGAAGTTCACTTACATAAAGGGCTTACTTTTCTTACTGTGGTATTACTTCAGTGGATGACAGCAGTCAAGTTAGATGAGGAAGAAATGTTAGTTTAGCAAATTATATTGACAGCTAAAACTCAAACTGATTAATCCCTGCATATGTGTCTGCATCTGTATTCAAAAAGGGTAAAAACTGTTTAAGAGTTTATACTCAGACTTTACCTTTAAGCAGGGAAATAAACAATTTTGGCAAATGGACACTAGACGCTGCTTGGGCTAGATCACTAGATTAGCTGTCCAGCTTCACTGTTGCTTTGTCTGAATTCTGTGTTGCCACTAAGTGTGAGATACTTTGCTGGATTGCACAGTTTCAGGTAATAGCGGTAGTTTATGTTGAAAAGCATCGTCTATGCCAGGTTATAGTGTCCATTATCAGGAAAATAAGTTTTCTAGCTTGCACTTCTCTCATGAATGCTTAGTCTTGCCCAGATGCAGACAGGCCAGTGAACTGGTTCATTGATGTGTTTCCTAGACACTTAAAAATATGAAATCTTTGAAGTTTCATCAAGGTTGTAAGTAAAAATTCAGGGCTGCTTTTGGCCTGAAAACTGCAGTGCTTAATGATTTGTGTGCTTGAAATTATGTAAAGTTTTGTATAGTAAAACAGTGACACATCAAATTGTCAGCAACATAATATGCAGTGACACAATTTCTATTCCATTACATTTCGCATGAGACAGGTTTATATGTAAGAAATTAAATCTAAAGAACTTATATCTATTGGGAACAGGTTTATGTTTTTAAAAGCAAATGTGCTTTTTTTCCCCCTGAATTACAGGAAAGCCAGTCTTTCTGATTTTGAAACCTAGTGTTCAGGTTTTTCTAGTTTTGAAATTTGATTCTTCTGTCCTGATGTCTAATTAAGGATTTCAACCTTTGCTTAGTTGGTAAATTATACCTTACTTTTTAACTGCTGCCGGAAGTGTATGTACTACTGCACTCTACGTTATCTTTCTTAAACCGAAACGATTTACATCTTGCATCTCTTACAACATTAATTCTGTGGCCTGTTCTTGTTCTCCATCTGATAGATATGTACTTTTTGGTCTACTTACCTTGTGACTGGAGGGCTGAGCTGTAATTTTTTTGAACTCTACCCACTGAACCCGGATGAAGCATTCTAAAGTGATATGACACACAGTTCAGATGAGGAAGTTATTCTTAGTAATAAATAAAATTATTGATTAAGAAATAATATAAAAATAGGAAACTGTGTAGGGGAGAAACAGTTGTGTTACTTATAATATCAGGGTGTTATAGTCAAGGTGTATTATGACTGTCTCTCTTCTTTTGTGCCAGTGTGGTGGCACAGTGTAGTGTCACTTCAGGTCTCCTACACTGTATGAATTTTGAGTTTTTGTTTGTTCCGTATCTAAGAAGGTATTTGGTGGTAATTCCTCATTAGTTTCAGGCAAATAAAAATGATAAGAAACATATCTTGCTTAGCATTATAGTAATGGTGATACTCATAATAGTTCTAGAAGTGTATTATTTTACCCATGTCTTTCTGCCTCCAGCATTATTTGACTCTCCTTTTTGCAATACCTGCCTCAATGTTACTGAGGTAGTAAAATTCACTTTTTTTTTTTTTTTCCTCTTTTTTTCTCCTCTTCAGTTCTGGATGACTGTCCCTGTCTTAATTGCTTCAGGTTTTTAGTAGTAATGTGGTGTTCTTCCATTTCTCTCTCTGCTTTCTGACTGTAATAGGTAGGCATAGGCTTAAATTTTAACGTTTTTTACTAGACAAGTTTGACAAGCAGGGAAGTTAATGAGACGGTAACAAATGTTTTTAAGTTTTTTAACAAGGTATTTACATGTGATTTGAGATCTTGCCAGTTGCTTTAGACCTGATTTTAATATCATATTTGTAATTAAAAATGGAAGTTTAATGAAGGTATGTTTGCAAGCTATGGAACATTTTCTACTGTGGTGTTTTGTTTTAGTTTCATTAAAAAGTAAATGGTCCTACATATAAGATTCAATAGATAATGAATTTTCAATTACGGTTGTAATTTGAATAGAAATGGGGAAGTCTGGCATTTTGTATTATGGAGAAATTGAATCCAAATATATGTCAGTCATGGCTAGCCTGTACTCTGTTCAGTAGCTGGCCTGTACTCTGTTCAGTAAAATGTAAGTACTTACCCTTGATTATTTGTAAATTAAAAAAAAAAATAAAAATTCCCTACTCTTTCATACCAGTCTGCTTGAGAGCTTGCTATTGAAAAGAAACTTTGTGCTGACCAAAATACTGCCTTTTAGATGATTTTTGATTTTTATAGAATATTTTAGTACCAGTGAGCATTGTTTCACATTGAGATCTACATCATTTCAATGGCATACACTTTTTTCACACTCTTAAAAAACCAATGAACTGCATAAAATAACTGCAGCTGGACAGACTAAGTTGTATGCTGTAGTGAAAAGATAAATAATTTTATTTTCAGGATGCAATGAGAAAATTTAGATTCCTTTATTGTTTCTTGATTTGACCAGCACCATATGGATGACACATGGCTTTAAGATTATGGGAGAATTCCAGTTTAAGTCTTTTGGAGAATTTATAACTACTGATGTGTAACATAATTTTTATCATTTTCTTTTGAGTCTTTCATGTTAGGCCTTTGTATTTCTAAATAAAATCTGCTAGGATGCTAATTTTAATAAAGAATTTTAAAAGGCCACTTTCTAAGGTGCTTTGTTTACTAGATCTGTCCTTGGTAGAAGGTGAAAACGAGTACATATAGAAGGATATTTCTCAAAACATTTTTATTCTGTAGGTCATACTCTCCCAACGAGAAAATAAACCCACTTTCACTCAGTGATCTTTATGTTGCACATGGTTCCACAATGGCTAAAACAACTTTTAAAGCCAAGCAGTTTTATTACTGTCCTTTTATGCAACCTTTTTTTTTTTTGGCAGGAACATTAAATAGTGTCCTGATCCCAACTCAGACAAGTGGCACTAAAAAGACTTCTTGGGTTTCATGGATAAGCCTATAAAACACCAAAAAAATTACAAATAATGCACTAATATTGGATTGGTGAATATTAATCTAATTAACCAGCATTGTGGTGATTAACAGTGTTGAATGTTTGGGTGGGTGTCTAACATACTATTGATATTGCAGAAGGTAATGTGGGACAGGACTGAAGAAGTTGCCAGAAATTATTTATAAGAAGAAATTGTTTTCCAAAAATCTTGTTATATATGGTGTCGTAACAAATTCATTTTCATTTTTATTTTTTCAGAAGATGTATGTGCATTTTAATTGTTTTGAAACTGAGTAAAGTAGAACCTTGTAACATAGCATATTTTTTTAAAAACTAAGTTCTACCAGAAGGGAAATGTTAACAAGAAGTTTCTGAAGCTGGTAAGCTGATGACCGGAGGCTGTTAAATGCAGTGTTGTCTTGTTGCTCAAGGACCATGCAGATCCTATTAGGAAAAGTGTGTCTTCAGTTACCCCTTCTATCAGACTATCAGGATTTGATTTCTCCTACGTGTATGGGTTCATATATCTGGATCAACTAATTAACTGAATGGTCTAATCGAAAACCAAACCCTCAAAGCAATATCCAGCAATCTTGGCTAATGTTGGCTAAAGTTGTGGTTGTTACCATATATTGGTTGAAAAGTGGTAAAAGGAGGGGTTATTTTGTGAACTTTCAGCCCTCAAAAAGGGGAAATATAACTTTTTATATATAAGAAACTAAATGTGACAGCAAAACTTTTGGACAGTCTGTTTCCCAACATACATTAATATTAACGTCTATCTTTGTCCCTTTCTGTCAGCTGTTCATTCTGGATATCCACTCCAGAGTTAAACACTATTAAATATAAATAGAGAAATAATTTTAATTAGGTAAACTGTTGTCTGTAACAAAGCATGATTTTAACTGCTTGATTACTTCTGCATTTCATGTAGGCTGTAGGAATATTTGGTTTCAAAATAGGATTTATTTTTCTTTTGCCTCCTAAGCCACTGACTTTCCCCCCCCCCCTGCAGATTTTTCATAAGTTATCTGAGGTAATTCTTGAGACACTTAAGCCCCAAATATACAATGGCCACAATAGAATTCCAAATGAAAGCTTTAAGTGTGTTCCTACATGTTTTATTTAACAGCTTCTCAATTTAAGGTCACATGTTTTTGATTCCAGCTAGTTAAATTTTTAGCAGTCTTTCATAAGTTGTATTACATCCTTAAACTCTTTCTTATGGTAGATATTCTCAGGTAAAATAGCCAAAAAGCAAAATGTAATTTTTCCTAAGCTACCTTCAGACAGTACTTTTGAGTTATTAAACTGTTACTCTTGCATGAAAACTCCCTTCCAGATAACAATAATTAGCAAAGTATATTCTTCTTGGGCTAGATATTTATACTGTTTGCCTAAAACCATGCTCTGAAACTTACGCTGATGCTGAGAGCTGTTCAAGCTGACTTATCTTGTGAAGGGGTGGAATTTGCATAGCCTGTCAAATTTGGGTCATTTAAACTCAATGAAATAACCTCCCAAATAAGATTTTGAACTTGCAGCCATGATATCAACCAAACCCATCATTTGCTAGTAATTCTGCTTGTAATAGTTCCTATATGTTGTTGTAGCATCTAGAAAATAAGCCATAAATGAGGATCCTACTGTACTTGTATAAGCACAGAAGGAAAGAATGGTTCCTGTGTGAAAGAGATTCCAGTTTGTCACAAAAGAAAATGGATGGTATGACATGGAGACCTAGCAGTGTTTTCCCCATGGCTGGTTTATCATGACAGTGCAGAAAAAAGTACATTTAAAAGCTTGGTTAATATGACAAGAACGTGAAATATTTTGGGCTGTCTTCCAAAGTTACTGGGAAAGCTGCCTGTCACCAGCCTTATGATCCTCCTTGCTCTATCTCTCCACTCCCTCTCTTCCCCCAGCAATAAAAGCATTGGATTTTGAAGGCAAAACTTCTCTTTAGTAGGATTATATAAAATTCTCATACAATGACAACAGCACAACCTTACAGATACAATTTAAGATATAATAACTCTTTGAAAACTTATTACAGAAAAGTCCTTGCACAAAGAATGTGTTAGTTAACCTAGCATGACTTCTGAGTACGGCCAGTGACCAGATTCCATGGGAAGTGCATGTATGCTGCTAACTGTGTGTCAGTGATCCATGGTTGCTGTCTAACCACTGTTTTCTAGTTAGTGTATTTTTATTTCGCAGGTTCTCAGAGTTGAAGTTGCTGGTTTTGGTCTTGTAAACACCAAGGCTTACATGTAGTCCTTTCTGACTGTCTGACATGTCCTCATGTAGGTGTGTGCAGTAGCCCTTTGTAGGTGCTTTCTTCAGCTTTTTGCCCTTTTACTGAAGTGAAATAAGACTTGGTTGCTAGATTTATTCCACATCGTAATGCTGGTAAGCGTAACACACTATTTCCCCTTTACTGTCCTATCTGACCTTATCTGACCTACAACTACCTCTCTCTTACCTGAAAGGAAGATGTAGGGAGGTGAATGTCAGTCTCTTCTCCCAAGTGACAAGTGATAGGACAAGAGGAAATGGCATCAAGTTGTGCCAGGGTAGGTTTAGATTGGATATTATGAAAATTTTTTTCGTTGAAAGGGTTGTCAATCATTGGAACAGGCTGCCCAGGGAAGTGGTTGAGTCACCATGCCTGGAGGTATTTAAAAGACCTGTAGGTATGGTTCTTAGAGATGTGGTTTAGGAGTGGTCTTGACAATGCTGAGTGGACTTGACAGCTTGAACTAAACGATCTTAAGGGTATTTTCCAATCTAAATGATTCTATGATTCTATATTTTCCAGATATTTAATACTTGATATGTTCCAGGTTTTATTTGAATTCTAGAACTTATCCTAAATAAGAAGAAATGGATGTAGTGTCCAAGCTACTTGTTTACTCTGCGCTCTTCCAAAGAATAACAGTCTGGTTTATGCTTTATTACTAAAATGCAAGAGTGAATGTGGATTGTGTGTTAAAAAAGCATGGGGTGAGGGAGGCTTTCTGCTGTCAGTCAGCACTATTTTGTCCTTGTTGGCGAAGTTTCTGGTCCATACTTTACAAGCACAATGCAATATGTTAGATTAGCTATTTTAATAACTGAGTTATTAAACCCATAATTATTAATTACCAAAACCTAACAGGTTAAGTTTTTGTATTTCAGATGCTATATAAGTTAATCTACAGTATATTTCTCCAACTATATGCAATTTCACCTTACAATCCCACGTTGTACATTGATAATGTGGAGATTGATCCAAGCTTGTGAAGGGAAAAGCCTGTTGCTACCCAGGGAGAAAAAAACCCCAAAATTTGCTTTTAATTGTCAAGAAAGCATTTTTCAGGTCATTGTGTGTATAGTGTCCCCAGAGTCATGATATCCTGGGCTTCGGGAAGAATGCAGTCTCTTATTCTGGGTACTCATTACTTCAGCTAGTAAGTGTGTATGATGCAGAGCTATCTTATTTGTAGCTCTGAACTGGTTGCAGAAATACAGCTTGCACTGAACACAATTCTCTAATTAAAATACTGGAGGTGACATAGAATCATTAAGGTTGGAAGACACCTCCAGGATCATCTAGTTCAATCATCCCCCTACCACCTATTGCCCACTAAACTATGTTCCTAAGTAACACATCCAAACATATGGGGAAAAGGGCTTTTTATAGGTAAATAGTCTTTTAATTGATAAGGTTAATCCAAGTTGGTATAGACTACTAAACAGGTTTTGAGTACACACTTCTCTTGAGTTTCACAAAATGAAAGAGTTTTTCTTGTTGTTTGGTACTTTTTCATTTTGTAGTTCTATTGATTTGCTTTCTTTAAAGAAGTTTAAAGTGCAACAACATCCAAAGCTGTCTACATTAAAGATTTTATGTAAATGCACTTATTGGCATTATTGTCCATGATTTGACTTGCAAAATACACAGCAAAGTAGCTGGCCCGTTGTAAATGGGCACCCTCCTTCATTATTTCCTTATTTGCTTCATTGTTTCATTCAGTGTGTATCCTCAAATGAAACCTTTTGAAAGTGTCTGATTAAAACCTTCAGCTAAAATACCTGTTTTAATTAAAAAAAACCCCATATGCTTTTACCTCTCTACTTTTACAAAGTGTTGAGGTGTGACTACTTTGGTTAGTTATGGCAGTTCAGAGGTATGTAAAGTCTTATGGGGATGTGAAATAAGGAACCCAATTACACAGCCTTGAAATATGACAAGGCAGACTTATTTCTACTGTAGTAAGGTGAAATTTAGAAAACAATCCATTCTTCTTTTTCTTATATAACAGATGATAGTATTAACTTGGTAAACTTTCTTAAACTTTTCAGTAAAATTTAGGGAAATTATTTTTAAGCAGCCTAAACTTTCATATATTGCTGAAAATAAACTGCTTGCTAAGGGGGGTCGCTGTAGTTTGTGACTTTTTCCATATTGCCCACTTTTTTTACCTTGAGTGCTTTAATCTCATCTTTCTCACACACACCTTTGAAAATCATCCCTGCTTTTGGATCATGTTAACATCTTTGTTTAGGCCACTCTTCTTGAGTTAACAGGTTTTTTTCTGGGAAGTGCAGCACTCTTGACACACTACTCTCCCAATATGAAACACACTTTTGCTGCATTGAAGACAGGACACAGTTCCATAAAGCTCACTAAATGACAGTTGTTCCATTACTACATTAGAGTATGTTGAGATAAGGTATCTCCAAACTGTGCCATGAACACAAGGAAATGGGAGAAAAAAGAAAAATATTAAAATTCCTGAAATGTGGTAGAGAAAATCTTTCAAATCCAAATACAACTAGAGAAATATGACTCATAGAGTAGGAATCAATCCGCATGCTGGCAGTAAGGTTGGTAGTAATGAACTGAACTTACAGTATCTGTCATCTTATAGCCATTTCCAGTTGTCAGTTGAGTAGCCCTAAAAGAACTAACTTACAACCAATGTTGTTAAGTTTGAGCTGTTGTGTTTTTCACATGAGAACCTAATGAACTGCATGCAAACTGCAGTATTGCTCATTAAATTTTAGAAATGTTCATTCTTTATCATAAGTATATGTATTTATAAGTGGTTCTTATTTATAATACAAGACAGCGCCATAGTGTCATCCTCGATATAATATTATAAGGCAACATACAAATGAGCAGTTCATATCCTGAAAACACAAAAATGTGTTTGAGTGTCTTCTAAGGATATGACAACTTTTGTTGGAAGATGTGTTAGGCCTTCTTAAGAGAAGTAGTCAGGAATGTATTTGCTGTTGAAACCAGTGGAATTGGAGCACATATGAGAAAAGGATGTATGGCACTTTCTTCCTGAATTAGAGCTTTGATGTTTGTTGCTAAACACGCCATTGCTAATTGCAAAAAAAAAAAAGGAAGGGTAGGTGGTGGTGCATTCTCCAGTCCTGAAAAAGTTCTTTCTGCATAACACTTGCGTATTATACTTTTATGTCTGCAGATGAATTTGGAGGCCTTGGTGTATAAATATATTGGTAAGTATCCTTCTTTTGGAAGGGATGTATTTTTGAGAATTATATATACAGAGGCAGGAGGGTTACAGCTGTAATTACATTTATTTATAAAATATACATACTGTGTCCTATAATTATTTTTGAAAGTGTATGGATACATCTATTCTAAGGAACACGGAAATATTCTTTCAATGTTGGTTGTTTTTTTTTTTTTAATTTTTTTTAAACACTTACTAGAGTTATGAAGAGTGCTTTGGTTGTGATTGCAGCAAAAGTAAGGAACAAAGAGATTTCTGGATCAAGTTAATGAATTAGCTGAGGTTAATCACTAATATTTAAGATGTTGACCAAGTGAACTCTAGTAGGGTTTTTAAAAATATATATATAGATTAGAAGTTTCACTGTGAGATGCAGAAATACCACCCTCTTGTTTTAGCCTTCTTTTCTTACTCTGGAACTACTGAGTCATTGTAGTTCAGATTTTTTTGAAGGGTTTTATACTTTTAAGAACATTATTAGGTGAAAAGGTAGAAATCACTTCTTGGGCAGAGAGTATAAATTATAATACTTTATTAAAATGAAACTTTGAAAGGTAATTTTTCTGGACTAAATTTCTATACCTGCCAATTACAAATAATAGCTGTATCTAGAACAATTCTTCTAGGATTGTTTTATTTACCCTAGAGCTGCCAGAGAAGTGCCATTTTTAGTGTCTCTTACACAAAAGCATAAAGCTCAGCCTAGGACTGCAAATTTGAAGAGAAATTAACAATCAAAGCTAAGTATTCCTAAAACTGAGGTAGGGCTAAAACAAAAAATTGGAAATAAGAGTAGGAAGATGTGTATTGATCCTTTTCTCTTTACCTCAGGTATGCTTGCAAATGAGAAATTTGGAAAGTTTTTATCAAAAGTTCCTAAGTTTCAATCATTGAATTACACATGGATGAAAATTATCTCTATAGGCTCTAGCCTATTATAGAGCTCTTCCTGAGAGCTGAAGTTCTTTCAGGATGGAGACAAATTGGAGGTGCCAAGGCTGGGTGGATGTGATATCATAAACACTTGAAGATCAATGTGTTAGATACATCCAACTAAGGAGTTTATGTTCAATGCAGGTCCAAAGGGTACTCCAGTTTTGAAGAGAATGAGGGTGACAATTGTTGTTCCTCACTTTGCGTTCAGTTAGTAAGATGAAAGTAATGCTCACAGTTTTCAGTGTTACTGAAATTTTCTGTGCTCTCAGACTGAAAATATTTTGTGTTGTGCTTTCCTTGTTCTGCTGATCCGTGTTGGGCCACTAGAATATAACATCTTGTTAGAGGATATGTGGAGTAGTAATCTAAGATCACTAGTTACCTATTTTTTTTGATGATGTCTACGTACGTCCTTTCTAGAGTTCTAGGAATTCCATGGATTTTCCATGACTAGATTTACTCATTAATTTTTTATCTGGTATATGAAGTCTCCCCTCCTGTATTCACAGGAAATGTCAACAGAAGTTGCTTTCCCTCAGCCGCCTTTGTAAGCACATCAAATCTGTTAGGAATCATGCTCCGGGATGACTGCTTGGACTTTAAGTGATTTTACTACATTTGTATGTGCAGAAGAGGTTGGGAGGATAAAAGTATCAAATTGAGATGATTTTTTAAATTCCTGAATCCTCCTTATTTCATTATAGTAGAACTCACATTTTTATCAACCCCTGTTTTCAAAGCCCTGGTAAAGACAGCCCATTTCAATCTTATTTCAAAGGAACACTTTTCTGCTTGGTTTTAAAACTACAGGCTCGTGCTACAGCTGTGGCTTCAGTTCATCAATCACAGCGAGCACTGGATGCTGCAGAATTCTGATAATGAGAGTTTGTCATTTTATACAGGTCACCACAAGGACCCAAGAACAGGAATCAGGTAACAGGAAGGAAGGGGAAAGAAAATGTGAAAATCCAGAAACTGTATCTTTTAACTGGGTAAAACTTTGATTCCAGAAGTTTGATTACCAAAGTCTCAATGATAATTTAAGACATTGTAGTCTGTGACCTTCCACTTCTAGATGAATGATATTTTGTGAGGGTCATAGATTCAACCACTGTTATCAAAGGGATCCAAGTCCTTTAAAATGTAGAGGTTCACTGTACATACCAGGATTTTTCATATAATCCAGGTGAAAACAAATGTTAGTGAATATTTAATGCTTTTGCAGGGGTAGTCACTGTGCAGAACACTGCATATTGGAACGGTTCTCTCCTCCTGCTCCTAATTTTAAGCATCTTGTTGACTGAAAAATCATAGTATTTCACATCCAAGGATATCCTCCAGTGTATGAAGTCCCTCTGGAGAAACAAGTTGGTGGTTTTTTGTTTTTTTGTTTGGGTGTAGCAAGTGGGTTAGTATCGTTCATTCCCAGAATTTTCTTTGATCTTTGAGAAATTCCAAAAAAATGATGATCCACTTAACAGAGGATCCAAATATAATTCAGCAGATCGTTAGTAAAATAAGTATTGGTGATAGCACTAAAAGGCCAGGTCAGGTTTTGATTAAATTATGACTTAGCATTATACGAATACAAAAAGAGTTTTGGAACATAGATCAGAAACTTAGTCTAGTGTAAATTATAACCATAAATTGATACACCAGCAATAAGAGGGGAATTCTGATCAGCCCATGCCTGTGTGAATAAAACTTACAATTAAATGTTTGTGTTCATTTCTTGGAAACAAACTGATCTGAAGAAAATACAAGCTTTCAACAAGGAAATGATGGAGATGTGTGTCTATAAGTTCTGGATATAAATGTTGGATGCAGGGGTCAACTATCAAGTCCTTGCTTTGCTTTGCTTATACCTTTAATTTAAGAATGCATGGTAACCTACAAAGCTGTGTATGACTGTGTCCTTTTTGTAGGAACATTTCTAGTGTAATAAAAATTAAACATCCTGCTGGAAAAACAGACTGAAGAACTTCATAACTCAGCAGAAAGGGCACTTGCTTGGGATTTGGTAAACTTAAATTAAGTGCCTACTCTAACAGATACATGATTACCTGTCTGAAATAAAACAGTGTTAACGGGTGAAGCTGAGACCTACTCCAGAATACCCCTTCTGCTGAAAGACAGGACACTAATGTAGGGCGAGATCCGAGTCTTCAGTCTCACACCTTACCAACACAATAGATAATGGGATTTTCTTTTTTGAAATCTTCTTGTTATTCTGGCTTATCTTTCAAAAACTTACTGTGTCTTCACAGTAAGTGGAGAAAAATCTAAATCTACTTTTTTTTTTTGTGAAGAAATAAATATATTAAAAAAATTTCTATACCTTTCTGTGTCTTGAGAGATAAAAGGGCTCTGAGTTAAAAAAAAAAGTTAACTTGAAAATATTCTAAAAGGGAATACATTTTGGGAACAGACAAAAAAGTATAACTGGACTTTTTTTGCTTTCCTTGTAAAGTTCTCTTAATCGCTGTGGAATTTCTTTAACAAAATGTTCAGAAAATTTAGGCTGCATTTTATTTAAAAGAAAAATAATGAATATAAGCTTTACATTTCAAGGATTAATATGATGAAGTAAAATTTTGCTGAGATGTTTTTATACGCAATCAAAATTTGTCAATATTTAGTTGTGGAGTTATAGCAAGTGTGTAGAAAATTAAATACTTCTGCTAAGATGTAGCTTTGGGTGGTAGTGTAGGAGGAGAGTAGGGACGTTCTGTCCCTGGCTAAAATAAGACCCAAGTTGTATAGTGAGCTGCAGTGGAAATCTTTCTGAAGGAAAGATTTGTGAACTCAAGAATGAGTTACAGAAGCCTTTGCTTGAATGATGCGTTCCCCAATTACCAAGACACATGATATTGTATTCCATTGATATCGAAGGATTGCGAATGGAGTAAATTCCTTTTTAGTTAAACAAGCACTGGAGTGAAATGTGACATCCTCCCATTTGGTCAAGATGGGAAGGGGGTGAATGCAACAAGGGAAGAAAGATGCTGGAAGGGAACGAGTGGAGCAGATGCAGTAAAAGGCCAGCTGTAATGTAGAGGCATCTCATCCTGAAGATAAGTCTCAACTACTCTTGACCCTGGACTAGTTGAGAGAGCATATCTGACATTGGTGATTCACCACTTTTTTTTTGCTCCCTTCCCAGCACAGAAATAAAGCCATATTTCTAAAACAGTTAAGCAGATTTCCACTGTAAGTGTATGAGAGAGCCTTTATAGGATGAACTTGCACTCTAAATCATAGAAATGTGGCCATTTCCAGCAGTCCCAGATTGAGAGGATTTTTTTTGAATGCCATATATATAAAGAGAAGATCTTTTATTTTGTGTTACACAGAAGTAAAGGGGCTATTGCACCATGGGCTAAACACAGCAAGTTTGGGATTTTTTTTTTTTTTTATTTAGAGAAAAATAGTCTATATATGGTGTCATTATTATGGAATTTATCAGAATGGTGGTTCCGAGGCTCTAAAATACATTGCTGTAAGAAATAACAAAAAGGTATATAAAAACCCAGGGAAGTTTCTGATGCGTTTTTGAAAATTCTTACAATTTTTAAGTCAGGTGACAGTAATAAACATTGAACAAAGAGATCTATGGGACATTTTATTCGGTAGAAAGTGCAATCTTTTTGGTTCTAAGTAGAGTATTAATGTATTTAGCATTTATACAAATAACTTATATTTTGATGGTTTTTTCTCTCAAATTTTGCTTTTCCTCTCAAATATTCTTTGAAAACAACCCTAGTGATTATCTTTTGGTTTGTTTACTCCTAACCCTTCCATCCCTAATGCAATTTCATGATGCCCATGCACACTATCTGGTGCTTGGCTTTTGGCCTGTGGGTAAATATCGATTGTAAGAAAAATTAAGGATGGTTTCCTTTTCAATTCAGTTTTTCAGTGCAGAGATCAGAGATCCTGTACTATTAGCTAAGTGGTGTGCAAAGGGATACATTCCAAATGAAAATTTCCATGATTTGGTGATTTACCAGGCCTTTTTACCTTTGATATCAATTTTGGGAGACTGCTACTGCATTTAAAGAATGCAAACTCTATTTACTAGGATTTTTTGCCTCAGCTTTGGGGGAATTGTTTGCACCATTAGATCATTTTTGTACTGCTACCTGCTATGGGGTGTAATTTGCCATATTACTGATGCTTCTGAAACACTGCCGCTCGTTTCTGAGCGTGTACTAATGATTTATCTGTGTCAGAAGTCTTTAGACTGCTATATGAAAAATAAGAAATCTGAGAACAAGAGCTAGATATCTAACACAATCTGCTGTTTGAACATTTATGCATGTGCATCTATGAATTAATTTAATTAGTTAAACAGAACTTTTTTTCAAGTTTTCAACCAAAACTTAGTATTCTATAAAAAAAACTGTGGAGAAAAGACTTTCAATGCTAAATCAAGAGAACTTCTATTATCTAGTTATGCAGATGCTTGTATATCAAGAAAATAGGTGTCATGCATTGCTTCAGTTGAAGGGTGTCAATATTTCTTAAAGAATATAAAGTCCGCTGTCTTGTCACATCAGTGGTATCTTATTACTTGCTTTGTTAATGAATAGCTTAGTCTGTCTTGGGGATTGATTGTTCTTTATAGTTCTTTACTAGCAACTTTAGTTCAGGTATTTTTTCAATATAAATGTACTTGGTACTGGTTGGGATGGGTGTGTAAATAAAACTAATACATTTTGCTGAGTGGTTTTCTGTAGCCGGAAAATCCAGACAAGCTAAAAAGTGCATCTAATAGTAATCATTGAAAGGATAAACAGTGCAGTTCATTTATATGTAATATGGAGTAATATGCATTTTTTTTTCTCCATTGCAACTTGGCAAGAGCTCTCTATGATAAAAGAAAAATGCAAGAAGTAAAGGTTGCAGTCATCTCTGTGTGCAGAACAGGGATTTATAAGATTAGTGTAAAAAAGTGTTCAGTGCACTGTATTTGCTGATTTGGGGTGATATAGCTTGGCCATAGAAAGACAGTTGAAGACACAGAATGTGTCTACTGGGGTGGAAATAAAAAGATAATTTTATTTTTGGAAATATTTCTGTAAGAAGCAGAGCAGACTGTAGGTGGAACAGATGTGGTGGTTTTTATTAAAAAAAAAAAGGGAAAAAGGAAAAAAAAACAGAACTAGGATGAATCTAACCCCAATATGATCATCAGCACTTTGTTTTGCAAGGTCATTGCAGTTTGAAATCTGTTAAGAATTAGTGATGAAGAGCAATAACAAATCAACAGGTAGAATTTTCTGCATGGAATAAAAGAACAAGTACAGTTGAAGTAGGGTATATCCTAAGTTGTGAATATAATTCTAATTTTAGCACTCTAAAATGCATTTTTAGTTTCAAGCTGATCGTGTCATGCGACAAGAAAATATGGGTAGTCACCAACATATGGAAAGTTATTCTAAAGGAAACAGAGTAATTATTTTAGGCATTTTACCAGATGGTTTGTCATCTAGAAACTGCTTTGTTTTGCTTTTATTTTTCTGACTTTGCAATCAAAGTGTGGACAGAAGGAATGTTTCCTAATGAAATTTAGGATGGGATAGGGCTATGCTTCTATCTGCTTGTAATACTGGCCTTCTAGTTTCCAAATATTTACCTGGCAGATCTCTGTACACGTTTATGGTGGAATGTGACTTCATTTTTTATGATAGATGCCACAGCAAGGAGCTATAAGCACACTTCCAGCATTACTTGTAATTCTACTGGCTTATGAGGGAGGAGGTTTCTGTGGTTAGTTGTTCAGTTAAGATAGCCAAAATTTTTTTTAGCTGCATTTCAGGCATAAATAACATTGTGTTCTGCATAAGACTAAAATAATTATTTTTCAGGATGTGTTTCTGTGGAGTTAGGAAATATGTAAATATTTCAGGGTTTGGTTTTTTTTTTGCAAATCGCGATGTGAGGGAGCCATAATTCAAGCAGTCTAAAGGTTGTTCCTTTCCTTTTTATGTTTTCAGGAGAAGGATCCAATGCTTTATCAAGATTCAAATCCTATTTGAGATCATGAATGAAAATGAAACTGCTAATTATTTTGTCCTTACTTGGCACTTTTGTGTGCAAGAAATTATTCCTGAACGTCTTCATAAAATATGCAGTCTGTTCCAGTAAAGGCTAATAGAAAAGTAACAGAAGCGTGACAAATCAAGCTGGAAATACATTGGCAGAATGGTGTGACAAAGCTTCTGCAAGAGCCACCTCCTTTTTTCTTACCTTTCAGTCTCTCACTTTTTCCAAATTCAATCCTAATCTACAAGCCCAGGAAGACAAAGATTCCTTAAAATTTCTCTGGCTTGAGCTTGCAGACTTCTCTTTACTCTCTGAATCCATTAAGAGCCAGTGTGACTAGCCAGAATGGAACTGACATTTAACCTGGCTCAACCTAGTCACTAAATTCCAGTGTCTTGGGCACTTGTTCATTCCTGGTAAGCTGTTTTTTGAAAATAAAAATAATTAAATACAAGTGAAGCTTTTGGAGAAATGACAGCTTTGGGTAAAATCATTATATTTTTTATACAGCTGTGCTTTACATACCTTTGTTCTGGCTAATTATTTATTCAGGTGTTGACACTTTGATTTGAAACAGTACATTTTACTGCATGCATTGTGTTAGAATTTCCAGTGATCTGTCTCTTTGTTCCATTTGATATGGCAAAAGCAGATAGTGAAGCAGAATTCAATCTTGCTGAAAGCAGTAATGAGCAAAATGATTTATCTGATTTAAATGGGAATTCAATGTTTCATTTACTCTTTGTTTTGTTTTGTTGCTAGCACACAAAGTCAGTGATTTGACAGAGAAGACCATAAGAATAAAAGTAACTTTTTATGTACTCCTGTATCTCTTCATCCCTGAGGGCTTAAACATAATTTCATTACCATTCCGCAAATCCAGACCTATTTCTTTTAAGGACGAGGACCTTGAAGATTTAGTGTGTGTTTGCTTGTGGTAGTCTCTTTCTTTTGATTTTAAGCTCATAAATGGTATTTTGCTTCTGGTTGGTTGGTTTTGTAGTTGGCTTTGTGGTTTTAAACCTGTATTAGGTCCTGGAATTCCAGGAGGTATTGATAGAGGATACATGTGAGGAACAATTAGCAAAAATTGAATGGACTTTCTCCTAATCAAATACAGGAACGTTAGGATAATGAATTGGTTACTGCCAAGAGATATTGATCATTCCAGATGAGCTCGTAAGTAAGCAGATCATTTGAACAGGGAGAGGAATTTGTATGCATTTGGAAAGCTACCAAAGCAGACTATGAAGTTGTAAAGGAGGGATGCTTTTTCTTCAGCCATTTTTGAAGAGGAGAGTGGATTTTACAAGCCTAAATCTAATAAGAAAGCTTCAGGGGTGACTTGTAACCGAAGTATTCTAGTGTAGCCTGCACAATGGAAAAGGGACTTTGTTCATATGCTGTTGTTTTTCCACTAACTGTACTTCTCTTCTTTCATTTTCGCTAGGTAAAGTGGGTGAGTGTATGAAATCTCAGTGTCTGAATATTAATTGACTTCATTGTCAGAGGTAAATGATGAGCTGAAGAAGTCCACAGTAAAATAGTCTTTGAGGACATATGAGAGATTTTCTCCTTCAGTAAGTGCATGGACATTTGGCGGATGGTGTCCTCCCAGTAAGAAATTAAAGAGATGTTAAACATGGATTTGAATACGTGCTTAAGTATTTAAACCCAGAGAGACAGTATTAAACCTGGATCCAGCAAAACAAATGCTACAGGAACCCAGACTTTGTTATCAAGTTGTGTGTCTGTGATTTAGAACTGTACGGAAGATACCAGCATTGTTGACAGAGTAATTACTAAAACCTATTAGGCAAAGTAACAGTATTTTCTAGGATATTTATTTGCAAATTTTGAGTCTTATTTTGATTTTGTGACTGACACCTCTTTACTCAAGGATGCAAATATACAGAAACGCCCATTGCTCATTAGTGACTCAGTTCCAACGTATGTTACATTATCAAATGGATAAAAAGATAAAAATAGGAGAGTCTAAAAATCTGTGTTCTTTAAGGGTGTAATTGGAATAGATGTCTCATGATGATGCTCCAGATATATTTTAACATTTATAGAGGACTTACAGAAAACTTGAACAAGAAGCAGTAGTAGTATGCTGGAGAGTTTCACAAGAAATCTCTTCGGAAGGTGAGCAACAGCCTGATTTTTACAGAACAGGAGAGAGATGGGACTAAATGATTATCAGATTGTTTCTGTTCCAAAACATGAGTCTCAATAGTTCTAAAAATTCTTTCTACTATATGCCCTACAATAGATGGATTTTTGTGTTCCTCCTACATATTTATCTTGTAAGTAAAAGTAATAATGGAAAGCTTATATGGTATATGTGCATAAGCAACATTTTTGGCTTTAATAGTTTAGAATTAAACTTTTTTTCCTCTTTGTTTAGACTAACATTTCAGAAGGTAGTACTTGTGCTACTTTGCTTTTTGTTTTAATATAAACAATATATATTCTATGAGTATTTTGCAGCTGAATGCTACAAGAACAAATCTGTAGGTGGAGATTTCAGGTTAAAGACACTGTACCAAGTCTAGCAAGGATTTACTGCTGACTCATTTTTTAGATGTTTGCATATTCTTATGTGAAATACTTGTATTCTTCTGTCCTTGCAATACAAATCTATTTGGGCTAAAAACTGTAGCACTAGCCATATCTCTCCCTATATTTAATCTATTAATCAGTATCATGTTGCGGTAGAGAAAAGAACCCTGAATCCATGATCAGTTGTCTTTAATATTAGAAAATCAGACTGATTCTGTGACTAGATGTTTTGATTAATTAGTACTTATTTTTCTTACATTGTTAAAATACATTTTTGTCTCTCCTGGTCAATTTATCATAGCTTCTTTTTTCTTGCTCTAGACTCTCTGCCCCAGTAATTATTTCCTATCTTATTTCAGAGTTGTCCCCCTTCTACACTAAACAAGAAATCACTTGACAAAACAACTTTTTATTTAGAGTAAAAAAAAATAAAATCTTATTTCTCAGAAAAATATTTAAATTGTGTCTTTAATTCAAAAAGAACTTCTGTAAGGTTAAAAGCAAGTATATTAATGGGAAGAGGCTTGTCAGGCTTTTGGTTAATCACATCATGATTTTCAGATTTTTTTTGACTTTCAGTGGAGTCTTGAAGGAATACTGTAAATCTGGAAGGCTTTCTGGGCATAAGGGAGCAAACCAGAAGCAAGACAAATGAAGAGAAAATTATTTTCCTGACTTTTTCTTGTCCATGTTTTTGTTATCCTTTTAACTACTTAGCTTAATTAAAACATTTTTTGAACCAACAGTGAGTGAATAGGGACTAATGACAAAATTTATACCACAATGAGGTTATGTTGTGTTTTACGGTTTTGCAGATACAGCATTAAGAAACTTATCCTACTGCATTGTACTTTCTATCCTCAGAGGGAATGGCAGTTCTGTAGTGTCTTAAAATATCATGTAACCTGACACAATAAGATATGTAGGATATGGCACAGCAGGGATTTAATGAGCCATTTTTTTGTCCATCACCAGAAGCTTCCTGCAAGGCATGCCCATAACTGTGGTTTAAAATTGTTACATTTCTTTTTCTATTTTTCTTATTTCTTTTTTAAAGTTTGTTTTAGTATAAACATATTTGCTGATGGTCAAGAACAAAATACTGATCCAAGATGTGTATGTGTAGTTTTCAATAATTAATAAAAAATAATTGACATTTGTCAAAAGATGCTATCTCCTCCTGTGATATAAATATGTGCACATTGAAATTGAATTTTATGTCGAGTTGGATGGGCTCCCAGAGATGTATTATTGTGCAAAATGTATTATACTGTTTTGTTATTTGTAGACTCAGTGTTTGGCTGCCTGTTCAAACGTTTCCTATTTCACCATCTTTCAATACAGTTACAATAGGAGAAGTAGCATCTTTAATGTCGTGACTACCAGATCAGAGCTAAGCGTTATGAGCGACAGTATGCAAGTGCCTCACTAATGGATGTGACTTGGAGGCAATATGCTGGATGATAACCCCATAAATAATGTAGAATTCTTTTATAGTAGTAGGAAATATTCCCTTGAATTCTTGTAGCTGTTTCAGGAGATAAGTGCTTCAGTCCCTAAAAACCTGATAATCTGGAGGAAAAGAATATCCATAAACATTTCTCACTCCCTCTGGACTGCTATCAGACTCTCTTGTGTGTCTTGCTACCCATTATATCATAAATCAGTATGGGAGAGTACCTTTCAAATAACCCTAATATTTACCACCAAAAATGAATGTTTTGTTATAAGAATTAATGGAATTTTGAAAAAAAAAATACAGAAAACTATTAGAATTGCAAGCATGCATGCAGGACACTAATAAAAGTCTGCTAGAGTTATCCGAAGGAAATAGAATTCTACTGCTGTTGTCTTTGTATTCAATGCAAAGCTTCCCAGCATGGTTATGATTGGATCTGCAAATCTTTACTTTCCTGATTTGTGTGGGTAATCGCCATCGTGTAGCACACGTGTGCAGGAGAATGGTGACCTAAGAGGGTCTGGGTCTAAACAAGTAAAGGCAATCAGCTTTGTCCTTGAATAGAATGAGCAGAAAAAAAGTTAGGTGCCATATGGATAGGAAATGTCATATAGTGGCAAAACAAATGAGATCAGTGTAAGAATTGGTTTTAATATTTTGGTTACTGTGATGAAAGAACCAGAGGAAAAAAGCAGGTAATATCACTATACTAGTATTTAAATCTAAGGTATACCCACATCTCTGGTACTCTCTCCCCCCCTCAAAAAGGGATAGTGAATGATAACAGAGGTATATGAAACAACTTCTGAATAACTAGGACTTTTCTTGTTCACCAGAATGACAGCATGTTTACGGTGTAGTTTGATGACAGATATAAGGCTATTTGATATATAACCTCATGAACAAAATTCATAGGAGATCTTATTTAGGTCACAGCCCTGCTTTCTACAGTGCTAGAAAAAAATAGGCCGTGAGGTATTGCATCTGGTTTTGTAGATTCTAGTGTTTAGACCAACTGAAAGAGAGACTTCAGAAAAAAAATCCTGCTGTAATAATATGCCCTAAAGGGACGGGACCCCTTCATTTGTGCCTTTTCATCTAGAGGGGACACAATCCTGTCATTTCTTTTAGGAACTGTTCATTAATATTGTAATACATTTGGTAACGGCTGTGATCTCTAGGGTAGATTTCAAATGACAGATGATGAGTTTATTGCTGGGTACTAGTTTATTGAAACTCTACTCATTTTACTATTTCTATGTGCATCTTTCATCATGTTGAACGATGAGTATACATGGCATCCTGGAGACATCAGTAAGATCTTACAATAAACTGTTTTGTGCTTGTTATCTCTGACGTGACAGAGAGGAGCAAAATAGTAAACGCACAGAGGAGTAATTCTCCTATTTGTAATGACAGGCTCCCTATACCTTGCTGCAGCAGGCCTGAGATTGCATACTGCTCTCCCGGAGAGGTGGGCTAAACAGCACATTTCTCTTTCCCTAGAGATTTTAGAGGTGGTTTCCCATTTGAATTGTCCTAGCAGGAAGAAGCCTCTGCACTAGAGAAATGAAAAATCTGTGTAGATAACTAGAAGTCAGGAGAGTGATCGAGAAACTGAAATTGCTAGAAAATAATCAAAATCTGACATTAGAAAAATTGTATTGGTGTAGGCTAGGAAGGTAAAACACTGAACAATTGTTACTGCATATATCATGGAAAAAGTGACCATCCAGTTTATTCTAATACAAATTTTAGAAGGCCTTTGGACCACAAGATAAATATAGTTTTAAAAAATATCCCCCAAAAGGTTGTTCTACTGACTGTGCAAAACAGCTATTTCAGATGAGGTTAAAAGCAGCACTGCCTCTACCACTGAACATAAAGACCTATTTTAAGCATCTGAAGATTGGCTTATTCTCAGTGTTCAGGCATATGCTGCTGTTGTCATACCCTAACAAGTTGCTGTGTGCTAGCTGCCATGAGGTAACTGAGTTCACTCTTAGCCTGTCATAAAATGTGAGATAAAATGTTGTAGTTGAAACTTCTTTCACGGAGTAAGAATCACAGGGGCAGTGTGATGACGGGAATTAGTGTCAACATGAGTGAGTGATGGTGTTTAAGCAAGGAGGAGCTGAGAAATTTTGGGCTTTTATCTCTGTTCCTAACATTGTTCAAATATTTAATCCAATTACTTCTTGCAGTAAAATGATAAATTCTTCAGGGATTATGAACTGGATGTTGATTTGAAACTCTTTGGACATTGCTTATTGTGTTTGGGCAGGTACTTTGTTATGAGATGAAGATGCTAACTTTTCTATACTGTTTTCAGCCCTGTCTTAAAAGATAAAAAATCACTTGTGATCAGAAAACTGTTTAGGTTCCTAATTCAAGAAGGAAGGCTGTGAGTCCTTGTCTTGCTGCAACAACCACAGAATTGAAGACAGCTACTTCACACTGGCATCCCTTTTCACTGATTCTATTTCAATGTCAGTTCTGCTCAGTGTGTTGACTATTTTAAGTAATTGATATGTAACCCTCAATAACTATACTAAAAGTGTAGCTGGGTCTTGGAACTCTAATCCCGAGCCTGAACAATTAAAATCACATATATATTAATGCATAGAGGAAAGAGTTGTTAAAGTAGTGATCATGGGTAGTAACTTAATCCAACACAGCAATACAGAGAATGCATGCTGAGAGAATGCATTCATGTATTCACAATTTTTTTCATCTTTCTTTCAGTATTTCTTCAACTAGACCATATTTAACTTCTGATGTGGCAGGATGTTTAAGTATGACAAATAAGAAAAAAAAAAACCAGGAGACCCCATACCTGTGATTTACTGTGCTGTCAGCAGTACCTCACAGAATGCAGTAATGGTTGTAAAGCTGGTTGTTTGAAAGTGCTGGAGGACCTGTATAATGCTCAACTATTTGACCAGGTGCATAATTATGTTCTGTTTTACTTTTTCCCCAAATTTTAATTAGTTTTTTTCCTACTTGATTTGAAAAATGTGGCAGCCTCTTGTGGGCAAAAAGCTGTAAAAGTAGCCAGTTGTCACAGCTATGGAATTTTTCATGATTTTCTGTGGTGGTGTTGGTTCAACTGTACAGTTTTACTGTATAACTCACTATTTATTCAGTTCTCCTCTTGTTCTTACAAGAACCGTGTGTCTATTGTTGTATGTCATCTAGAAAATATCTGAAGCCTCAGACTTCTAACTCGAGAAATGCCATGAGTACTTGAACAAATGAAGTCTTGTTTTATATGGATTTGTGTCTTGGTGTTGATTGATGTTAATGCCAAAGGAAGTGAGAATGCTGTTGCTGCTGCTGTTGTTGAACTTTGTAGAGGTGCTGTCTTGTAGCTAGCTTACTGTATAATAAAGTGTGAGCTTATGCTGTGGGGTTTTTTGCCAGTTAAAGCACTTACACAGGCTTGATCCTCTATCTGGTTGCTTGTTCATGCAATGGAAGTAGCAGAAATTTAATTATTTTTGAGATTACTACAAAACTATCAAATCTGGTTTGTTCACTGGGGTCAAAATTTGTAAAGGCGGACAGAGGCATGGATGGTGTAAACCGTGGCATACCCGAACAGAGGCTACGGGGTGCTGCTGTTTTTAAAACAGCTAAAATGTAGGAGTTCAGGATCTTGCGTTCAGTAGGATGAGTAATTTCTTTAGGCGGTTTTGATAATCCCAGTATCATATTGTTTGGGATTTTTTGTTTCATAAAGATATTTGAACTGTATTCGTCCTTGGGCTAGGGAGTTATGAGTATTCATGGCAGAACTTTAAGATTTTGAAGCAGTATTATTAGCCTTGGATTAGACTGTGACCCATATGCTTAACTTCAAACTTAAATTAATTAGAATTAATCCTTTGTTTAAAAAAAAGTTTTAAAATCTTCTGCATCTAAGTTGGAGCACTTGCTTATTTGCTTTTTATACAGTGCTACATGTTATTTTTTAGGTCAATTAATGACTTGTAGAATAATATAAGGGAGTATATTTACTTAATTTCAACTTCTCACAAGTGAATAATGTATTTGAAACTAGCAGAAAGTTCATTCTAGAAATAATGTTATGAATTTTCATATCATTACATATCTTAATTTCCTATCATAAAAATATTTTGTGCACCCTACTGTTGCTCAAGAAAAAGGACTTCTAAAAAGGGAAAACAATATTAAGAATAAAGACACTATTGATAATTCTTTCACTGTGTGGTGTTTTCATAATGAAATAATGGCATAAGCTATAAACAAACAAATGTTTTGTGTTACTGTAACAAAGTTAATGCTTTGTATTCAGAATTACCCCCTAGTTTTACCACTGGTAATGAGAGTGCTACTGGGGTCCCATTTAACAATTATACTTAGGTTGCCAATCCTTACTGAGAATAAAATGAGATGATGCTGAGATAAAAAACCTCAGTGCTAATCTTCACATTGGTGAAGATTGGTGGTATCCTTGCTGATAAGTAGTTGACCTATCTTCGGGATGGATGTTCTGGCATCATTTTGTTTTTAAAAAGCATCTTTGCTAAGTATGGGTGTCTTACTGAAAAACCACAGTAAGTTGGCTTAGCTTGTCTACTTGAAATATAACGTTAAATCCACTGTATCTAGGCAAATACCAAATGATTTGAATGGCCTTTCCCAACAGGATAAAGGAAAATATACAAAAAAGGTATTAAAAATAATCTGATGAGAAAAGCTGATAAAAACTTCAAGGTGCTTCTCAGTAATAATATATGTACAGGCTCACATCTAGCAGTACTCTGTGGTTAGTGTGAAGTAGATATTTTCCTTTGTTGAGGGAGAGGGAAAGTGATCTCAATTTATTTTGTAGTTATTTCAGTATGCCTTGAGGTAAGAACAAGCCTGGAGATAGGTATAGCAAAGCAGTTGATGTATGGTAACTTATTATGCAAGGGTAACTTAGCCATTTGCTGGAGCTCTGTTTTTTAAAACCTATCATGCCGTTTAAAATTTGCCTTGTTATGTTTGCTGGTTTTTCAAATAGATTTGGGCAGCCATGCTTTGGTTCTCAATTAAGCAGACAATTTCTTTAGGCATATTTTTGCTGCTTCACTGAAGTAAAGAAAATATTTTATATCCATTTATTACATTCACTGGCAGTTCCATTACTCTGAATATTCAAAACTCATAAAATGAGAATGGCAGCTTGGAAGCAGTCCAAAACGCTTGTGGTTAACGGTGTTTCAGAGAATCATGTTCTGACTTATTTGATAAAGGTTGCACTTCTTTATTAGATTCATCAATGTATTTTCTGATGGGTTGGAGCATTGAGTGGAATTGCTAAAGGAAAACAGTAAGTGTCTGCTTCTAGAAAGAAGTTGCTTACATTGTAGTTTCAGTATGACAGAGTTCTTGGCATTAGCCTTCTAAATCTTGATTCATTCCAATTCTGTGTTGCAGCTTGCAGTTAGTTTCTAATAACTGAAACTGATGGAGCTGCCATATTAATGTTTTGTGTAATATATCAATGTTTTGTTCTCCTTACGTTGTTCTGTGGGATGGGAAAGCAAGTATCAAGTGCTCTGGTTTCCAGGAGTTCTGTATGTGAAGCACTTGCTATTACTTTGTGGCCTGACCATTCTTTAAAGTCGCTCATACCCAAGGCTCAAATTGCTGTAGTTCATAGCATACAGCACCATACTGGCACACTTTTTTCTTCTGACAGATTGTGACATTCCGATTCCTGGATGGACTGGCTGGTATCTGATGGAGGTGCAGGTGGACACTGCACCCTGTGAGGCAGTGTTTCGCTA
Organism: Psophia crepitans; assembly: GCA_013399095.1. Classification (NCBI taxonomy): domain Eukaryota; kingdom Metazoa; phylum Chordata; class Aves; order Gruiformes; family Psophiidae; genus Psophia; species Psophia crepitans. Next base: position 2,485,448 of record VWZZ01001633.1, on the reverse strand, counting down.
GGACACAGTACTAGTTCACATGTGATAGAAGAATCACTTGCCAAGAGCATCCTTAAACACATGCATGAAGTAGTTGCAGACAGCTTTTCAGTAACAGCCACTTAAGGTGGAGACACCTATGTGCACCACGGTGCTGATACTGGTTAATTTTTATATTCTCATGAGACAAAAAATCCTCGTTCGTCCAAACTCCCATGATCACAGTGTATTAGCCATTCTTCGTATTTCTGTTACATTTGGTCACAGTTGCAAAATTAATGTATTCTTTGACCTACCTGTTTTCAAGTAGATCTTGTTTTGATGAGCTATAGCATCTAAACATGCAATATCAATATGATTCTGCTGTCTTTTATGGGTTATATTAGTATAATTTAGAAATTTTTCTCAACTTTGATGAATCTTTGCCGGCTATTTCTCTGAACACCTCTGTTCAGCTGAGCAAAGACCTGTTCAAAAGATACCTGAATAGCCATATAAAGAAATAAAAGGAAAGAGAGAAAGAAAGAAAAAGAAAGAAACAAACCTGAATAGCCACAGGTTTTGATTTAGCCTTGCTGTTCAGATTTATCTCTTTATTATATTTATTTATGTTTCAGTGCTGCTTGAGAGTTCCTATCTACATCTGGCTCTCTGCTTCCCATCCTGAGAAAAAAAATTGCTTTCTAACCAGACAACACAAGCAGTGTGAGAAATGAAATATACTCTCCATTACAGTTAGGAAAGAGGCAGAGATGGAGTCTGACTGTTCTCAGGTCACACAGGATGTCTCTGGGAGAGCCACAAATTGAACCCACAGATATTGCTCGAGTGCCACTGAGCTACAAGACAGTCTTCTCTCAAAATAGAAGAAAATGCATTTGTTCAGTATACATGAAGCATCTTAATGCTTTTTCTGTGGATGCTTTTTGGAACATCTGGGTATTCTTTCTATTTCAATGCAGCCTGTTTTCTCATCTTTTTTTTCCTAGTTTGCATTAATATTTAATGTGTGATAGAATGGGATTTAAAACTTCACTGTGTGAAGGATTGAATGAGACTGAGTTTAAATAATAGTTTGAACATAATTAAACCATTGTTTCAAAGAGATTGCATTTCTAGATAATCTTTATTGCCATAGCTATGTAAAAGATTTGAATCTGTTTCCATCTCTTGTTTTATAAAATGATGCATATGCAAAGATAATAAGTCAGATTTGCTTATAAGAAAAAAACTTTTTTCCCTACTTGCTGTATTAAAACAAACTGATAATATTTTAGACTGTAGGTCTTAATTATTTTCTTTCTAAAGTATTCAGAAGTTGATAATTTTTAATGTACGGTGCACAGGTTGAAATTGATGTGTTCTATCCCTTTTCTCTGCTGGTGATATGGGGCAGATCTTCCCGGGATCTCTCATTGGAGAACAGTTGTTTGCTTTTGTGTTAGGGAACGTCTTCAGCAACATAGGTGCAAAGCCACCTTCTGTTGCCAATTTAACTTCACCTAAGAACTGTTTTTACCAGAATGCGTGAAGACAGTAGCTGTTTAAATCCCAACCAGCTAAAGTTACTCCATATATTTGAAAACCACAATGTTTTATCCTGTAATTGGAAAAATTATCTGAGGGAGCCATTGAAGAGTTGGGAAATTTTGTATTCTATTGGACTGAATACATGAAGACTGTTTTGAAAGTTGTGAGTGCCACTGGACACGTGTAAAATAACAGCCTTTCACATTGTTGTGGCAGCTTGGCTTTGTTAACAGGTTGACAACAATCCACTGAATTCCTTATCTGAGGACTGGATTTACTCTTGCTTTTTCCATATTTTACTGAAGTTGCAAGCTGATATAATGTTGTCTGTGACTGCAGGTGACAGCAATAAAAACTGAGCCAAAAGTTAGTTTTGTACTAACACATCTAAGAGGAGAGTCACAGCTGAAAGACAGGTTTTGCATAGTGTTTGGGAGCTCATCTATAGCCTTCTCTTTAGGCTTACCATTCTACTTTTTGAAGTGCTCCGGAGGATCCTTCCTGACTGTCTCCAGGTAGAACAAGTAGAATCACTCTGAAGAGACACTGAACAAGCATTAAATGACAAATTGATGTCACCACAAAGAGTACCAACAGAAAGCTCTTGCTTGCAGATTTACATGTTCCAGTATTTTATCTTAAACTGAAACCTTAGGAAAGAATTGGACTGGCTGGCAAACAATCCATGTTTGTGAGTGTGATTCTTAAACAAGCCCAGTGTTTGCATCATGTTTGTGCTACTCAGTCTGCCTTCGGAAAAGTAACTGTGATATGAAGGGTATCTTGGTATTCATCTATCTTGGGATTCTGTTGGAAAATACTCCAAAAATTACAACTGTCCAGGCATATAAAATAGAAATTGAATGCAATACCTTTTATGATTCTTAGCTCAGCTTTGTCAGCTGCAGCTGCTGACTGTGCCTATTTAGTCACAGAGTGTATTATGAAAACAGACAGACTATTAAATGTAGAAATGGGGGTGAAAACAAGAGACCTACATACAGAATATACTTTCTTAATCAAGATTATTGAAATTTTACACCTAAAAATCTGGACTATTTTACTTGTGATTATATTGTGTTCGTATTCAAAGATGGGTTATATGGACACATATTACTTGCTTCCCCCCTTTCTCTGTGCAACAGTATTTTAAAATACTGTGAACTTCACAAAGAATGGCTAAAAAAAAGGCTCTTTTATTTGTGTGCACACAATATAGTTATGTTCAGCTCTCAGTTAAGAGACCAAGGATATTGTTTACTTTTTCTGTGAGCTTCAAAAGTTTGTGGAAGATTAAGTCTTGAAATTTTGCTGCCTTTTAATTCTCATGTTGCCATGCTGTTCACTATGTCAAGATGTTCCTCAGTGCCCTTGCTAACCATTGCTGCCACAAAGGAGCCACAGAAGCATCACAACTAAATTAATCAATTTTATTCCTAATCTTTTTTTAACCGCTAATCAAAATGAACTTTGATTTGTTTTGATAGACTTACTGAAAGAAAAATGAGCTTTAGAATTAATAGTAACTAAGGAAAGTGAATAATATGTTAAAATCCTGTGAAGTACTTTATAAAACTAAATTCTGAGAAAGTCCATGGCTGAAGTTCTACATCTACATCTCTCTTTATTCTTTATCTAAACCAAACAGTCTCCATTGTTTTAATTTCCAATCTGTGTGAAAGGTTATTGGTGATTCCCAGGGCACAAGGTGTTCTTCAGTGCATGACAGGGGCAGCAGTAAGCAGCCTTTGTCATGAAGCACATCTGTTTCCAGTCAAACAAGCTCAAAACAGTTTACAGCAAATAACATGTATCACAGAGCTTTGCTTTTTTTTTTTTTTTTTTGTTGCTTGTAAAGTGAATGGGTTTATTCACTGAGGGGGGAAAAGTGCTCTTTGTGATTGTTTGAAAATGTTACGTTTACTTTCTTGTTACTAGGTTTGCCAATAATAACCTTAACGTTTTAGGTGTGATAAGAACAATTAAATTTCCTCAGTAAAGAATAAATGCTGATTCATTAATCAAAAAGGAATTAATGTGAATTTAGATTAATTGTGAAAGAATGAGTAAAGAACTTATCCAACAATAGGAGAGGTGCATGTCTTTGAAACACAGCAACTACAACATGAAAAAACTGTTGCAGAGAATTTTTGAATTCTTCTTTTTTCACACTTCAACACTTTTTATCTTCAGCAGTCCTTTTACTTTAGAAAATTTCTGCAGCTTGGCAGTGGAGCAATCTTGAAGTGTTATTGACAAATCATAGACCAGAACTAGGTTCTAGTCCTTCCTGGAAATTGTTCTTTTCTGTCACTTAAATATTATTTTGTGGAGAAATGATCTAGAAATTGTTCTTTGAGACCTTATATAGTCTGTTGATTTGCAGGAGAAAGAGACTTAGAAGATAAGCCCATCTGATCCTAAAAATCCATACTACTTTGATACTTCATGTATTAAATATATATAAACTCGCTATATAGTTGAGTTTTAAAAATGAAGAAGAATCAGAGCTTGACCTTGATGTCTAATTTATCACCTGATATTTATGAGATGTGTCCCCATGCAAAGTAAATAACATTCAGAGCTGTAACTGAACTACAAGATAAATGAGCAGACCATATATTTCGAACTGTCTACCATGGCTTTTAACTCTTCTGCATCGGTCAGTACAGAATCTGATGTTCATCATTAACTGTCTCCAAAGTTAACTTTCATAATCATGTTTCCTCTGTTTGCTGTCCAAAAAAGTTAGAGGCTGGGTATACAAAAATTCCAGCCAAAGAAAGAATTCTAGCTGAGGTTGATAATAGTACTGTTTTATGTAAGAAAGTGTAAAATTAGGATTTAATGTCCCTGACACTAGGCCTTTCAACTGATGGAGAGGTAAAATTCCCAGTGTAGACCCAATTCTTGTTTTGATGACATTAATGATATATATAAAAGCTTATGTAATTATTGTGATAATTGAATCAAATAGTTAATAATAAATAACAGTGGTGCTTTATTGAGAAATGTAATAAGAAACGTTGCTTATGCAGGGAAGGACTGGAATATTGTACAGGGAAGAACTAGGTAACCTTCAGGACTGGAGCACTTGGGTGAAATTTGCATTTAAAGACTGAGAAAATGTCTGTTTCCAGTGATGGGTTATCACTTTGATGTGAAGACAAACCAAAGGAACTGCCTGACTTAGTCGGTCAAATGATGACAGTGAGTCAGCAGTGTGATTTAGCTCTGACTAAAGCAAACATTTCTTATGTAATATCAAGGAAGCTATTTCCAGGACAAAAAAAGTATTGATGCATTTGCAAAAGGCAGTGCTAAACTTTGGAGTCCAGGGTGCAAAAATGAGCACGTGAATGAAGGGCTTGTCCTCCACAAGGAGACTGAACAAGCATGGCTTATTTAGTCTATGAGATGAAACTTGAGAAGAATCTGTAGATGTATTCAATAAATACATTATGGATGTAAAACATCAATGTAAAAGAGGGAAAAGACATATAGCCTGAAAGTCAATAATGACATAAGAAACTCAGTACAAAGTAGCTGTAGACAAATTTAAGCTGGAAATTAGAAGGTGGCAGGCAAACATAGGGCAGGGTGTTTCCTACATCACTATTAGAAATGATGTTTTAAAAATAAGAACGTTTTTGCCCCAACTTTCAAACGTATGTTAGAAAGGTTTCAGCACCAGAATGAATCAGATTCTGAAACTGCTGTCCACTAAGTGAAGCCCAGCTGCTTGAAAACGGAAATTGTGTCCACGAATAGGATTGGGAAGTGGTTAACTCTGACAACACACAGCTGCTTCATGAGTTGGGGATCTGTATGAGTTCTGTGCCCCATTCCTATTTCTGTTACTGCATTAAATTTCTAAATGTTTATTGTTTTCCCTGCATAGGTTACTCTTGAGACTTTTTTTTTTGAAAATTCCTGATTATGAACATGTTCCTATTTTGTGTTTATCACTTTGCTTGAATGTGTCAGCAGTGAATGGTCTGAGAAAAGTCGTTAATATAGAATAATCTATATTCTTTAATTCTGTCAATTTATTTCCTTGAAGATACATCAAAGGTGAGCCGGGTTCATAAATATGTTTAGAACATAAATATGGAAGGAAACGATCCCATTTTATAGTATTTGTAAAACTCAGAAATAAATCCTGTATATGCAGTAATTGACCTATATGATCTGTTTCCCAGTTTGTTTCAGATCCTTGTGCCAGCAACCCCTGTCACCATGGTAACTGCAGCACTCACGGTGATGGCTACCTCTGCCTCTGTAGTGAAGGCTATGAGGGAACAAACTGTGAACACTCAATTCACAGCCTTCCAGTCTCTGCACGGGCAGAGTCGACGTCACCAAGGCAGAGCAGACCAGTCTCATCCACCTTGGAACCTGACATTGTTCTTCCTCGTTCAAGAGCAACTGTGGCGTTACCTACCTGGCAGCCAAAAGCGGGACAGAAAGCTGTAGATCTGAAATGGGATGAAGTAGAGGTGAGAATACTCTGTTTAAATGAAAATACACAGAAAAGAACTTTAAAGTGTTATCGTTGTTTGGCTGTCATTTGTGCATGATTTCATGGATGTTTACCTCAGAGAACTGAAGATATGATCCCTGCCCTGAGCTAATATGCTAATAAAATTGAGTGCAAAAAAATTTGATACTTACTATAAGTAAGGGGCAAGTTGTTGGCCAGTGTGTTGTATCGAGTATTTCTTTGAAAGGGGATAATACTGATTCTTCCAGTCATTTTTATCACACCGTATTTTCAAACACCAAATAAATCTAGGAAAATCTAAAGGTTAAAGCAATATCTTTAATATATTTTTTGTTATTTGCAGTTATAATTGCATGTCATTTTGAAAAATAAGTGTCCCTGCAGAGTTAAGAAAACATAGCTATTTGAAGATTAAATGTGGTAGTCAATATATTACACAGTATACGACTCTAGAGATGCAGTGGTGGTGGAGAAAATCTTTAAACACTTGTTCTATTCTTTAGTAAAATGACAGGCTTAACAATATCTGCAAAACTAGAACTGGAAAGCACACAACATATGATCCTTAAGAAATGTGGTCTTTGCTTTCTACAGTTTTGTACACTTTTTTATTAGTAATTCTTAGATGCCTTGCATAGACTCTAGTATCTGCAAAAATAAAAAAAAAATTATCAACCTTAACCCAGTTACTGCTAAATACTAATCTTTATATGTGAAAACCAAGTATAGATAGAACGTATGTGTGCTCACAAAGAAAGAAGAATCACAGAATATTAGAGGTTGGAAAGAACCTTGAAAGATCATCTAGTCCAACCCCCATGCCAAGGCAGGACCACCTAGAATACATCACACAGGAATGTGTCCAGTCAGGTTTTGAATGTCTCCATAGAAGGAGACTCCACAACCTCTCTGGGCAGCCTGTGCCAGTGCTCTGTCACCCTCACGGTGAAAAAGTTTTTTCTTATGTTAACCCGGAATCTCCTATGCTCCATCTTGGACCCATTGTCCCTTGTCCTATCACTTAATGACATTGAGAAGAGCCTGGCTCCGTCTTCCCGATACTCACCCTTAACATATTTATAAACATTGATGAGGTCACCCCTCAGTCTCCTCTTCTCCAAGCTAAAGAGACCCAGCTCCCTCAGCCTTTCCTCATAAGGGAGATGTTCCACTCCCTTGATCATCTTTGTGGCTCTGCGCTGGACTCTCTCTAGCAGTTCTCTGTCCTTCTTGAACTGAGGGGCCCAGAACTGGACACAATACTCCAGATATGGCCTCACCAATGCAGAATAGAGGGGGAGGAGGACCTCCCTCAACCTACTGACCACATCCCTTCTAATACACCCCAGGGTGCCATTGGTCTTCCTGACCACCAGGGCACATTGCTGGCTCATGGTCATCCCTCTGTCCACCAGGACCACCAGGTCCCTTTCCCCTACACTGCTCTCCAGCGGGTCAGTCCCCAACCTATACTGGCACTTGGGATTCTTCTTTCCCAGATGCAAGACTCTACACTTGCCCTTGTTGAATTTCATTAAGTTCTTCCCCACCCAGCTCTCCAGCCTATCTAGGTCTTGCTGAATGGCAGCACAACTCCTCCCAGTCTTGTGTCATCGGCAAACTTGGTGAGGGTACACTCTGTTCCCTCATCCAGGTCGCTGACGAAAATATTCGAACAGCACTGGTCCCAGTACCGACCCCTGAGGGACTCCACTAGTCATAGACCTCTAACTAGATTCTGTCCCATTGACCACAACCTTCTGACTTCTTCCTTCCAACCAGCGCACAATCCACCTCACTACCCGATCATCCAGGCCACACCTCCCCAGTTTACCCGCAAGGATGCCGTGGGAGATGGTGTCAAATGCCTTACTGAAGTCAAGATAGACCACATCCACTGCCCTTCCATCATCTGTCCACCTAGTTACATCCTCATAGAAGGCTATCAGGTTTGTCAAGAGTGACTTTCCCTTGGTAAAACCATGCTGACTGTTCCCAATGACCTTCTTGTCCTTGACATGCCTGGTGATGGTGCCAAGGATAATGGAGATAAATGGAGATAAAATCGATTCTTTATCTCCTGATAACTTTGTAATGTATTAAGTTCATTCTATCACATGACCATCCTCCTCCCTTCTTCTTTGAGGTCCATAACTGCAAGGATGATTTGTAGTTCTCTTCACTGTTCTCTTACTTGGAGGTGTGAGACCACCACTTCTTCATATACTATTCCTACAGCACTTGGTACTGGACATCTCTAACCTGATCCAGAGGTCACTCACCTATGCTAATACTACTTATATGCACAATGCATCCCAAAGAACAATCTGCTGTAGAAGTGAGCATCTGTTTTCAGGATAATGGTAGAGCCTATTTTGGTATTGTTTGGATAGACTTACTACCAAGCACTAGGGTTATGAAGCTTCTTGATGAAGAAATATTTAAGTAGACAAAAATTAAAAAGTCTTTGTGACATGTTTTTCTTAATGAAAAATGCATTGTAGTGTAAAGTCATTTCATTTAAGTTTATTCAGGAAGAAATAAGTAAAATGTCAGTTTATCTGTTTTTGAGATGTTTCCAGAAGTGTGACTTCTGAAGTGTTTTCACACACTATGTAATGAGAAAGTGAACAGGCATGAGTTTAAGCCTGGAAAAAGTATATTTTTTCGTCATTCTTTGCTAGCCGAAACAAATTAATTCATGTTTTTATTGTAACATTTATTTAAATAATTTTTTGAAAGTAAGATCAACATATGTTAAATACATGTTTGATGTGTTATGTCTCTCAGATTGTAAGTGAGGCACAAGTTACAGGGCTGTATCCCATTTTCAGTGAGAGTTCTAGTAGGCAATGTCTGTAGAACAAAGCTTCGTTTCTTGGAATTCCATTTCCCATACTTATTATTTTACAGTAGAACAGATGTCAGGCACCAAGCATGGAGTTAGGAGAGAGCACTGGAGCAGAAAAAACAATGATCTGCTTTTATTACTTAGTTTGAATGCAGTGGCATCTCTGCATGGGTGCTCCATATGTCCTAAATCAGTTAAGGACATGCCCTTTTCTGTAGCAGATTTCCCTCGTGTGTCTTTCCCAACCTGTGATCTGGTATTGTATAAGTATCATTTCTGCCTGGTTTGCATTTTAGGTAGATTCACAAAGTATTTCAGCCAAACAGATCATTCACAAGTGGGTATTTTAACAGCTTAAATTGACTCTTCTATGTGTCTTCCGTTACCTGAGAAATACTTACAGGTTATCAATTGCAACTGCATTATTAACATTAACATGGAAATTACTTGTTGCCCTATTACTTGTGTTGATATGTTTTTAATTTATTGTGATGTGTCTTGTATTTTTCACAATCTTTCTAGTGTAGCATAATGACCTTCTGTTCTTTGGAATTCACAGTGAGAGAGATGCTTATCCGAAAAAAAGCTATTTCAGTTGCTAAATCAAGACATCATGTCTGATCTATATTAAACTAAAGAGAGGTGATTTGCTGAAGGTCTGTGTTCCAAAGCCTCTTTGGTGGAAGCTTCAAGAGTAAAGAGTTAACTGTTAAGCAGGAAAATAATACCTTTCCTCCTAGCTTTAACAGCTTTGCAAAGCTTGAGCCTTTCTTGCCCTTTGAAAAGGAAAAAAATTAAAGTAATGGTATGTTTTGTATTGCAAAAACCTACTGTTTTGATCTTCCTTGAGATTCAGAGACAAGAAAAGCTATTATTATGTTGTGGGTTTTTTCTTCCCCCCCGCCCCTTTTCTTTAAATCTTCCAAGTCAGCCCATTTTTCACATTATTCGATACTGATACCACAAGTGAACTAATGTTCTCCATAGTCTTTTGTCTGTCTGCTCAGAGAGAAATCTTGCCACAATCTCTCCAAATGAAAGCTCATGCTATCTTGCAAGAGGTTTCCATGGAAGCTTTTTCAGGAAGTTTTGGGAAATCTAAAAATACACACCTGAGAGAAGTAAACTAAGTGAGGCACAATGTATGCTTACAGTTGGACTTTTTTTTCCTGTATTCTTTAGACACTAGGGATATACTTGGCAGTGCTTGCTTAACTGAACTTTCTTGGTAATGTCTGCACCAACAGAAAACTTATAGATGTATGAGGCTTTGGGCAACCTGGTCTAGTGGAGGGTGTCCCTGTCCATGGCAGGGGGTTGGGACTAGATGGCTTTGAAGTCCCTTCCAACCCAAACCATTCCGTGATTCAATGATTCTATGTCTTTGGATAAAGTTTAATTTCTTAAAGGGATCTTGCCATAAGAAATTAGTCTTTTCCTGATATGCAGATTAAGGGCTACAAACACAGATCATTGAGGGGAAAAATATTAATGTCTGTTGAAAGAGAACTTTTTTCCTACTTTGGGGAACTAAGTTGTTCCACTTGCAAGAGAGAGACATCCAGCAACTCACATTTCCCCATCAAATGATCTTGTGTGTTACAGTGTAGAAAAGATATATATTAACCAATAATAAAAGAAAAAAGAAACCACCTCATTAATTCTACTCAAATAACAGAGTCAACAAAGATTTCTGTGTACAAAATCAACTGTAAGAATAGCAGTACCCTACTCATACCTTAATAGCTCTCAGATTTTTTTTTTTCAAAGGAAATCAGCAGTATTATTCACGTTTTACAGATGGAGGCACTGAAGCACAGTGCAGTAAAGTGATTTGCCAGGTGCGCAGCCAGGAATTAGAATAATAAGCCCGTGAGTCCTAGTCCAACCTTTTATTTGTACTGCAATGCTACTGCTGAGATTCAAGCTTTTGGAACTAGTGATTAGAGGCAACAATACACTTGTAATTCCCTTTACAATGGGGACAACATTTATTTTGTGTGTATTAGTCAGTAAATTGTAAGCCTTTAAAAGGAATCTGGCTGGGTCAGGTGGAAAATCCTGAGAGTGCTCCTGCTCTGCAGCAATGGAATATGCTTGGGGAATAATTCTGCTTGAAACAGAGACCTTTGAATCTTTGACTGCTTTGTGTGTTGCTAAATGTTTGTGCATTTTGTGCTAAAGTATACTATGGGTGCAGAAGGAGGCTGAACCAAATCATGGAAGAGAGATCCATCCGAGGTTGCTAATTACATAGAAATACCATCCTTAGAGCTGACAGCTTAGGCATATCTTTGACATGGAAATAAGTTGGAAGCTGGAGGAAACATGCTTGGCCTTTTCTTATCCTATTCTCTTGGCATTCCTTTGTATGATTGCTATGGGAGCTAAAGTACTGGAATATGTAGAGTTCTGATTTGACTTAGGACAGCTCTTCTTATACATGTAAATAAGAATTGGTTTGGAAGGCTCTATTTTTCTTTTGCCTTTAGAAAAATATATTGTACAAACAAAGAGACTGAAGTAAACATAGATTTTGCTGGAATAATCTTAACGTTCTTCTAGGATAGACTTGTAGCTTCAATAAATCTCTCCTCTACAATACTTGTGTATGGAACTTTCTATATAAACACCATTCTGATAGACGACTTGGTGTGACCATCTCTGGATAGGTGATACCCTTAATTATACTAATTTTCGAAACACCAGCCAAAACATCTCTAAATGCTCAATACGCTCATACTAAATCTATGTGAAGTTCACACAAATCACAGTTTAGTATTTTCCATTCCTAAAAGACGTTTAATGTCTAACCATAAATACTAGCCTTCCTAAAACCAAAACCCTTGTATCCACTTTTAGGCCAGAATTACCCTATAGAGAATTCTAGTGAGTGCAGTTATGTCATGATACTGAAGCCCTGCTTGTCTAAACCTATATTGGTAGGTGGGCTCAGGACTTTTGGTTATCCAGTGCTGTCTTTAAAAAGTAATTGGATTCTTAACTACTCCAGGAAGTTTTTGAGAGTCTGAGGAAAAACCTGCTTGATGTGCTTACTACCTTCCAGTATGTTTGTGTAGAAGTATCTATGGCTGACTTGATAGCCTTTGGTTGAAGTTTACATCCTAACTTACTCTCTGTTGACCTGAGCTCATACTCTGTATGTAAAGATTTGACTATGTGAAATTTTTGCTCAATGAGCTTGTTTCCACAGTGTTTACATTTATTATTTGGAACAGCTCCATACACTCTAGGATAAGAAATGACCATTATTTGTTCAAGGAAGTAATATTTGTTGTTTGACTGTGTCATGATTTAGCCAGGAGGTATGCAGCTAAGCCCCATACAGCAGCTTGGTCAATCCCATGCCCAATGGGATGGGGGGAGAACTGGAAGTGTAAAAGTGCAAAACCTCGTGGGCTGAGATAAAAAAGCAGCAAAGAAAAACAAGTGATGCAAACCCTGCCATGTGCTCACCACCAACTGACTGATGCCCAGCCAGTCGCTAAGCAATGACCATTGCCAACTTCTAGCCCCCCACTCCACCAGTTTTATTGCTGAGCATGATGCCATATGATATGGGATGTCCATTTGGTCAGTTGGGGTCAGCTGTCCCAACTGTGTCCCCCTAAACTTATTGTGCACCCCCACCTACCCGCTGGTGGGGTGGTGTGTGGAGCAGAAAAAGGCCTTGATGCTGTGTAAGCCCTGCTCAGCAGTAACTAAAACATCCCTGATGCCAACACTGTTTCCAGCACAAATCCAAAACACAGCCCCATACTAGCCATTACGAAGAAAATTAACTCTGTCCCAGCCAAAACCAGCACAGACTGACTGTCAGATTTTATGAAGTTGACATTGATTTTGGTTGCCAGCTTGCGACAAGAATGCACCTGGCTAATATGATTGCCCAGGTGATCTCTCTGAGAGAGTGCCATGGTGTAAGGTAACTCGCTGTGCCTGCTGAAGCAGCTACCTCGGTGCAATACTGGCATTGATAACCCGTGACAGAAACACTAAGTTTTAATAGGGTTAGCTAGGGGATCACCATACATCAGAATGCACTGGATCCTCTTATCAGTGTGGTTGCTGACTGTACAAAGTGGCCTTAGCTCAGATGAGCAAAGAAACTCAAACTGTCAGTGATAGAATTTGCTGGGTGGATATGCAGCCTTCCTTTCGTCACGTTTCAGTGCTACAGTCACTGGCAAGACTGCATTTGATAGTGTCTTTGGATGCAGTCTTCTCTTGGTGTTCTTCTGAGAGGCATTACTCCTACTCTAAATACTTTTGCTTTTTTCTCCCACTGATGAGGTATACTAGAAGTAAGCCTTTATTTTCTCTCTGTTCTGGTTATCTTTCAAGCATCATCCCATGAGAAATTCTGATGGGTAGAAGCAGATACACTCATGTATTTCCAAGAAACACTATGAAATTTCATATACAACAGATTTCTTCAGAGAACCAATTTCAGTAGTGAGAGGCTATGTATATGTATTGTACCATAAATGTAGACTTAGAGTCTGTATGTTACTTTTTGTAACCTCATTGAATTAAAGGCTAGTACACTTAATTTACCAAAGTAATAAGGGGACTCATATTTAAATATTGCCTTCGGATCTAGGTCTATATTTTAGCACTTCTTGAATTAAATGTATATTTCTATTCTAGTTGGAGTGTAAGCCAGGAGAGCATCTGTAAAATTCACACTATTTAATTTTTTTCTGAAAAGTTTTTATATGGAAGAACAGTCTGTTGCTCTCTTCTTAGGTCCCACACCTGATTTCCTTTGCAATCTCATCTCTGCTACTGCTATGGCCTGGTAATGTAATCTTCTGGTCAAGTCGCTGATGTCTTGTTAAGGTCCAGGTAGCGATTGTAGGAATAGGTACTCTTCTGGAGACTTCACTCTTGCTTTCTCAAATGATGCTGCTCTTTTACCCATGCAAAGACTCAGAAAGTTAACACTCTTAAAACATTTGAGACAGAAGTGTAGGGGGGTTTTATATTATGTTCTCTTTTAAAAAACAAGAATATGATTTAGATGCAAACTCGTGGAACATGCATGTAAAGAGGAATTATATATTTTTCTACCAGCAATTTGATATTTAAAGCATTTTAAAGTTCAAGTAATATATTCAAGAGCAGCTTTTCAGTATAATCTGTGCTGATGTCAGAGCTTATCTTTGCAAGCAGCTCCTAAACATACTTCATGCTCTGGCAGATGTGTGCAGATTTTGTTTTCTTTGGTGATTATTTTTAAAGTAGCTGCATCATTTGTGTTGTATCTGTAAGTCTGATGCCCAAGGAGCTTTATTGCTGCCTTAATGGTTCTGTACTATTGAATGCTTCAGAGGAATTTTAGAAGTTTGATGTCATTGCAGTTATTTTTCTCAAGATTGTCTTTAGATGACTTTAAATGGTCTGGGGTTTGGTGTTGTGTTTTTTTTTTTTTGGGTTTGTTTTATTTTTTTTTTACTTCAGCCATCTCACTTTTTAAATTTTAAAGAAGAACTAGGATAGGATTGCTCATGTTCCAGTGAGTTCTGTTTTAAATTTTATGCTGTGGTTTTTTAAAGTTTTTTTTGAGTTTTGAAAAGTGGGACTTACAGATAGTTTTCATCTTCTGAGTGTCCTTTCATATTGTAACATGTTGGTCGTCTTTGCCCTCATTCTTCAATCTTTCAGTTTTGCAGAGAGCTCTGTTAAGACAGGAAAGAGGTCTAAAAAATCTTTATACAAATTTCTCACAGCTGTAGTAAAACTGTGTAATTTGTTTCCTAATTCAGGTGTCAAAGCTGTCATTTTTGTCTTTTTAGTATTCACCTGAAATAGGACACTGCTGGAATCATTTTTTGTTCCTTATGAGAGCTGCTGCTTCTTCCTGTGTTTTTTGACTGATCCAAGTATGAGGTTTTTTAATATTAAAAAAAAATATGAGATTTTAGCTCTTGTAAAATCCTGTTTTTAGTATCCTAGTGGTTTAGATGATTGTTTTACCAGATATGTGGAGCATGAAATCAGGGCCGATTACAAATGGAGTTCCTAGACAGAGAGACCTCAAACTTTATAGATGTCTTAATCGAAGAGTCAAAATCCTGCATTTTGCCTTTCACTCTTCTGACTACCATTGAAACATTTCCTATGTGTGTTTTTCATGCTGAGTAACCCTTTATTCTGAAGTGTTTGCAAACCAAAGTAATCTTGATTTGTTTTTTCCATTTTCACAAGGTTAAATTTCAACCGTTGTCACACAGCCACTTTGTTCAGCCTTTGCTGCTTTAATTTTTTGTCATTTTCTTATTCTAGTTTCAGAGATCAATGCTCTTTGCTTTAGAAACTTCTAATATTGAATAGTGAGGTAGATGAAATGCTTAAATTATGTTTTTTCCCCTTGTGTTCCAAGGTAATAGATGCATAACATTGTAAAACTATATAAATGCTTTATACTACATCTAAAAATACACTCATTTTTAAGACTTTGTGAACAAAGATGTTGATTTCTTTCCTTTGTTCCAGTAGGCATGTAGATTCTCAGAGGAAATAAAGTTTAAATGTTGGCAAATACAAAAGAAAAGAGTGTTAGCCAAACTAATTTTGGATGCATTGTGCTTTGAATGTTAGCTCCAGAATTTTGACTTCCACAGTTCAAGAACTGTAATGGATGTAGTCTCTTTTTTTCAAAATTTGTTTGAACAAATACAATAATATTGCATCTAGCTTTATTTTCATAAACTATATGTATTCACATTATATGTGCCAGAGAATTAAAAAATGAATCAAGTAATCTAGACAGTTTGGGGAAATGTGAATACTGATTTTTGTCTTGCCTGAGTTAAAGTCAACTTTGAGTCTCCTAAAAATTATTACTTGCATCATATGCTGGACTTCCGTTGTTCATGTTTTCACAGGTGTTTCATAGTAATATTTAAAATATGAATTTGAATTTTATGTAAACTTACAAATTAGATTCTGACTTTGATGGATGATTAATTCACGGGAGTGTGTCAGGTTGTATTTTCACTTTGCGGGCAAGGTTGATGTGAAAAGGTTGCACATGTTTTCTAGACGACTGAAAAAATAACATTGCAAAGTCTGCCTAGCAATTTGAAGATGAAATTGACTTTATTTTTTTATAGTGTGGTATTTCATAGGCAAGCTGATGAAGATACCTGAGAACTACTTGATTAAAATTACTGACAATGTTAATGTAGGCAATAGAAATACTCAGTTATGTCACATAAAATATTACTTATTTGAAATAAAGTTATCATTGGAAATGGCAATGGTTTTCAAACTGCCTTTATGAAATTACTACTTTACGAGATATGAATATGCTTACTAGACAGAGTTGGCAAAAATGTCGTTTCATGCTCAACTGTGTTCGTATTTTTTTCATCTGAAAGAACTCTTTCTCCAAGCCACTTTTACATGGAAAGAATAGTAATGGGCAAGTGGAAGAGGTGTTTCGTGGTTTTTTTTTTTGTGTGTGTGGTTTGTAATTTGTGTTTGGGAAAAAAACCCCTGTTTTTCAATATCGTAGAAAGGCAGTGTCAGTATTTGCTATTGTAAGTCCTCTAAGATCGCCTAAATCAATGATTTTGTAGATGTGGCAAATGTTAGAGCTTTATTTATACTTTTAAAAGACCAGAAGCCTATTCTTCTTTTCCTAAACATGATCACTTTTAAAGGGAGATGCCTTTAGAAGTTCACACTTACGTGGAGGAAGTTTTTGTTAAAAGAAAAACCTAGAAGGATGGTTATGTGAATTTTCAGAATGCTTGTTATTGGAGTAAATGTTTTGGTGAACCTTTTGGTCCATCCTGATGATTTTTGAAAGACGACTGCTGGACTATTAGTGTAATTTTAAAAAAAAAACTTTCATGTTTTCTTTGGTCAAACTTTCTGGTTTAGTGTTACATAAAACTACTTTTATTTTCAGATAATGCCAGATGTGGCTTGTGGAAATGCCAGTTCCAATACGTCTGCTGGAGGCCGACTTATCTCCTTTGAAGTTCCACAGAATACATCAATAAAGTAAGAATATTTGCCATATGTGATGAAATACAAAATTGCTTTTATTTTTATTTGCCTGGATATTTTAGACAACAGTTTTTCAGATAGGCAGATTTGTCAAATGGCTAAAAGTATATGAATGAGCTTCAGGCAGACTTTAGGCATCTAGCAGTGCCATGACAGGCCTTTGGTATCATTTCCCCCCACATATTTTATGTTTTTGAAGATGTAAGCATGTCAACTGTCTCTGGACCATCAGAATGTATTAAAAATTAGGGCAGACCTGTTGAAGATGTCAGTTTGGAGAAGATACGATATTTCCTTTCTCCTTCATGCAGTGAACACTTTTTTTTCCACTTATAATCTCAAGATGCACTTGCTGGTAGAAAATGTTATCACTGACTATATAAAAGCGTGCATTTTGTGCAGTTGTATTTGATTTCTGTATTATTGCTTTGAGTGTCATCATCAGCTGTGAAATCTTTGTGTATGTCCTACAAATCACGCTTCTCAAAAATCTGAATTTGTTCTGTGTTATTCATTTTTCGAACTCATGCTTTTTTTTGATCAAATACTTGCTTTGTTACTTTTAATTAACAGAACCTGAATTCCTAGAAAGATCTGATTCTGTCAGCTGGGATGAAGCATTTTCTTACTGGAAATTTTATTTCAAATAAAAATCTGCCAACGTAGTTCTCTGGCTCACAGCTTTACTGCAATTTTAGACTTAGATTTTCCCAAAATAGCCTACTTTTCTCATACTGACATCTTATCTTTCAGAATCCCAGCTTGCAGTTAAAAAAAGGCCATGCTCACAGGAAAAAACAAACTGATGCAAGCAGACAAGCTGCAGACAGTTTGGAGCAGTAACTGTTAAACGTGGGAGCTGTCCTACTCTTCCCACGGGACTTTGAATCGTGCTCATTCATGAGCCTTTAAGTCTAAGTCAGGAAGAGATCTGTGAGTGTGGATGCTCTGGCTGGCTGGAATCTGTAAGCAAAAAAGTGTCTTTTCTTGAAATCAGGAGTAAGCTGGCGTTTGTGGATTCTGCTGATTCTAGCTGTATTTAAGACCCTTGATGGAGGGACTCCATTTTTTGGTCACAGTCACAGTCATTTTTTTTTGGTCATTTTTTACAGTATCTATCTTTAGTAGTATTTTATATCAGAGTAGATTAATGCAGGTCAATATCTATCTTCATTCTATTTCCTGTGTTAAATGTCCAAGTAACATTTCTGGTTCAGTGGCTGTCTATGAAAGGAAAATAATTTCAGTTTAATAATTTTATTTTGTTTTGATTGTCAGGTGTGACCTAAACTTCAAACCTAGTCTCTATCCTGTTCTAAAAGTGGGATGGTCATCTTTTGGGGGTAGTGATGGGGATTGTTCTAAAAGAGGTCCCAAAATACTGCCAAAACTTGGCTTCTTATGATATCTAGTTCCAACATTTTTTCCACTTGTATCAAACACAATTACAAAACTTTGAATATCTTGTTTTGGACTCAAATAAGAAGTGAGAAAGGAGAGACTGCCCTGTGTTTTTAGCAGGAATGAAACAACTTCCGTGCAGGAAATTGTGGAACAGATCTTTATCTCTGGGTATTTGGAGGCCTGTTTTCAGCAGGAGAGAATTATCAGTTTTCAGCAGTTGGATGCAGTTGTGTTTGAATTTTTTGAGGATTGTTCAAACTCATTTGGGATGCCTTCAGAGGAAATTAATGCAAATATTTGGGAACTTGCCAGAAACATGACAGGTTTTTATTTTTTCTTTATAGAGGTGACTTGGGGAAAAAATTACCCTGAGAGAAAAGAAACACTGACATAGATACAGTGCTCCCTAGTGGAGCTGACAGTATATGTGCGGTTGTATATATTGCTTTATCCAATATGTCAATATTCAGGAAGGCACCATGGACTCAGTGACCTTGGGAGCATTACATGACTCATTTGATTTACAAGAATAAACTGTTCTGAACCTTCGATCTGGTATGTCAAACAAATGAGGATTTCTAGTAGGATCTGTCTCCCTGTGTTGAACTAACATTGAATGTTCCTCAGTAAACAAGAGGACTGGATGTACTTCAGCTGCAGAAAATGACGGCATTGTAGATATAGAATGGAGGTTCTATTCAAAAAGGCATAAATGCAAAGACTGAATAAGTGTTCTTTACTATTGTGTAATGTTTATGTAAAACTCTTCATGGACACTAAGATGATGTCCTTCAAGTATTAGAAATTATGACTGATTAAATTTGCTATTACATATACTATTAATCAAATCTTACTATGGAAGCATTTCTTATTTTCAGGGGCATGCTAAAACCCTTCAGGCCTTTTCCTGATTCCATGCTTGCTCACATTTAAATTTTCCTTCTTTGTTGATAAGCTTTTGTTCTGCAGTGATGTACTTCCAAATAACATCAATCTTCCTCAGAGTAAATAGTCTTATAATTTCTTTTCGTAGAATAAGGCAAGATGCTACTGCTTCTCTTATCCTGCTATGGAAGGTGACAACCACTGGATTTAAACAGTGTTCACTTATTGATGGCAGAAGTGTCACTCTCCTCCAGGCACTGGGTGGACTTGTTCTTTCTGAAGAAATGCTTGCATTAGGAAACAACTACTTTATTGGTAAGTAACATGCTGACTTTCTGTTTATCACCTCTAGGTGACAGCTGATGGTTTACCCAACATTTAGAGAATCAAACAGGTCATTTCCTTAATTTAAGTGCTGCTGAAAGAGCCAGCTGTAATATTGGGACCACATTTTAGACATTGGCTCATTCAAAGCAGGCAAGAGGTACACTAAATTCTTACACAGGTGGCACCGTTTAGTTTGAAATCTAGATGTTAATCATAGAATCACTAAGGTTGGAAGAGACCTTAAGGATCATCTAGTCCAACCATCCCCCTACCACCTATTACCCACTAAACCATGTCCTTCAGTACCACATCCAACCTTTCTTTAAACACCCGCAGGGATGGTGACTCCACCACCTCCCTGGGCAACCCGTTCCAATGCCCAACCACCCTTTCCGAGAAGAAATTTCTCCTCATCTCCAATCTGAACCTCCCCTGGCACAACTTGCAGCCATTTCCCCTTGTCCTGTCGCTAGTTATCTGCGAGAAGAGGCTGACCCCCAGCTCACCACAACTTCCTTTCAGGTAGTTGTAGAGGGCAATAAGGTCTGCCCTGAGCCTCCTCTTCTCCAGACTAAACAAGCCCAGTTCCCTCAGCCGCTCCTCATAAGACCTGTGCTCCAGACCCTTCACCAGGTTTGTTGCTCTTCTCTGAACATGCTCCAGGGCTTCGATGTCTTTCTTGTGGTGAGGGGCCCAAAACTGAACACAGTAGTCGAGGTGCGGCCTCACCAGGGCTGAGTACAGGGGGACAATCACCTCCCTGTTCCTGCTGGCTACGCTATTCCTGATACAGGCCAGGATGCCGTTGGCCTTCTTGGCCACCTGGGTACACTGCCAGCTCATGTCCAGGCGAGCGTCAACCAACACCTCCAGTTTTTGCCTTGTGCCTTTAGATGTTGCAGGGTATTTTATACATTCTGTTTTAATCAACTGTAAAGCTTTTGGTAAATGCTGCAGTAAATAACGATTAATATTCGAGGTCTTTCTTTGTCAGATATTGTATTATGGGATACTTTGTAGAGAAGCTTAAACCTGTACACAGTAAACTTGAAAAACTATATTAAAATATAGTAAGAAATCTGATCTATAACTGTGTAGTTGCACTACTTTTTCTCTTCTAGTTTTTTCTCTGTGAATATGAAACCTTAGAAATACACTGTATGTTTCATTAGGTAATTAAATGTTAAGCATCTTTGTGGAAGGGGTGTGATGAAAATAGGCTGATATGTTATTTTTAAGTGCATGGGAAATAATTCTGATTTAATGCAGTATTTATGCATAGACACAATAGACTTAATTAAATTGAGCTTTCTGGGCAGATGGTTTATTATACCAATGACATGAAACCAAAGTCATTGTAATAACAGCATTTATTGTAATCTTCTTGAAATGCTGTATATCTTATAATGAAGTATAAGCTGCCACAAATCGTTATTCAGTAACTTATCATGTTAATAAATGTGAAATTAAAAGCATTCTGATGCAGAAACATTGGGCCAAGTTCTAAATGTATAGCCAATACAGAAAAAAACCTGCAAATGCAGTAGTAGTGCCGTGTTCTCTCCGTCTTGAGCTGTCACTTAGCAAAAATATTGCTTGAAGGTTGTTAGTATAATATAATTACGATCAGCAGCGGTTTCTTTTAGTGATATTTATTTTCTTCAAATAATTTTCCAGTTCCTTTTATTTTCTTTATTTTTTTTTCCTACCTTCCAAGATACTTAGTTTTAGATTTTTTTCCTTTTAATCTAGTTTTGCGTTTGTTTAGTTAGAGTTAAAACTCTCCTCATGTCTCTTCTAAATTTTTGTATTTGCCTTGTGGTAGTTAACATACAATAAAAGTAAGGAAAGACTTGCTGAAGACAGGATAACTTGTAACTTTTATGCAGTTGTGAAAGTACCTAAAGGCATAGTTTTGTCTATAAACTCCCAAATAGAGGGCCTCAGCTGATCTGTGAAGGCTCCACTTGGCTGTACATGCCATATAGCATAGGCTACTAATTTAGATAACCAAAAAGAACATTGTCTTACTCCTTCATAGTTTGTCTTGTTCTACTTGTCTCTCTGTAGCTGCCTTTCTATCACTAGGATTTTTACTTTAAACTGTTTACTGTGTGCTAGGTAACATAAGGTGAAAATATACCACGGTGAATAAAAAACAAGGTTTATATGATAAAAGTTGTATTAATGATCTGGTTTATTTCCATCTTTTTGATACTTTCTTTGGTCTTCCTTCTTAGCTTCTTGATACCGAAATTCTTTGTAGAATTTTCCAGGAGTAGTGTAATTTGATTTATGTAAAGAACATGAATCATAAATGCGTATGCATGGAGCAGCAGGGAGGCTCCAATAATACAGTGATACATTCATGAATAGGAGCATCTGAGTGCTTAGTAAAAATGAATGCAGATACAGTCAATTTAAATTTTTACAAATCCTATTTATTTTAGCAAATGGATGGATTACCTGTAGTGCTTTTGATAAAAAATGCATATGAAACATTTGCTCTGCATATCTTTTAGTCCTGAGGCATTGCAACTCTATGCTATGATATAATCAAGTAATGAGATAACCCAACTGTTTTCTGGAATAAATTATTTTATGTGGCCTTAATTTAGTTATAACTTTTCCCAGAATAATTTGCTTTCATTAAAACACTAAAGATGAAAATGGATGAAATACTAAAGGAATAGGGAAACTGAAACATGAATTTGTTAATTTAAAAGTGTTTGTGGTCTATCAACATTTATTATAGGAAAGTGAAAACAGAGTAGCCTCTGGATTTTCTTCACAACTGTATAGAAATATTCTGCTTAATTTCCATCATCAGTTCTCATCCAATGAAGTGTAAGTTGGGTGTAAAACTTAAAAAGGAATTCAGTTATTTGGTGTGGAGAATGCTGAATTTTATCTGAAATCCATAGTTAAGCTAAGGTCTATATAAAAATAGTTACATTTTTACTGATTTGATCCAGATGTATGGAAATAGTCTGTGAATCTGACACACCTCACCTAAGTTTTTAGTTTTCAACAGTTTTCAGTAAGATGCGACAAATAAATTTTTTCATACAACTTTCCATATGTTCCTTGATATACAGGACAAACTTATTCTCAGGTACAGTAAATTAAAATGTATGATTTTATATAAAAAAAGAAACAACTCAACATGTACTTTTATTGATGATATTTAAGCTAGAACAATTACGAGGCCACAAGACACAAGAGGATGTTGTAAGTCGATGCCAGTCGATACATTTACTTTATATACTTTCTCCCTCCTTCCCACAATCTTTTTTTCTGTTTATCTAAATGAGTTTCTAAAGGATTGTTCTCTTAATTGGAAACTTCTGTACAATGCAATTATTTTTTTTTTACTTCAAAAAAATTTCTAATTAGAACTGTAAAAGAAGAAAGGGTAAGATCTAAGTCTGTGGGTTTTTTTCCCCTCACTGTGTTGCCGGCATGTTTGTTACTCAGCTTTATACTTTAATTACTTTTTGCAAATGTCTCTGAATAAGATGTTTATGTCAAAGATAAAACATTTAGGAAAATATTATTTGTTTTGTGTTACGTCATGGTGACACAAGTTTAAAATTGTTTGGACAAGGTTGAAAAGACTCTGAAGTTGGCGGTGGTGTACTGATTTGCTGATCATGTCACTCAGCGTACGCTGCCTCGAGGTTGGAAAGAATGCTGTCTCTGAGATCTAAAAATAGACACCTTGATCATAGTCCTGTTTACCCCTGGGACAGTACCTGCGCTGTATGAGAGTGAAGGGTTTGTGGGAAGGAGAAGAGTGTAACACAACCAAACAAAAAGAGCGGTCTGGTTACTATAATGTGATTTATAAAATGGCTGCTGCATCTGCAAAGTCTTTTGCAGTGCAGGAATGGAGTTATGATGCCTGATTATGTTGTTAAACTACAGCATTTACCCCAATAAAATAAGCCTCAGTTTGTACCTTTTCTAACACATTCTTACCGTGACTGCTTTGCTTAGAGTATTTTTAATTGGTTTGTCTGTAAGATTTGATACTACTTGTGCCAGTCTTCTAAAAATAGTTTATTATGTTTTATTGGAAAGTATACTTATTAGCCAGTAGGGAAAAAAGACTAATATGGTTCAGATTTTGAAGTGAAAAAGCCCCTGAAAGTACTGATTCACTCAGTAGGTTAGGTGGGTTAGGTGTAGAATAGAGCACGTACCATATCCCGGGGGCTTCTAATGCCAAGTTACTATCAGAAAAAGGTGATCGCTAGGTGGTTGATGTGTAGTACAAAGCAGGTGAACTTCTGATCTCTGACCACTGTTTGCAACAAAATTGTTTCATTTGATGCCAAGAAAATTTCGAAAGTTTTGTGCCCAAATTCAGGATTTAGAAAAAAAAAAAGAGTATTTTATTGAGGGCAAATGTAATACCTACGCAGAAAAATGTCTATTCTGTGGAGTGCTGTGGGTGGATATTGAGATTTGCCAAAGAGATAGATGGGAATTGAAGGAGGAAGGAATTAATCATATTTTTAAATAAGACAGCAGTAAATGGATCAACATTTAAGACTTATTAGTTCATGGAAAGTCTGCCTTTTACTTCAGTAGTTATAGCTTCATGCTATTTGTCCCAATGTCCTTTGAAGTTAATGAGTGATTCTTGTATAAACTGTTTATCATAATTATAAATGTCTCATCAGTATTTGTTTTAATTCGGGATCTTCATAACCTCATGCTATCAATAACGATATTAGAAGATTTCAAAATGAGTAATTGTAAAAAATTTACCTTGTTACAGTCAGACACCTATGCTTCTTTGCAATGTCTTGCAAAATTGAAATCAGCTGAAATGTATTTTATAAGTCTGAAAAAATGAGATGAGTATCCTGATGAGTATCCTGATGAGTATCCTGATGAGTATCCTGATGAGTATCCTGAGTTTGTGCATGAGTCTTTCAGACTGAAGTTCTCATGAATGTTAGTAGGTTACATCTAAGGATCTCTGTGGTGAGTTGAAAGTGCTGCTTGTTAGGTGTTTTAGGGGAATTTAGTCTACCCAACACTGTCCACCTCTCTCTTTCAGGGAATAATATATCGGATTTGAGAACATGTGCAGGAACATGGTTATCTTTTTCTATATAAGTTTATTGCAAGTGCGTAAGATTTACTAATCTAATTAAACGATATCTCTCTTGAGAAAATAATGCATTAACATTTTCCTTTAGAAAATAAGAAAGGCCTTGCTGAAGGACTTTGAAGGACATTTTCAGCTTGTATGGCAACTCTCTCAAAAATGTTCTGATTTGTTGCATGCATCTTTTTTTATCCAAATGTGCAATCGCACTCTGATTGAAAACTGGAACATTTATTCTGAGAAAAGAGTCTGGTATCAATAGTGAAAAAAACCAAGACCAATGCATAATAAAAGCATTATAGTCTTTTTTTTTTAATACTCACATTTTAGAAGTTTTACGGTAACTGTATACCATTTGTTTCTTCGTGAGTCAGTTAATTTACTCTGGCACTAAATTAATATACCTGTTCACTAAGGCAACAGTTTTGTGCCTTGTGACTCAAAAGGTGCACCCACCAATGTGAGACTTGCTGTCAGTTATGATTTTGCACAGTTTCCAGTCTACTCGATAAACTAGGATAGGTATACCTGCACTGGGATACAGTTAGTACGTTATATCTAACAGTCTAATTCTGTTAGTAGCCAAAACCACCATAGCCTTTTTTTTTTGGATGAATTTGGAAATGTCTATGTATAAAATTACATATTGTATGATTATCACTTCAGCTTTAAGAATTGTTTATTTTGAGGTTTTGGACATAATGTAGAGCATGGAGTTGGCAGTTCTGACTCTGTGCATGCAACCTAACTCCTTCCTTTCTCCCAACAACATTAAAAAAATGCAGTTTTGTTTTCACATCTTTCTCATGGTTATTAGGATATTAAGTCTCCTGAAAAAACCAGCTTCTCATCAGCTTCCATGGTGAAATATTGAAAAAATTGCTCTTCTGCCTTGGTGTGCCTACTGCTGAAGCTGCAGTGATGGGAACTGGTTCAGAAAAATAGCAAAACAGACAGCTAGCCACTAGTATTTTGCCTCTATTTCCCCATAGGTAATATGATAGAAAAGTTTGTCTATCTATAGTGGTTAAAAAGTGCTTGTAAATAGCTTGAAGCTTCTTGCTTTTGACTTTGTGCTTTATTTAGCACTTCCCATGACGCAGCTTTAAATAACAGCTTTCATGAGATATTGTTACATTAGTTTCAGTTTATTGTCTGCTTCTAAAATAAGAGGAAGAAAGTTATAAGCAAAACTGCTATTTCTCAGATAGGACCTTACAGGTAACAAGGCAGAAAATTTAACATTTAATATGAATGAATATTTCTATCTGATCAGAAAATAAATCCTCCAGCACAATCTTTAAATTATAATGCTTATTTTTATCACAGAAAAGAAAAACTGATGTAGACCAGGTGTGTTATCTGGTTTTCTGCAAGATGCCCAACCTTTTAGATCAATACAATTTAACTAACTGATTTAAACTATAATTTTGAAGAATTTGAAAAGTATTTCCTTAAATAAAATCGGTAGCTGTACAAACTCAGCTGAAAATGGATGCTATAGCATCTTTATGGTTAGATGGAGAATACTGATCCCATTCACATGCCAGTGCCTATAAGGTAGCTTGCTTGAATTTCACAAAACTTTCTGAAGTTTTGCTTAAAAAGAAAAATTAATTCTTGGCTCCTCAAGCACAGGAGATCTGTTGCTTTTTTAAAATGTGTGTGAACCACATATATATGTAAAGAAAGGATGTTTTCCTGTCTAAAATTCTGTCTTGCCTTTCTAATGCAACAATATATTTTCTCTAATATCTCTGCCCTGAACAGTTATTTGCTTTCTGATGCTCTTTGGGTTATGTAATGAATCTCCTTACAACATCTCATCACACGTTAACAAGTGGTCACCACTAATATGACGGCGTGTATATTGAACAGGCAAAATGAAATTTAGTGTACAAAATATTATAATAAAAATAAATAATCCAGAGGGATATTTTGAAACAAGTCAGGCACGCAGTTTGATTTGCTTAGACTGATTTTTATGCTTTTAATATTGGACAGTATAAAAGTAAGCTTGAACAGTCTTTTCCAGTTCTTTACTGGAAACTATCGCTGCACACAGGAAATCAAATTAGCAAAGAAGTTCCTCTAATGAAATTGTAAGTGTAAGATCACTTCCTACTGTCTCACCTTCTTGCAAAAGAACTGTAGTCTACAAATCAAACGATGGGGGGAAAAAAGAATTAATTTAATTTCTCAATTTTAATTCTAAATTCTGATTTTCTAGCTCTTTTTATCTGGCTATAGAATATCAGATTAGGAGGCAAGTTGTAACTGTGTCTTCTGGATGGTGTATTTTGAGTTGTTACATGTATTTAAAATGCATATATTTCCATCGAAAGAAAGCAGTTTGCTGCATGGTGAAATTGCATTTACTTAAGCAAAAATGAAATAGGACAGTTTTATTTCATAATAGGAGATGTGTGAATTGAATTCACTGAAAGCCAAGCAATTGAGTTACTCCAGCTTTAACAAGTTGCCATGTGTCAGCTGAGCATCTGTGTGAGCTCCTAGCCCATGGCATATGTGCAGTCATTCGACTTAACCCTCTTTTGCTCTGGACTAAATTAAATCAGATTTCCTTGCACACGCAGCAGTTGGAGTGTTCACGAAGTTCTGCTGCTCAGTGGACGCAGTGACGTCTGTATGACTAGTTACTTTTGTGCAAGTCAGACTTGCTCTTGGAGGAATTTGATGACAACTGCTCCAGGTAGTGGGGTTTCCAGTTTGAATGTGCAATTTTCTAGAAGGGCAGTATTGTAGGCAGTATTGAGTATTGTGCTCAACTGTGAACGTTTCCCTGGGGTTCTGGGCGTAAAAGCTAACCTTGCAGAAAATTGCCTTTTGATAAGAAACAGTGGCAGCAGAAGTGCAAACAGCATAAAAAGTTAATTTCATGTGTTAATTTCAAACATCTTTTAAAAAAATGGACATATAAGGCAGAAAGTTAAACATTCAGCTGAAATGCAAACCATTCTGAAGAATGGTGTTAGGCTATATAAGAAAGGGTATCTTTATAGATATAATAAAAATCAATATCCTGCCCTGCCCCTGCCCTTCATGGTCAAGTTACATGTGCCTTGTCTCACATATAAGTTGATGTAAACATTAGATTGCTTTTTCAATACATTGTATTATGTTTTAAGCTAGCATCTATATTTTTTACTCTTTAGGATCATCTTTAATTAGTAAATTATTCAAAATTAATTTTTATTCACTACTACTTGTAATAAATAACAGTGGGAAATTATTCATCTAGTCCGGCTTTGGAGGTTCATTGGTTCAAATTTGTAATGCTTGGCAAAATACCTTTGGTTTGTTTGTTTATTTTTAAGATTTCTCTTTCTTCAAGTATGACTTTTTTAACCAATTCACAGTCAAGATATTTACATTCAGTTCATCACACGGTTGTTTGTACCGTGAGATCTTGGATAGACCACTTAACCTGATCTGTAAAATAAGGATACTAATACATAATGTAAAGGAAAATGTGAGGCGTGTTTTAATAACGCTTGTAAAATGCCTTGAGATCTTCAGCTAGTAGTGTGATATGCCGTACAGTGTATTTAAAAGCAGGGTAGCCGCTCATAAGTCTTTTAAGTTGAACCAGCCGCTATAGATAAACCCTAGCTAACCTTGCCATCCAATCTACTGCAGCTCCCCTTATCTCAGTCCCAGCTATGTCACTGGTGTTGCACCAAACTTGCTTTTTGAAGTGTGGTATCAGAGATTCTGGTGGTCTACATTTTTACCCAAAACAGTTCACTGCCAGCTTGGCAACATTGTGTAGATGCTGATAAATAAGCACATAATAGGGAAATTGAGATACAGAAAATCTATTAGAAGGTAAGTCTTGTCACCCTTCGCTGTGCTTTCACCGTTATTTTGGACAGTAAGCAGAGTCCTTGAAGCCATGACCGAAGGTCACACTCTAAGCTGCTGTCACATCTCCTTAATGAGCTGTATGCGAGTGGTTTCATAAGTGTAAGTGAACTCTTGCTACCTGACTGTTTCATAATCCTATCATGGGTTTCAGTCCAGTCAAGCTATCAAGTTTGATAATTATTTAGTAACAGTGAAATTCAGAAATTGCCATTTGCTATGGAGGAAATGTAATGGAACGTGTGTCTGAGGATTTTTCTATGCGAAGTGGATTAAACTAGTTTCCTCAGTTCATAAACATATTTTAACTGTCAGTCCTTTAAAACTGAGGTCTAGGTTGAAAGTCAAACTGTATTCTATATCTTCCCAAAGTTTTGGTGGTAATTTTCTGATACCCAAATTTTGCTTTCTCTTACACCTGTGTAACATTATCATTGTCAATCTGCCTCTGATAGAATTGCAGTAATGTTACTGAGAATATAACTTGACCAGCAGCACATTTATCTTTATCACTGTAATGGTGATTATGTCTGAGAAAAAGGTGTTTGTATGATTTTCAGAGCCCAGGATGAGTTTTCAGAGTTGGTAATGAGGGAAGAAAGCATATCTATTTTTAAACTGAATGTGACTTTGATGTCAATTTGGAAAAGAAAAAAAAAGCAATAAGTTTTACAATCTCTTAACAACAACAAAAAATTCTTTAAATTGCTGTTTCATGTGAATTTTTGAAAAATAAGGTATTTAGAACAGTTCTTGAACTCATTCTCATGAAAATCTATATATAGTTTCAAAAGCAGTATCTGACCAAGGCTTCTGTAAAAGCACAGTAAGCATGCTGATCTATATAGAATTTGGGAGAGTTGTACCACTTATAAATAGTGCTTTTTGTGGGTGAAATAGCAGTTTTGTTATTGCAGCTGTATTTTTGTATCCCCAGATGCTATGTTGCCTAGCAGTATCATTAGAGAATGATCTCAGATGTTCTGTACAAGTATCCTATGGTACTGGTGGCACAGAAGTACTGCATCAAAGATTGCGAATGTCTTTGACTACCTGTATCTCACTTGTTTTCTGCTTATCTATGATAATGATCCTAAGGCAAACTAGGAGACGATTCCTGACACATTTTTTCGAATTCTGTAGTACAGTATTAGTGTCAGGGCCCTGAGGGTATTGATAGGCCTTGATGGCCCTGACCATTAGGGCCATGGAAAAGGTGAAAAAATATCTAATTTTAAATCAAAAGGATGCCTCTATTATTTCAACATGTAAAGGTAAATTTTCACAATCAAGCGCATCATCACAAGATCTTCCTATGCTTCTTCACTTATTTTTTTTAGGTCTCTAAAACAAATTGAACATGACTTCCATGAATGAGTGGAAGGATTTAGCTTTCTTACTTGCTAGATGAATAACCACCACTTGAGACTGTGATATACAGTGCCATAAAAGAGGTAAATTGGCTTGTATAGTCAATCTGAATTTACTACTTTATGCTTAGATCAAAAAAGGCACTTAAGCGTAGTGGTAATTAGTATAGACCCCTGTGGTGGTCTTCATAGTCTTGAACG
The DNA here is from genome assembly GCA_013399095.1 of Psophia crepitans. Classification (NCBI taxonomy): domain Eukaryota; kingdom Metazoa; phylum Chordata; class Aves; order Gruiformes; family Psophiidae; genus Psophia; species Psophia crepitans. The sequence continues at coordinate 2,455,347 of VWZZ01001633.1, read as the reverse complement.
TTAGCTATACCATATAATACATGGACAATGTGAGTGCTATTGTTACGAAATAATCTTTGGATGAAATTTGAACATAATTTTAGGAGAAAGGACTAGAATTCAAGTCTAAATTTGTCCTTTTTACTGGTGAGCACTGTAATCAAAATTTACTTATCTTCTTTCTTTTCCTAGTTTCCTTTCTTTAAATTATTCTTATGTCTGCAGAGTTCAATGGCCACAAAAGAAAAGGTTGAGCATATTGATCACTCCTGTTTAGCCTGCTGGATAACAGCTTCTATCCTGGAGCACTAAGGCTTATAAACTATGGTTCAATATGCTCCAATAGCAGCTGTATTGTTTCTGGAAACTGAAATTAGTATTGGAAGTATTATAACTTCAATATGTTACTACATGACATGAACTGAGTATGTGGTGCAGGCACAGCCAATACCACTGCTTGGCTCCTGAAGAACTGATACTATCTGGTTTTCTTCCATTTGTATATATCCCAGTTTCTCATTTTCCAATTAATTAATAACTGACTGTACTTCAGGAATGGTGTGGAGAAATTGCATCACCTTATTCTGGGGCCCTTTTTTATTTTCACACCCATTTTGACTTATGGATGCCCTTAGAGCTGGGACTATATTCTATGCAGGAAAAATGTAGGCACTTAGTGTCTTTTAGAACTCCACTGCTTTGCAAAATGTTGAAGTTAGCTACTGACCCCAAAAGCTTTTGGTGTGGGAAAGTGTTGAAAGAAAAAGGGAACAGATGGAAACTGATAGACATCCCACTGCTGTCTCATTTCCTTGGGAAACCAGGCTAAAATTAAGTTCAGAACTTGGGGACTGATGCTTCATTGTAAGTGAATGCCCAAACCCCTTGGCAGTCATTCTCTGTCACCCGAGAAACCCTTCTGCTGTGAAATGATTATTCTGCTTCTCACACAATCTATCATGTTCCAATCAAGCCTGTTGTTATCTCAAACCCTTCGAGCCCCATGTTGGACATCGAAAAGGACTGTCGCAGTTTTGCCCAGCCAACAACTAAGCCCCACACAGCCACTCGCTCACTCCTGCCCTGGCAGGATGGGGGGCACAATTGGAAGAGTAAAAGTGGGAAAACTCCTGGCTTGAGGTAAAGACAGTTTATTAGGTAAAACAAAAGCCACGCACACAAGCAAAGCAATACAAGGAATTCATTCACCACTCCCCATGGCAGGCAGGTGTTCAGCCATCTCCAGGAAAGCAGGGCTCTGTCACGCTTAACAGTGACTTGGGAAGGCAAACTCCATCACTCTGAATGTTCACATCTTCCTTTCTTCTTCCCCCAGCTTTATATGCTGAGCATGACCCCATACGGTATGGATTATCCCTGTGGTCAGTTGGGGTCAGGTGTCCTGGCTGTGTTCCCTCCCAACTCCTTGTTAGTGGGGTGGGGTAAGCAGCAGAAAAGGCCTTGGCTCTGTGTAAGCACAGCTCAGCAACAATGATAACATCTCTAACATCAAGTCATGCCTGACAAATTTGGCGGTCTTCTATGATGGGGCCACGGTGTTGGTGGACAAGGAAAGAGTGACAGATGTCGTCTGAGCTGCTGAAACATGTCCAGAGGACGGCCACAAAGTTGATCAGAGGGATGGAGCACCTCCCCTGCGAGGACAGGCTGAGGGAGTTGCACTTGTTCAGCCTGGAGAAGAGAAGGCTGCGGGGAAACTTAATTGTGGCCTTCGCGGCCTTAAAGGGAACCTATGGGAAAGCTGGCGAGGTAGAAGAGAAGGCTGCGGGGAAACTTAATTGTGGCCTTCGCGGCCTTAAAGGGAACCTATGGGAAAGCTGGCGAGGTACTGTTTCTTAGGGAGTGTAGTGACAGGACAAGGGGTAATGGGTATAAACTAAAACAGGGGGGATTTTGATTGGACATTAGGAAGAAATTAATCCTTGTGAGGGTGGTGAGGCACTGGAACAGGTTGCCCAGAGAAGCTGCGGAGGCCCCATCCCTGGAAGTGTTTAAGGCCAGGTTGGATGGGGCTTTGGGCAACCTGGTCTAGTGTAGGGTGTCCCTGCCCATGACAGGGGGGTTGGAACTAGATGATCCCTGTGGTCCCTTCCAACCCTAACCATTCTATGATTCTATGAATATCAACACTGTTTCCAGCACAAATCCAAAGCGCAGCCCCATACTAGCTACCATGATGAAAATTTACCCCAGCCACAACCAGCACAGTACTGCCAATGAAATCACACGTGTGTTTCAGACTATCAATCATGTGTACGCAAAGCTTGAAAGTGCCTCCTCTGCAGTCTGACTAGTCCCATCATATTATTATTTATTAGGTTTTAAAATTGTTTCCATAATATTACTGTAAATAGTTTGACCCTGAATTCTTCAACTTCAAATGCTCTGATATCATCGTGTTTTAACTAGCTTTAGAAAATCAGCAAGTTTATACTGAACAAAATTACCTTTTGCTATAAACAGCTGTAATGTTTTTCTCCAGATCTTAGTTGAAGGGAACTGTAAACATGCGTCTGAAATTATTCTCCTACCTAGAAGTTAAAAATAGAATTTTAAACTCACTCTAGTTCCATTGCTGTTACGGGAATTGGAGAAGAAACTAATTGAAGTGCTATGACCTGAGTTAAGGGAGTCATATTTAGATGATCAGACAAGCTTCTTTTAGCTTTAAAACCCAGAGATCTCAAAAAGTTGTATGCAACTTATATACAGTGAAAATAAATAGTCATGTTTTTATTTTTCTCATCTTTGGAAATTAGGCGAGATAATTAGAAATTGCAGGAAAATACTTGGCATTCCAGTGAGAATAATGGTTTTTTTCAGTGGTTTGCCTAAGGACTTTTGATACCAAAATAGTAGCAAGACTCAAAGTACAAAGAAGGTTGATTTAGTATTCCTTTAGGGAACTGTCCTGAAGAATATGTAACAATCTGCTTCAGACAAGCAAATGTGAACCCAAAGACATTTTCTAAATACCATATTCTTCCAAGCATTCACATATAATTGCATGACTGCCAGTGACAATTGCATTCAATTGTTAAAGGAAGTAATTCTGGCTGCATCTTTGAACAGATGGGTAAAAATGGGGTGTTTATTAAGGCCAGAATAAATTGGTTTGCTTTGAAGAGGTCAGCAGATTACAATAATCTTCACTAGCCAAAACAGACCATTAGATGTTTGGAACTGTACCCATTTTAAAAAATCTCATCTTTTTTCAGCTAACTTGTAGATGCTATACTCAAGCTGATGACACTTGTGTTGGACATGAGATTTTCCTGCTTTGAAGATATGGTTTAGGGATCATTGTTTCTAGCATAGCCAACTAATTGTTCAAAGGATGCAGCATTTTAAAAAATGAAATCTAAAAATGAAGAACAAAGAATGGAAGTCTTCCATATGATTTTTCTATAGAATTTGTAGGATGAGTCATGCTTGACACTTGTATGCAGAATGTAAGTAATGTTTAGCAGCTGTTCTGGAAGGAGAATTCACCTGAAATTCAGACTATTTCATGGAACTTTGTTTATTACTGTTCATTATAAATATTAACTTGCACTAAATTTTTTTTCTGCTTGACCAAATATTATGCTATCTCCAGTCCATAATGCAAGAAGGTAGACCGTGTCTTTGAAGTCCCTTTGAGGTTTAGGCTTTAAATGGACTCTAGGATTTAAAGTGGAAAATATTAGAAAAAACATTCTATGTCATGCATCTATTCATTGTCATTCTTTTAAAAAGTAAGGATATTGAGATTTAAAAAAGCATCCATTTTAACTTAAATTCTCTCTGTAATTTCTAAGGGAAGTTTAATCCTGCAATGATTCTGTGTCTAGCTTTCCATATTGATAGTACATGCAGTCTTAGACCCTCAGGAGTCTCCCTACAGTAAGGCCAGTGAAGTAAATTTAAGTTTGACAATTTGTGGGAGGATCTTTGTTTTTTTTTTTTTTAATGCATTTATTCTATGTACAGTACAGACACTATACCAAACACAAGTTTTTTATGTCACTGCACATTTATTCTGCCACAAGCTTCCAGAACAAAACAGCTAGCTGATGCCACACACGGAAAGGCTGTAACCCAAGAGTCTAATCCCTGCGGTGGAACAACGCAGTTCAAGCACAAGTGAAGGATAGGAGCAGAGAATATGTATTTTGACATGAACCCTGGCTTAATTGTCTGTGTCATGGGCTGTGTATGTGCCTCATTTTATGTTTCCTGCTGTCCTTTTCTGTTAGAAATATGGGTGATAGAGACGTTGTTGAGCTCCAGTGTGTTTTAATAACTTCCAACTAACTAGTTTTTTATTTCTGTGCAGTTACAGGTGCTAGCCAGAGATTCATGAATTTTCCTCTTTCTCGTCAAATATTCTTCTCATGTTTTGCTTGTCTATAGCTGGTATATCGCCTTGTAGAGTGATCAGACATTCAATAACACTTGTATTGCAAATATACAAAGAAATGGTGTCAAGCTGTGTATGTATGTTCTTGCAAACTTCATTAAAAGCACAGCCAAAGGGATCGTCCGTCTGTTACCACTGTAATGCAGTTTATGATCTGTGTATTTTTTAGCTCTGAAGTAACTTTTAGAAATACATTTAAACATTTTTCTCCACTGAATTTAATTTTAATATTCCTTGTCATTAAAAACCTCAAGGAAATATATTTTTAACTTATCAAAATGTAGCAGGTGAAAGCATTTGATTATTTGAGACATAAAAAAAAATTATAGCAAATTATAGCTCTGGAGGTAGATCTGTTTCACCAAGCCTGTCTTCCTTTCGTTAATCAATATGATGAGTGTTTGTTTCCACACTATATTCTAATTTGTATTCACATGCATTAAATTTAGATAGGGATGTATGAAATATGAGCAATTATGTTCTTAGTTGACAGTTTCTTTCAGTTCAGTTTTATTTGTCTAGCAGTAGAGCATTAATATGTATTAGTGTATTTTCTCACACAGTAAGAATATTTTATTTTTTTTAAGGTTTTTTGAATGATTCCGTTACTAAATGCATTGTGGCTCTACGCTTGACTGTGATAGTGAAAGTCAATACCTGCATGCCTGTGGGAAGCCATTCAGATAACTTCCAGTGTTCGGGGAAAGGAAAATGTATCACCAAACCAGATGAGGTAAGGTGAACTTATCAAGACCTTCCTGTAGTGCGGAAATTTCATGATGATATAAATGTAAGGTGAATTGTATTTGGTCTTCTGAGTGTGTGCATACCTTTCTGCTGTGTAATAGGCTTCTAAAGCTCACAGATGTTACTAAATAATAACAATATATTTATTTGCTATTCCTAAAAATCAAGTACTTATAGTAAGAAAATAACTGATGTGAGATGTAAGGATTCATACTCTGCCTGGCAATAAAAACAATTATTCAAATCAAGTATAAGGTAATGTGTACTGCATCTTACTGTCACTATACAAGAATATTTCTTAATGACATGAGGAGCACATAGTGGGCACTTGGGATTCCCAATCTCGAGACCAGTGCATTCCAGTTTAAGTCTTCAACCTTCTTTTGGTTTTAGGTCTGATTTAGTCTAGTACTTACCTCTCCATGTTTCAATATCTGCTCACTCAGAAATCACGGATCAGTGCAATGGAATTGTCTGAGCATAATTATGAGAAGAAACAGAATGGAGTAATTTGATAATGGTTGGAAGTTTTCCCTTATGGCTTTTGCCTTTACATAATACTACATTGAGAGATTACAACAGCAATTCCACTGGCCACTGAATTTTTTGTGATCTAGTAACATGAGAAAATGAGATCTGCAGTCTGTATACTGCTTTTACAAAGGCAGACTGGCCTTTTGTCAATGAGATCCTGTATTCTCTGTTACCTTCTATATGTGTTGATTTTTATTTCACAGATTAAAAATAATCTACAGCACAAGTATGTGCAGTTAATCTTTGGTTTTATTAATATTCATTTAAGAGATAAAAGCAATAGTAACTGTTGAGTAAATATTAACAGCTGTGAGCCTGCTGTGAGCACAAAAAAATGGTATATTTAGGGAATTCACTGTTCATCTGCTACCATTTTCTGATTTAAATTCTCAATAAGCGTGTTTGATAGAAAAATGACGTTTTGAATTGTAACAACAATAATTAAATTTCTACTGTCATCTGTATATACATGGCAGTGCTAACATCTGGAATAATTATCTATTTTATTTCTCAAAAAAGAAATTTTAAAATGCTTCCGGTAATGTGTGAACACAATTATTATCAGATGTGTTTAGAAGTAAGTGCCACTTACCATACCAGCTGGCTAGTACCCAAATAAATTATTCATTCAGATACAGTGTCCTATCTCATAGTCCAGTTTAGTTTTTCTGCTTTAATATATTAAGCATTTTTCTTTGATAAATTCAGCATCATGAATTTGATTTATGTAAATAATATGTTCAAATTTACTATATATAACAGTATATCAAAATGTCTCTGTCCATTTTTTTGACAAGTTGAGAGTTAAAGCCTTTGATAAAATAGACTTATTTTCTCTGTTTTCATGTTGTTTCTTCATTTTTATGACGTTTCTTTCTCTTATTGCATATCATATGTCAGACAATAAAAATAAATTGCTTCCTGTATCTACGCAGAAGCATTAATGCTTTTCTGTATTAAGGCAAATGCACATATGCCCTTTAATAATTATCCGTGTTTTAGAAATCTGTGAGACGTCACAAATGAAATATAATGAAATAAAAAGACAGACAAATTGGAGGAGCTATTAGGTCACTCAGAAAGAGAGGAATCAGTACCTGTATGTCGCCGTCTGTAATCTTTACATTGAAAGTTTTATATGTTAAAACTAGAACTGTTAGTGATAAATAACCCCTTCTCATGCATAGGTAGTGGAAAAGAAACACTAAAATTTAGGACCGTTCATCTCTTTCCAGTTATTCTTTCTTTTTTTAAGGTAGTGTTTTTGAGGTATCAGGCAGTAGGCTGTAGTTGACAGACATCCCTGGGCTGAAGCTGTGGGACATACCAATCGTGTTGAAGTCCGTTTCTGAAGAAGTGTCTGTCAATTCATGGTAGTCAGTGAACTGGAATTAGCAGGATTCTCAGTATCTATTATCTTCCAATAAAATTTTAACTTCACAAATGTAATTGCTTTTATTTTCACTGTCACAAACTGCTCCTGAATTTTCTAGAACTTGAACACATGAGAAATGTCCCCAGTGATTGCTGGAAGTGCCAGTAAACCTGCCAGGTAGCCAGGACTGGGGTAACTCACTGAAACCTCCAACATGGTATTTCCAAATGTAGCTAAGTTATGTCCAGATCCCTACGCCAGGGAGAATAAAAATGTCATGTTATCTGTTTGTCCATAGTGCTTTTTAAAATCTGTCGATTTTCTTTACTCTTTAGCCTATTAGTTGCATAACAGAGCTTCATCCAGGAAACTGATTCAGACCCAGCGTAAGCAGCATAGTTAAAAATAGAAGGTGCATACTTCATTAAGCAGAATGTTTTTGCCATTGTTTACCTCATCTTAGGTGAGATATGCCCTAAAATATCTTGATTATTTCCACAACGACAGAGCAAACAACTGCCAAAATTACATGCTTGACGTGTACCAACCGCTGTGTCAGTTTCCCACGAGACGCATCTTCTGCACTTCTTTTTGCAGAACTGAAACTTTAATTTTCTTTAGGTTTACAACATTCCCTTTGTGATTTGCTGTTTGTTTTTATCTATAATTCATTCTGTTTTGCACAATCTAGATTTGCAGGATGCAAAGCAACTTCTTAGAAGAATGCATAAAAGGCCTAATACCATGAACAAGCTAAGAGCTCTGCTGGCTGTAGTCATTGCTTCCAGTGCCAAGAAGATTAATGATTGTGTTTTTATGTACTTCATAGTTTTATTCCAAATCTAGTTTAATGTAAAAGAATGTAGTAACACATCTGCTGAATGGGAAATTTAAATATAATTAACAATCTGCAATGATACAACTGCAGTTGGCATACTGTTATCTATGGGGTGCATAAAACTGAACAAATGAATTCTGGTCTAACCTGGTAGTCTTGGCCAGTTTCCACTCATTCCTTACGGATACATAACTTAGCTTCTACTCAGCGAAATACTTTTTATAGAATGTGGATATGAAATGGAAAGCTTCTAATGGCAGAATGTCTTTTTCAATTATTATTGCTTTTGAAAAGAACATAAATTCACCGCTTTGTTCAAAGTTCTGTGAAGTGAGGTGATGCTGAGTCAAAGTGATGTCTTTTCCTTCCTTTGTATGAACTTTGTACCTCTGCTTTGCTGCCATGCTTGCCGTTCTCCCACAATGGAAGCATGAACGTTACAGAAGGATAATACCGGTCTTGGCATAATCACAATATAAATACCACTCTCACATTTATATGCTCAACTTTACACCAGAATAAGTTGTCCTCAAACCAGTGAGCTGTGAGTGGAAGAGAAAACTCTTATATTAACCCAGAGAGAGAGATTTGTTTAGTGTGAATCTCAGATTCTGTGTAGGATTTTAAGGTGAACTTTGGCCGCCCCTTGAAGCCACAATTTTGCTTACATATGGGGATAAAATGATTTATTTTAGATTGCTCTGTTCCATATCTTCAGCTCTCCCATGTAAAATATGGAAGAGCTGACTGTATAAATATGAAATTGTATTGCTAGATAAGAATTTTTGAGATTTACACAAAAATAACTGCCCTCTGCCTACACTGAGAAATAACGTATTGAACTGAATAGCAATGACTTCCACGTCTTTTGCATGGACTAGAAGCATTGGGGTAGATCCACTTGATTATATTTGTAGAAAGACTAATTACAAAAAAGGTTTATGTATACATAAAGGCATGCGCTCCTGCATGTGAACTTTATTTCCCAAGCACGATATACTCCCAAACATAAAATATGTCATTATCATATAGCAATGTTTTGCTTAAACATTCTAACAACTCACTGTGAGTTGTAATAAATACTGAAAGGCTTTCTCAGCAACAGAAAAAGTAGATATGAATTTTGTTCTGGTCATCTTAACAACTTCTTTACTACAGTTTAAAGTAAGAAAGAAAAAAGATGAGCTTTTATGGTCTCTCTAGTCTGAAATTTAGAATCTGATTAGCACATTATTACTCTGCTTACTTAAAATAGGGAAAATTTACTATATTCCAGCTGTATTTATTATATGATACTTACAGGCAATCAGACTGGGTAATAGCAAATTATTTTAAAGGGTTTATTTTATTGCCATCCAAATTGATGTATTATAGATGTGCACTCCTACAATGAAGTAAAACACACAGATGTACTGTCTATTAGTAGCAGATTGTTTTGGAATTCTTAGTGACTTTAATACTAGCACCACAGCAGTGTATAGTTTCTTTTTGACTTCGTTTTCCTCAAATATACTAGTACATGTCATTTATTCAGGGAAAGAAATTAATAGTATCATTTGGGAAAAGTGGAGATGACATTCCTTATAAAAATTATGACAATCTTTTCTACAGAATAACTTGTCTGCATCTCAGAACTGTTATCTGTCATTAGACATTTCAATTTGAAGTGTAACAATGCTTTTCTTTGGCTGCTTTCAAAACCCATTTTGTTAACTTCATTTTATGGTAAATTGATCCCTATATCATACTCTTAGAGAGATATCAATATTATCTGAGCTTTTTTATAACTTTCTCTTTCATGGTTGAGGCAAGCAGTGTTTAAATACACTAATACTTATGTTATGACAATCAGCTTCCATTGCTTTGAAATGAGATTTTAGTGCATGGCTCTTGTTTGTGTCTGTGGATTGTACAGACATTCCCTTCCTCTCCCATGAATGGTTCAGGTAATGATGTACTTTGCATCTCACTCTCAGATCTAGCATAAAACAGCTGTGAACTTAAGCCTGCGTAACAGACACGGTACCTCTCTGTTCTGACAAAGTTAACTTTGATGGGATGTTATACTTCTTGGATCCCTTGGTTAGGGATGTCTTAAGCATCAGATTGATGTGGAGAAGCCTGTTCTCACTTCAGTGCATAGGCAAGGACCAGAAACACATTTAACTGAGATCAAGACTCTGATGTCTTCAAAGAAGGTACAGAATCTAAGTACAATGCCTATATCTTTCCTCTGCTCTATTCATGTCCGTTTAAAGAAAAAATGACATTTTGTTTTCATAGCGTGGTATCTTGCTTGGTTCATCCAGAACAGGTGAGTTACTGAGACAGGCAGCAACCTTAATTTTGTATTAGGTCTAAACTCAACACTGCATTCCAGGAACAATAACAAACACTGTAAGTCAATAACATCATTTAGTATCAATCAGAGTTACAACAGCTGTGAAGAGTGCTGCCAGCAACGTGTTTATGTGCGCTCTTTACCTGGGTCCTGATCCTATATATGGCACTACATGGCTCCAACGATGTGGGATGTTGGGGACACCACTCTGAACCACAGATCACCATTGTCTGTACAGACCAAAGTGATCCCTGTGCTGCTGTGTTTACCACCAATGCTGGAAATGTGGAAATACTGTGTATTTAGTTAAGTGTTTAGTTCTTAAATTTCACTGTTAGCCACTTTCCTGTGTAGCTCATATGAATTATCTTCAAAGCAAGTTCCTGTGCTATGTGATTATAATAATTTTTGACTGTGTTTTGCTGGTCTGTCTTTCCTTTCTGTTCAGCTACAACCTTGCTCGAAAACTTGTCATAGCTAATGTGTGAGATACTTAGAGCTGTTTTGTGAAGAGGCTTGGGCAAACATCAGAATGCGTCAGGGACTTACACTTAGCAGGGACTTCTGGCACTCCAGATAAATAACATACCCATCACTTTGAGTTTTGGAGATGTATAGTACTAATCTTTGTTTAAACTCTACCAGCGTAATATTTGTAAGGAAGAACGAAATCTGGGTTTTACTGAGTAAAGTTTTTTATTTGTATAGAGATGATTATTTTCTTTTCTACTTAGGTCACAGCTGTTTATGCATGTGAAGCAAACACAAGTGAAAATAGAAGATAAAATACTAACCCCATCCCTTTGTTCCTAGTTCCTTGTACATGCTGTACTTTGCATTGCCATGTTTGTGCATGGGACAGCTGCGTTCCAGCCCTAATGATCTGGCTTTGAAATGTTTGAGAGTGAGTGATGTTGCCATCTAGTGCTTAATGAACAAAGAAAGTAAGATACTGAATATAAATGTGTACTACAGATGGGAAAGCTTTCCTTGCTCCCATTCTTTGAGACTTCCTTGGTAATCTTAGCCACCTCAAGATTTTTTAAAGTGTAATCTTCGTTATTATTAACAGAAATGTGTCATGTCATGCCTACTAGAGGATTTTAAGATCTTTAACAGGTATAGTGTTCTTGATCTTTTATTAAGCCGCAAGATTTGGAGAAAGTAACAAATACATTCAGAAGACAACCTATTTTAGCAAAATTGAAGAGGTGTGTTACTACTGAAGTAGCAGTGAAGGGAGCCTCTGGGACCCCAGCCCTGCCCTTCACAGACAGGGTGTATTTTTGTAGAAGGATTTTGTTGCGATGTATCTGCACATTACTTATTCTGACAATTATTCCGGTATATGTGTAATTTATGAAATGGAAGAAAAAAATGCACAGTGTTTTAGACATATGGATCTGTTCTTAGCCTCCTCATATAGGTGAAATTACTTGGAATCATTAAAAATTTTAGCTGAAAAATTGGTGCAGGTTTAGTATTTCAAAGAGGAGCTTTATTCAGTTGATGTATTTAAGACAGCTGCTGTTGCTGTGAACAGAAAAACAGTAAAAACATCTTTGTTCATGGAGTATTCAATGAAAGCATAATCTTTGAAAATTCATTGGGAATTACATATCCTGCTTCTTTTCAGGCAACATTTTTCTGTGACTGCGAGGATGACTATCAGGGTTCTGTGTGTGAAGAATTTGATGCCTGTCAGAGTCAGCCTTGTCAGAACAACGGAACCTGCACCGACGTTGCGCAGAAACACGATGGGAACAATTTCACCTGCAGCTGCCCAGCTGGTAGGTTTTGTATAACGCTTTGAATAATGCATTTTTGGTTTAACATTCGGTGCATATCTTTTGCAGAGCAGTGAACCGTGCAACGTCAGATACAAGGAAAGAAGGAAAATACAAGATAAGGGCAGTTTTTAAAAGGCTGTGGAAGATTCTGCACTCTGCAAAAAATGCCATTGAAAACACCCATCCAAACCATAATCTAAGGAGTGAATTGTTCACAACTAACAAACTTTACCTACTAAGAAGAGAAGACAAAAATTTAGTTTATATCAGCTTTTTCTTAATTTGTTTTTTCTTTACTTTTCAGTATAGTTTTTAAGTATACATTATAACCTTTCAATATACATGCTTTCATTGTAATTAGTGAACTCTGTTCTTCAGTTGCACCAATCAAATAGAAGAAAATTCTCTCCACATTGTTCAGTTGTGGGGTTGTTCCTCAGAATTAACTTAAATTTTGAAAATGTTTTAAAAATTAATAAACTAATCTAACCCACAAATATAGTAAATGTCACTTATTACATTCTGGAAGTTGCAAGGTTATACTCCATGCCTCCACACATTGTGTTTAGGTTTTAAGTTTTTAAAAATATTTTTTTCTTTTTTTTTAATAACAAATGTCTAATGTTATTCAGATAGCTTAATCACTGTTAGAAATAGTGGCATAAATTACCCCCTCCCCCCAAAAAAAAAAAAACCAAACCAAACACCAACCAACCAACCAACCTAAAAACCAAAAAAAACCCAAAAAACCCCCCAAAACAAAACAAAAATTTGTGCCCACACATCAAAAACTATTCAGGAAAAGTAGCAGTCATTGCATATGAAAAAATATTAAAGAAAATGGTGAATCAGTTATCATAAATGTCTCCATATGCATGTTTCAGGAACATCTGTATATGAATAGGATCACGTTTCCCAAATCTTGATAAAAGGAAATATTATAAAGATAAATATCAGCACAAAATGAATAGGTGTAATGATTCTTAAAGTGTGTATCACCCAAAAGCTACTTTTCCCCCCACCATGGTGATTGCTTAGCACCTCTTCGTTTGTAGCACTTGTGACGTATTTGCTATGAAATTCCTGAATCGTATTCTCTTTCAGATGAACAAAACATGCCCTATAAGATAATAGTAAGATGGGACATAATTACTTTCATAAAATGACATAAAATGTTATCTCTGAGTTTTCCTGCAAGCTATAATGGCAATCACAGGAGTTCACATTTGTGTAGCAGCTTCAGAACAACATGATGATTTCTGCCTTTCTGTGCCAGCATGCTTTTGGATACACGTTGAATTCCAGTGTAATCTTTAGTTTTCACAAACTTGGTAACGGTCTGAAGATGGAAAAATGTTTAAATGAGTTAAGTATATTCAATGTTGTATTATGATTCATAAAAATATTCAGCTGAATGTAAGAACTTGAAAAAAATATGAGACCTGTAGAAGAAAAACCCCCAAACCCTCTATGGTGTTAAATATGCTTGTTATGGAAGATGTTTACAATTCTATGTAGGGTCCATTTAAAAAAAAAAAAATGTCTCTGTGTGTAGTTTCATCTTCAGTCATCCTTTCAAGAGAGTTTCTTGGAGGTAAATAACAATTAGAACAGAGAACGTGTGGTATTTGTTACGGAATTTAAGTTTGGAATGTTAAATCATTTAAATTGTATTTTGTAAGTTTGTTCATTTTTGGGGGATGTGTTATAGACATCAGACATATGGAACAAAGGAAACTTGTGGTCAAATAGTACAGTACACACAATCTGTAGCCTGTGAACTGATAGGAGCTTATTTGGAAGAGTTTGCAACTGTGCTGAGCAGTTCTTCACAGCTCCCACTTAAAATAAACACTCTTTTTGAAGTCCAGAAGTAGGAGCAAATGACAGTCATTCAACATATGCACAAATAATTAATAATGTCAAGGCTTATTTAAAGTCTTGCTAAAAATTATTGACTTGAGATTCAAGATGCCTTTGAAAACCAGCCAAAAATTACTTTTTTTTTGGTTATATGGGTGCTGATGAGGATGCAGCACCAACCACCATTATACTAGTGCTGTCAGAATATTATTGCTGGTAAAATACAATGGATATAGTCTCCCAATTTCCACTACTTATTTATGTTTCTCCAGTGAAGTATAAGTTCTAATTAAAAATCTCATTTTATAAGAAATTACAAGACTGTCCTGGATTCTATTTCTTACTTTGGTTAATTTTATTCAAGAAAAGTAGTGGTGCTGTTTGAATGACCTAGTAATACATTTAGTGGTAAAACCTCATTTTTGCTATATTTTTTGAATGTTGTGTAGGTTACACTGGAGAGCTGTGTCAGTCAGAGATTGACCATTGCATCCAGCAGCCATGCCAAAATGGAGGTACCTGCTCATCCAGCATCAAGGGATTCAGTTGTCAGTGCCCAGAAGGTAAACAGCAAAGACTTATCTAGTACTTCATACAAATTAGTGTTTTGCAGGGTGTACT
>VWZZ01001633.1:2384528-2440790 GCA_013399095.1 Psophia crepitans | reverse complement strand
GGGTGTGTATATATATATATATATATATATATTTCCAAATATTTTTAAAATTGCGGTTTAGGTCATAATTGTAAGCAGAAAAAAACCCAGATGAGAAATCTTCATACACTAAGCAACAGCACATAAAATATGGTAGAAGATTAGTGTTTCAGTATAAAGTGGTACAGAAATGTTCTCTCATTGTCTGGCACTTCCTCAGTAGAAATCAGGCTTCAGCACTGTGAGAAAGTCGAATCTGAGGAGACTTAGGGTGTAGTCTGATTTTTGTGTTGTCCAGTAAATACGTGAGAAAAGATGCCTGATGCCTCCCTTGTAGTATTGCACATTTCTGCATATGGGTCAGTTGGCTAAAATGTGTGTAAAAGCAATAATTCAAAACTAAAGGAACAATTTAAATTCCCCAAAGTTTTAATTCATTCTCTTTCGTATTTGGACTTACTCGCTTTTCTACATGAAAGCCTTTCAGCATTTCTCATTGGTAAACACTGTAAATGTAACCATGTGAAATGAGGACACCTTGATGCTAAAGCGTATGCTTTTGTAACGATTTGCTGACTGGAATGACAGATGCCTAAATTGCTCATAAAAAAAAAAAAAAGAGGAGTGAAAGCTCTCAGTTATGAAGCCTTCTATTAGTTATTTATAATTAAGATTACAACCTTGAACTAATTATACTTCTTTTCTAACTTGTTCTGTGGATGTGTTTTTATTCTGCCAGCACCTTATGCGTGCTCTAAGGGCACAAGTCTTTGATAACTGCTCCAGTAATATATACTTGCTTAATAATGAAGATTATTTGTAATTTCTTTAGACTGATCCCTTGCTTTTCTAGAATGTTAGGTTTTAATGAGTGACCCACTTAACAGCTGTGTTGAAACACAGACATTGACATTTTGACAGCAGCGCAGATCTTGCATTTTGAAGAATTTTGAAAATTGTTTCCCTCATAACTAGTAGCAAAACTCAGTGATAAAATTATTAGATGCTAGGCTTGGTCAATAACTTACTTGCATTTTTGTTAGGAAATCTGTTCAAGAATCTTTAAGGATGCTTTGCAGGAAATGATCTTCCCAATAATAAATGCTTGGAAAAATCACTACTGGGATTTTTGGCTGACTTAGAACTGCCGTATTTGTTTCTGTGTGTGGCATACCTGAATTGCTTCCTCCTGATGACCTATTAACCAATATGCTGGCATTGCCTCAATTTCTTTCCTACTGCCACTTGAGGTGCTGGCCATGGGACAGGGTTACGGTGGGCTGGGGTCCCCAGGTGGCCATGTCACCCATCCTTTGCCGTGGGCGTGCTGTGGTACAGCGCCTGTAGCGTAGCTCTTCAGTGCCCTGCTAAAAGCCGTTCATGGCTGTGTCACCGTGCGGGGCTAGGGCTGCTCTCCTGCTCAGGGAGCTCATGCCAGCGGCAATTAGCCTGTGAACGGGAGTGGGGCGCGCTGCCAGCTCCGCCTGGCCCGCAGACCCTGGCACAGCCGCAGCCAGCAATGCTGCTCTTGCAAGTGCAAGCTGGCTGCGCCAAGGGCGCTGTGCCATTCCCTTGTGCCTCATGGGATACCTGGAGCACAGGTCTGGGAAACCTTCCCTTCATCTCCCTCCAGAGCTGTTCCCCCCAGGAGTGCAAAGGAGAGGTTATCTGACGGACCGCTGCTTGATGTGTAGCGTTCTTAGAGAGAGCAGCTTTGCTGCTGCTGGAGACCCAAGTCACTTGTGCTTCTCTTTTCTAAGTTTTGTTTGTGTTTGGCTGTCTCTGTGTTATGCCACTGGGTCCTACAGTCTTGTTGCCTGGTTTGTTTCCTGAATGTTTATCCTCTGCTCCTTTCTTTGCCACTGATCCATATTTGTGTTGGTAAGTTTCTAATAGTTTCTGTCGTGCGCTCTGCTCTAAGTAGGCATATTTTGGCACTGTCATTGTACCATCTTAGTATTTAGGCTGTATGCATTGTTCTTTTTCCTTCTGGGCACATTGGTACCATATTCTGGGCACATTGGTACCGTATTCTCAATATTCTGGTACTTTTGTTGGTTGGCACTTCTGTTCTTATTATGTGTTACAAACCTGTGCTCTTCTTCTGCTTGGGGTGTTGAAGTTTTCTATAGTTTCTGGATTTTCCTTGAAGATATGATGTGCTTTTTGACCCTTCCAGAGGAAAGAAAAGAATTTATAATTACTTGGCACCTTCAAGAAGTACCTTTCTTCTCACAGACTTTGTTGATAGGCAGGCATGCTTTTTGGGTCACTTGTCTGAATCTTTCTGTGCAGAGTTACCAGTTCTAGTCTCCCAGTAACATTTTCACATTTCCGAGAACAGCCATGTTAGAGTGAGGATGGAGTTGGAGGAAGAGCTTGTTTATACGTCTAACATGCTCACATGGTATAAATGTTTTCAAAAGGCACTGAGGCAATGCAAGAAAAATTTTACTGAAATACATTTTTTGTACACTGACCTGTATTATTTCCAATGTAGAAAAAGCATTTGGAGGGGATAGAAAGTTTCAGAAATCACTTTCTGAACTGCCCAGGTTTGTTTCCCTTAGACAGAATAGTCTTGTACCTGACATGTCTGATACTCAGTCCCTTGGACATGGGAAAATCATTCTTAGGTTTGCAAGAACAAATGCCGTCTTGTGTCCACGGCTGCTCTGCTTGAGTGAGCCTGCAATAACTCAACAGCAGCCCAAAGTTTCTCTCTGACGCCCTAATAATTACCATTGTTTCAAAGAGCGAATGCTTCCCATGAAGGTAAGTAGTTGTGCTTCCTTCTCATGTCCTCACCGTAAAGAGGGGAAAGTGCTGGTGCAGAAGTGACACAGTCTGTCTGCTGCAAGGGCCAGTGCTAGTGCTCTGGAGTAGCCTAATGGGCATGTTGGGCAACAAGATGTTGCTTTTCCATCTTGTTCTGGAAGATCTACTAATACCAAGAAGCTCAGGAATTCAGATGCTTCATGGAGAGAAAGGATGGATTTAACAAAATATATTGTCTAAATTTACTAATAACTACCTTTCCCATGATTCTTCTTTCTTCTTTTGATGTATTATCCTCTCATAGAGGCATATTTTGGGGGCTTTTGTTTGGGTTTTGAAGAGATTTGGTTATTTTTGTAAATACAACAAAGGATAATTAATTGGAAATTGCAGATGCAATAACTTGCAGATTTGCTGTTTTTAGCAAGTCCTCAAATTTTCCGTTTAAAAAAAATCCTACCAAAACCCCATGTAAGGTTTCTAATTTAAGTGAGGTCTCTTGCTCTGCTGCAATTCTCCTGCTGTGCTTAATAGTAATTGCTTGTTGAGAAGAGACCTGCCTTTCTGTAGTGCTAATTCAGCACAGTGGGGAAAAGGTAGCCGAGGAGCTTATATACGTGCAAAACCGAAAAGGTTGAAGATATAATGTGGTTAGGAAGAAAAGAATAGGAGAGATGGAAAGTTACAAGGGGAAAAGAAAAAGATGGCAGAAAAAGGACTGAGATGGAAACACTGAGGAATGATCTCGAGACTCTGCATTTCTTTTTGAAACGAGATTCATGATTCATGAAAGAAGCCCGCGATAACTTACAGAAGGTGAGATCTGAGGCACTGAAAAAGCAGCCTAGATCAGATATGAACATTTCATCATTATTCTTTAGACAACTTTACTGTCTTGAGTCCTTTAATAAAGAAAATTTTCTTTATGCTTGCAGGTTCCGTTTTCTGTGTTACGCATTGTATATTTTAATGTCCAAAATATTTCAGAAAATAAACTGCTATCTGAAGTTGTTAGTCCCATGTACGAGAGAGAAAATTGGATTTTATACTCAAATTTATAGTGAAGAAGCTAAAGTTATATTAAGAACTGAAGAATTTGTTCAAAATTTTGACTGCTATTGTGAAAAGGATGTACTTGCAATGGGGTAGGGATCTTAGATCTTTAAAGTTTCATGATAATAAACATACATTTAGCAAACATTACTTTCAAATGATCATGCAAATAAATTTCTATACATTCTAAAAACCAACACATAGTAAGATGGATATTTGATATTTATATTCAGAATTATTGTTTAAATACCCATATTACTCTTAAATATCTCTTCTGATTTTCTTCCACTTATTGTAATGTATAACATTCTACTGTATTGACAGTAATATTTATTTTATTTGAGTTGATTGGGCTACTACTCATCGATTTATAAACTAGGTTACTTATTTTTCTTTAAGTCACTGAGAATTTATGCAAATTCCCAAAGCACCATGAAGTGGAGTTCAATATACAAATTATAATTAGAAACATAAAAAAGCTGGTTGGAATAAGCAAGTGTAATTGTAAGAAATGTTTCAGTAATGGAGAAACTAGTTATCCTTACTTATGTAGTTATTAAATTCATTGAAATCTTTGTTAAAAGGGAGGGGGGGTGTGTTTTCATTTTAAAAAAAGTGTATGGAAATTGCCCGCTTGTGTGGTGAGGAAATGCAAATCTCACTAATCTGTTTCTTACACATGCAAATTTTATAAATTTGATAGAATGAAAGACTTGGTACTTATGTGTGTGTATATATATATTACATGTTTTAAATATTTAGGAAATCTTTCTTAATTTTGCTCATAAGAAAATAATAAAATAAATTAGTAGTGGAATATGGTTTTGAACAAAGCCAGGTAATAGAGCAAAGTGCAGATCAGTTGTTATAACAAAGACACAAACTTCTGTTATAAGATGTTTCTGAAATTCAGTTACATGCAATTCTTATGTCTGATGATGTGTACAGATGAACTGCATTCAGTGTCATAGGAAAACACTAATCTTTGATAAAAATAGCAAGCGTTCAGCTGGCCAAAAACATGAAACTAGGTTGGATTCTTGGGATTTTGCTCCTTTGGCTATGTGGAGTTCACCTGCTCTGACAAAAGTCCCAGAAATTTTTTCATTCGTATCTTTTTTTTTTTGAAAAAGTCATCAACAATAATGGATTTCATAGCCATCCTGTAGAAGGAGATATAGGGAAAACAATGCTTTGATTAGGAGTTCAACATATAGATTACTCGAAAGTCACATGTCAGGACTGATTTTATTTTACTATTGACGATTTGACTAGCTGCAGGCAACTACAACTAGACAACACACTGAGCAAAAGTGCCCTGAAATACCTGCAAGTATTTCTGGAAATACTGGAAAGCAGCAAATTTATGAATGCTCTTATTGTGGTTTCAGTGGTTTAAAAAATAAAGAGTTTGACAGCTATAGAATATGCTAATTTGTGATTCATCTATGTTGATTTGCAGTAGCAGCTAGGAAATGTACATTGTCACCATGAATTTTAATTGACTGGGAGAATAGAAGTTAATTGCCTAGATTAAGAATAGTTTAAATTTCAAGGTCTTTGCTTTTTCTGGTCTTCATCGCTCATGTAAAAGCATTCTCCATATTATATCTTGCAGGTGTGATTCTAACTTCTTTAGGTTTATGTACAATAAACCTATTTATTATCTTGATTCCAGGAAACTAGGTCACACACAGCTGTTGCATATGGAAGATTTCCCAAGGATACTGGTGATTAGAGAATGCAGAATTCTTCATATTACCATAAGAGAGTTTAATTTACCTGAAGAACATTTTGTTGTTAATTAAAAATTCTTATGACTGTTTAGTTTCTGGTACTTTCTACTAATCTAATGTTTTCCCCTGGCATCTTCCCAAATTGCTCTTATTTTTAATAGACTTCTCCTTAATGTTTTAGCAGGTTTAGCCTCTGTTCATCTTCATCCATAAAGACTTGCTAGGGTGAATTTCAATCAAAATCTTACAACTACATTATAATGAGTTCCTGTTTCCTTATGATGAATATCTTCTTTCCTTTTACAGAATGCTGGTGAAATACCATCAGACATCTTGTAGTTCCTCAATAAATTGTCAGTATTTCTTTTACTATTTGTCCCTGTATTTCAAATCTAAAAGTTCTATAATCCTGAGTCATAGCAATTCACAGAGTTCATTTTTCCCTTTGTGTAATTCTTGGAATTAGGTCTCACATAACATTCAGTCAAGTTCGTTGTTCTGCAGACTGTATAAAAAGCAGTTTTACAGTATCTTCAGAAAACATTTAACTTCCTTGATTTGTGCAAGAGTCTCTTGCTTTCAATACCCAAGTAATTATATCCCACCACAATGATAAATCTGGCTTTTATCCAGAAATTTTCTGCCTCTGAAAACATTTTCTGATCTAGTTTCTATCATTGCCCTGGAGGTCTGTAGCAATATACAAAGAATATCACCTGACTTAATATTTTTATTCTTTTTGACAACTAACCAAATGATCTGACCCTTGTAAGCACAAATACTGTATTGTGGGTTTGAACAGTATAAATCTATTCTAATGTTACCTTTCCTCTTTACGTTCTGTGTTATTCCTTTAGTAAATTCTGCATTCAGATCTTTCAAATCACCAGTAGTCTTTGCATTTCAGTCATGTCCCTGTTAAACCAGTAATGACCTAGATGCAGGGCTGGGTTCATGTTAGCTGACTGAAGACCAGTTCAGGGGATATTTATCGGCAGATAAATAATCCTGATTTCTTTTTTCTCCGGCATTTGATTTTGATTTTAATGAATACACCTCTAAATTTGATTTTTAAATTTAATTATTTACATTATGTTTTCAACAATTTTATTGATATGAACTAAACGTACACTCAGAAATGCTAAAATAATAGATCTTCAATTCAGATGTCCAACTACTGCTGCTTTGAGTATTTTCAGATATTTTACTTATAAGATTTAAACTTCCAGAATCAACTAAACACATTTCACAGTGCAGTCAAAGATAGCACAAGGGCAACATGTTTCAGTGTATTTTAAACCTGCATATGTTCTTGAAGTGCTTTGTCACTTGAAACATTAGCCATCTGCCAGTAAGATTCTCTTTGTAGGAAGATTATTGCAAAGGTTGTAGTGAAGCAGCATTAGTGTCATTGTGTGACCTCAGATCTCTTTGATCCTTTTTAATCCGGTTTCAGAATTAGTGTAGAGATTTCATCGCACTCATTGGCTGATCTCCTCCTGGTAATAGTTAAAAGTCCTTGCAGGTTCTTTTAAATCTCTCCAGGATTTTATGATAACTTTTTTTTTTTAATTTGTCAGCAAGCTGTTGCTGGGATTAGATTCTTGATTTTAGGGTTTTTGTTCTTTTCAGTTTCTGATGGTGATGCAGTTATCAGCTACAGGGGGGACCTCTATAAGATTCCACAGTATCTGTTTTTTGAGCTCTCCCTCTTCAACATGGGTGTGCAGGTGGTCCTGATGGAGGCCCAAGAAGCAATCTGAGCGAATGGAGAGGGCAGAAGGCTCTTGCCTGTTCTTTGCCTGTGCCCTGCCAGACCTGCTTTTCTTTCCTGATCTGTTGCTGAATTACTTGTGATTAAACTGTTAAAAGTTTAATTTATAGGTAATTTCTTTTTTTTATTATACTTTTTTTTTTTAAATTGGATTATTTTTTCTGTTTTCCACTCCATAGCTCTGGCATAAGATTTCTGAACCCATGAGGGAGACGTGGCTTTTTAGTGTCATTTTTCCAGGACCTAAGATTTTGAGGATGCTCCTAAAATCCTGCTGCCAACAGTACCCAAGAATATTATAGTTTTGTCCAGAACTCACAGGACAGTTGTGGCCTTTCAATTTTTTTCTTAGTTACAATAATCTAAGTTTTGTTGATTCTCTGAGTAGATCCCTGTAGTACACTTTGTAGGTCACTCATTACTTATCATTGGTTCCCTCTCTTTCTGATGCAGTTCACCGAGCTTTTGTGAATCTATAAAACATGGAATGTGCCTCCTTGAGGAAGTCCTCAGGATATTTAAAATTAATTGCCAGTCTCCTTGTTTTGGGTGTGTACTGGAAACTTTAACATCTTTACTTTCTCTCTTCACGTCTTGGAGCTCAGTCAAGTTGACAGACTATGCTCAGTTCACTATATCTTTCTGGCCCAGATTTTCGACAAATCTAATCAAGAACAAACTACAGAGTTTAAACTTTTCAGTAAATATTTGGGGATTTTTGTTATACCTTAAAATATAAATTAATCTCTTTTTTAAATGTGCTTGTTTTCAGAAATGCCAACTCCTGACTTGCTATCTGTGATTACAGTGTTAGAACTACAGTTAAACAAAGTTACAGTTTAACTCACTTGAACGTGAATAATGAATAATGAGAAAAGGAAGAAAAAAAATGCCCTGAAAGGAACACATCTGTCAGAATTAACTGAAAACTATTTCCTGGTGAATTGTATCTTGCTTGAAATGTGAAATGACATTGTTTAGAACAAAAATATTTACTGAGTCAATAAAAGATGATGAGGTGATGTGATACATCAAATGTGGTATTTGGTCTCACTTTTGGTATTCATTATAAGCTTTATACCATATAGTTCTAATACATCAACTGCTTTTAATCCTTCAGCAAGATTTTACAGATACGAAAAGTGTAAAAGTGAGGTCAAAAATCTGCTTCATTCCATCAGAGATAAGATTTCCATGTTGAGTGTTAATCCAAAGTGTCATCTGCCACTGTTTTCGTGCTCTGAGTCATTGGCAGGCTGTAATATAACAGGCACATCTCCGACATCTTGATCCTTTCTCTCACCATCAGGCACATTTTCTAAGCTGTTTTTTTTTTTTAATTTGTTTTTCTCTTGGATTAAATATTTTTCAAACCCTAGAATAGTTTTTCATGCATTTACATATTTTCTTTGGTGTCTGAAGTATTGCCACGATCTTCTGAGTGGCAGTGGCAACGTGGGCTGTTCTTTGTCTTTTAGACTGGCCCAACTGCACCAGTTTACACTTTCTGTGAGAGGAGATTGGTAAAGACGGCTTGCTAGGTCTTGAGTGGAGTCAGGCATGATTTGCTCCTAATTTCTCTTTCACAGTGATTACTATGTTGTAATGTTAAGAGCTGTTCTACAATGTAAGATATTCCAGGGAACTTTAAGCCTAAAAAGTGATAATCTGTGCAAATGGACCAAATACTCATAAAAAAATTGGAATTGAATAGAAAGGCCAGTTTGCTCTTTTTGTCTGGAAAGGTGCAAGAATTTGAATATAGTTTTCTGACCTGCTTTTGTGTACAATAACTACACATCATGTTACTACATATATGATGTATACATAAATACCAACTGTAGTTTGTATACTGCAATTTGTTCAAATATTATTCTTTTCTACATGTGATTAAAAAAAGTCCCTTGCAAGAATATCCTTTTCTTTATGTCTAATTTTATGTGGTATTGCTTGAATAAATCATTGTCTCTCTTGCTAATGAAAAGTACATTCTTGTAAAAGATACTATTTTAAATTATTGAAACACAAGTAACCTCATGTGCAGTATTGAAAAAAGGTCAGCTTTGACTATTTTTTTTCTCAAGGCTAGTCTGTTCCTGATCTTTAAA
Source organism: Psophia crepitans (assembly GCA_013399095.1). Lineage (NCBI taxonomy): Eukaryota > Metazoa > Chordata > Aves > Gruiformes > Psophiidae > Psophia > Psophia crepitans. Next base: position 2,431,362 of record VWZZ01001633.1, on the reverse strand, counting down.
AAATCTCCTCTGCTTTTCTAGCCAGATGCGCTTTGGAAAGTGGATAAGCACTGTCAGTTTCAACAAATATTTTTGCAATTCACTGCCTTAATCATATGATACTCTGATTCTACCTGAAACATCTTTTATCATGCCATGTTAATAGGTAAAACTAGAGTTTAATATACATAGAAAGTCTGTATTTTTGTAATTTTCATAGAATTAAAAAAATAGGAATATAGATGTATCAATGGCTTACTTTTAACTTGCTTTAGTTATTAAAATTGTATGCATAGCAGAATGCTTACTTATCAAAACGATTTATTTCTTTTAGGGTTTTTAGGAACCACTTGTGAAGACAAAATAGACCCTTGTGCATCATCTCCCTGCCAGAACAATGGAACATGTTACGCAGACAGACTTGCTTTCTCCTGCAGTTGTAGTCCTGGATTCACAGGACCTACATGTGCTCAGCTGACTGACTTCTGCGCTCTGAATCCTTGTGCACATGGCATTTGTCGAAGTGTTGGAACCAGCTACAAATGCCTCTGTATTCCTGGTTTGTACCAAACAGTTATATGTTTTGTAAATCTTCCAATAGTTTTACATGTAGATTCCATACACAGTTTAAAATTACTTCCTTCTTTTTTTTGGCATACAAAGCACAATGAGCAGATGTTCTATCTGTTTAGAATAATAATAGGAATCTACCTTCCATTTGGAGAATCAAAAATTGCAGAGTGGGCGCTGAAGATACCTGCTGAGATCCCTATGGCTTGGTTAATATGTACAGCTGAGGTACATAAGGTAGCTGAACAAATGTAGAGAAGGGAAAAGAATTGGTTACTCCAAAGGGCTTAGTTCTTCCATCCATATTTACATAAATTATCTCTCCTCCAGTTCCAGAGATACTGCGTAGGTGAGTAAAGCTAGTAGTAACTGTTTGACAATATAGCCTAACAGCGCACAGTGTCTGGGTTGTATTTTGCTTAGATCTAGACTTGTTTCTTCATTGTACCAATGTAACAGTATTGAGGTGCTTGTAGTGCCCTTTAAACGTTTTAGCAATGATGATTAATAGATGAAATAGAAGGAAGACTGATATGTGCTGCACATCCACTCCTGCTTAAGCACTTAAAGTGAAAACCAATAATTTTTGTTTTCATCTAAATCATTTGATGGTGCTTTTTTATTTTTTGAAATCTGTTCCTGTAAAGCTCTAAACTTGCAAACTGCAGAAGTTAAGGGGGAAAGGAATTCCCAGTGTACAAGGGATAAAGTAAGGAATGATATTGGATAGTAGCTCTACACATACATAATGTTGGGACATGCATGTTGTTCTGTGAAGTTCCTTTCAGGAGAATAACTTCTCTCTGCTGCTTTGCCTTGTCTTGTGGGAGACCAAACACAGTTCTCCAGCTATTTCCCTTCCTTCTCAGTTAGCAGGATGTGCAGGTATCCTACCAATCGCAAAGATTTTGCCTGAAGTAGACAAGTAGTCCTACAGGTGGCAAGTCTGAACATGAATACATGCCACATCCAGATGTTTTATTTTTAGCCTATGCAATGAAAGAAGTCAGCTTCTTTCTCTTCGAATAAGAAGTTTCTCCTTTTCTTGCCAAGAAAGAAGGCCACAAACCATTCCTAGAAAACTTCATATTAGGATAGTGAGGTTTAGGACAGTAAGAAAGTAAAATAAATGTTTAATTTGACTTCCATGTATTCTTGGTATTTTGAGGAAGGAAGAAGTCACTCCTTTCTGCTTCTGTTTGTTATGGCTTTAGAGCAAAGTGAAATGAATTTTCCTTGAAAGGAGTGAGCTTTTAAGATTCTGTAGCCCATAAAATTGGCATCTCATCTGAAATGGGGTCCCTGAAGACACAAGAATAACCATCTAATGTCTTTGTCTTGGATGGTACACTGAGTATACGCTTGAAAGTGTTGCTTTCAGTAACAGATGCATGCGTTTTTTCAACGAAATTCCAGATGTTGAGACTAAAGTTTGAAACTGCTTAAGGATGAAAACTTTCATCAGTTCATAGGAATAATGGATTGATGTTTGAAAATAAGCCATCACTCATTAAATCAATAAATGTGGGAAGAACAGGTTTCAGCATTATGAATACTTCATCATAATGCTTCGTGTTGTCTCACTGATGTATGCTATCCTGAGAGGGAGGCCATGACACAGTCATCTTGTTTCGCAGTTTTGTTGCTGAAATTTTCTTCTTGCAGTGTGTTTTGATTTTTGGAATGAAGATAATTTTAGTAATAGATTAGACAACTGCTTATGTAGTACTTAGTGCAGTTACAAAGTTTGTGCGTACGTAATACAATTGTCCTGATCAGAGCATGATGTAACAGTGAAGTCTGTTTTGATTAAATTTTATAAAGTCTGTTGAAAGAAAATAATTTTTGGAAGGAAGTTGAATGAATGGTCCTAACTTTTCTAGACTATCTAGTTTTCTTACATTGATTCTAACAGGTCTGAATTTGACTGGTGTAGAAAACACTAACCTTCTGTGCATTTTGTGTTGAGTTGTTTCTCTACCAGAATAGATTAGTTTTATTTGCGGATATGGGGAGTTTGTAATGAAACCTATTACTGCAGCATTTTTAGAAGGTGTCAAAATTAATCATTTCTGTTTAGAGACACAGAAAGGACTATCAGAAGTTGTTTTTGGAGAGATACTCACAAATGAACAGAAGCTAGTAAAAATTTGTAGTTGGATTTGACAGATTTGTAATTAAATTACATACTTGTTTATAAAGGAGAAAAATGTGACAGTGAAATGCAGACAATACCATAGTAGTGTTATCTCATGGTTCATTTGTTTTCCAGTGGGTATGAATTTATACATAGAGGATTATAAGAATCTCATGTAAGGGTTCCAGAGATTGTTGTTAACTTATTTAACAAAAACCAAATAAACAAAAACCACACCAAAAGAAAAAACCCCAAATGACACAAACAAACAAAAAAGCACCTCCATTTTATAATTTTAAGGATGTTTTTCAGGAAGCATCCTCAATTCCTCAGCTTGCAACTCTTCAGAAACCAGAGGGTAGGTAGATTTTTGTGGCAAGATAGTTCCAGATGTTTAAGTGACCTCAAATGTTTTCAGCTCAGATGTTTCTGTGAATGGTGTGGGCAGTTTTCATTGGAACAGAAGGGCATTATGTAATGCAGAAGAGTATTTCCTAACATGTGGTTTGTTTTATATGTTTCAGGAGGTGATGATAACTCATTCATTAAAAATTTCAGTCTTCCTTTTTGAAGGGTTTAATTGCTTTGCTTTTTGTTTGCGTAATAGAGGAATCCTTAGAGAAAAGGACTGGGTATTGAGATGAAGAGCAACAGGCGTAATCATATTTAAATATAGGTAGCATATACTGTCTTACTGAGAGCACAAACTAGAATTCATATCAGTTGATAATTAGTTCCATGTCTGACAAAATATCTTTTTGATTGCAGGTAGCTGAAATTGCTAGGTGCTGTTTTTCTAAACTCGTCTTTAGAACTGCAAATTTATTAGTTTAATACTTACCCCTTCGTTTTGGATATTGTTCTCCTCACCCAGCCCCCAAAAGAACTAAATAACAGAGGGAGGAAACAGGAAAAAAAGATTTGAAATTAGAAAACAAGTCCGGAAGACAGGGGAAAAAAGCAAACAGTGGGTAGGACTATGAGAGCTACTTGGTAGCATCAACCTATTCCTTGACTGGCCAGTGAATATTTTGTTAACTTGTTTGGATTTTAGGAGAAATCTGCTGTTTTTCTAGCTATTGAATGCTACAAGAAGTTAGGGCACAGTCAAGAAAAATCTCTACAGAGGGTGGAGAAGCTATTGAGATGAGGAGCTGCCTAATGCTGGGCAACACAGAAATGTATGAATATATTTTGATCTTTTAAATATATGCTTTTTAATACATGACTGAAACCACAGTTGACTGAAAAAAACAGGGAGTGAAGAAGAGCATTTTTAAGACTAACAGTGCTGTGTGTATGCTGTGGGGAGCTCTGAAAAGAATTGTCAGGATTTAAATCCTTTGACCTGTAGCAATCAAAACACTAGAAGAGATTTTTTTACCTTTGTATAAGTGATGGGAAGGTAAGTCAAGTCAACAGAAACCTGAATTTCCCAATTAGTGTATTTTAATTTTCTTCTAAATTTCTGTTATAAAAAGGGATCTGGTTTCTGGAGTGTCAGGAGCTGTCCAGCACGAGTGCCCTTTCCAGAGTCGTTCCATGCTAGGAAAAACTTGACATTTCTTTTTCCAAGTAAACCAGGGAATCTTTACTCTTCTTCAGCATGTTCTTTTACCTGTGGTTCAAACAACAAAAAAATGATTTAAATATTCTTGGGCAAATAAAAGCTCTTTTTTCTTCAATTTGTCACCTAAACCTGATTAGAAGTTGTTTGTTAGGTTTGTTCAAATTAATTCTGTGTCTCTCAGGACTTAAAAGTAGTCTCAGACCTCTCACGTTGTGGAAACTTATTTTTATTTGCATAATATTTGTGCATTTGAAAGTTAGCCAGATGAGAAGCCACAGAGGTTGCATCCAACACTATATATGGCACTTCTTTAGGTGAACTCTTTTGTGTTGCTCCATGTATGAAATTTAATGGGAAGTATTTTTTTTTAAAAAAGTCTTTTTTCCGAACCTTTTGTAGACTACTGTTAACTTCACTTTTAAAAATGGCAATTTGTTTTAGAAGGAATTCCCTCTACAAACAGCTTCATATAGAGGTGTGACTAAAGGCCAAATTACATGAGCTTGTCATTAATCTGTCAATAATTTAAAAACTTGGATAACTTCCTTCAAAAGACCACTAAAGAACTGTGGCTAAGTGGTAGCAAGATAGGAATAGTCAGAATCATTTGTTTTCTTCTCTTATGCCTTTTCATTCTTATGAACATACCATTACATTTTTCTTCAGTATTTCTTAAATCATAGTAACAGGATTTGCATCAATTATCTTCAGAAATTTTTCCCAATGAGTTAAAGTGATAGTAGATAAATGGGAATCAACTTCTGTGTAGATCAGCACTTAGGAGGCATCATAACATGCACTTTGCCAGTGGTTTGCATAATTATTGTGTGTAAGGCAGACGAGCAATTAAACCTAAGGATTCCTAGGTTGCAATTTCTTTAAAACCTTAAAGTAAAGACTATAGAGCACGGCCTAACACATTTTTGATATCTCTATCAAAAAGCAGTTTGATAGAGTGGATGAGTTGTGTCTCTGGTGTATTAAAAAGCTGGATTCTATTTACAGTTTTGCCTGCCTTTGGCGATCTTTGTTACGTTACTTGTAAAGTAATTGATAAAATCCACGTGCAGTTTAGTAGCACTACCAAGGGTTAATAATAAAGATACTGAACTACATAAAGATATTACTGTACATTAGCAGCAAAAAAATGATCTCTGCCTCTTGACCCCGAGGCTTTCTGGCTTGCTGGCTCTCAACATCAGTATGCCAGCTCCTGGAATACTGACTACTCTATACAAGAGTCTCTCACTTTCAGACATCTCCCTGAATTCCTATGCATAATTTTTTTTTAGATATATTAATTGGGCACCCTGGTCTAGTGGAGACTACCCCTGCCCATGGCAGGGGCGTTGGAACTAGATGGTCTTTGAGGTCCCTTCCAACCCACACCATTCTATAATTCTATGATAAATGACATTTTGAAACTCTCTTCTATACTGGTTACGTGATATATCTGAAACATACTGTTTTGAAAACTTTAGAACCTGCCACTTATTAAAAAATAAGTGTTCAGCTCTAGGATGCCATGTTCTTTTTTGAGGTATTTGACAGAGAATATAATTTATTACAGAAACAAAGTGCTGCAGAGTTTTGCTTATATGTGTGACCTGAATGCCATCCGTTCTTTATGCACTGCTTCTACTAGCCGACGTAGTGTCAGCTGAATTTTCATCTGTGTTACTTCTGCCTCAAAAATTAAACAAGAGAAGAATTTTTAACAGTTCCAATTAGCCCAAGGTCTGTGAAAGTGTCCTTGCTTGGTAGGCAGTTTGGTTTCCATTCTTTTTTGGCCAGTGGACAGATTTGAAGAATGATAAATGATGGTTGTTATTTTTGCATATCTGCACATTTTGCAGAACACACACAACCAGACTTTTACTACTAATTTTGTGTGTGTTGGCTTTCATTGTGGACATCATTATGGATAACATATATCATCTGATAGCTTGTCTAGAAAAGCTGATTTGTATAAGTTAACTTAGAGAGCAGTCTAATACTTTTGAATGTTCCCATTTCCAGAATGGAGGTGGGGGGTGGGGGCAGAGGAGTCTAAGTTATTTCCGAGATGAATATAGTTCTTTTTCAAATGTCTGCTGAGAGAGATCTCTGTAATTCACAAGTCTATGCAACCACACCTGATTTGTATTATGTGTACGATTTTTTTCAATTGCACATGAACCTTTACCTTAAAATTTTTAATTATGTGCTTATGCACCCCAGTTATTAATACTTATCACCTGGCCCTTTACAGGTAACAAAGAAATACCCAGTGTTTGGACATTAGATTCGTAGTTTGTATCATGTGTTTCCCACTTACCCCATGCTAAAGAACTAATCCTGATAAAAATGCTTGTGCTCACTTGTTGGATTTCTCACCTACAATGTGATTCATGAAACCAGTGGGACCCCATTGTGTCTGTTCATAGAATGTTTATTTAGTCCTTGAATCCCAAAGCAGTTTCTTCCTTCTTTTAAACCTTTCCTCTTAAGCATTTTTTCTCTTTATACTTCAATGTTTTAATAGATCTGCTGTTATCAATTTCAAATGCAAATATTTAATATATTCTTTTTAATTTTGTCTGGCCAAAAGCAAATAAATCTATCCAGAAATTGAATAACTTAATGTCACAGCAAAGTTTTGCATTTGACTTTCTTAAAGACATAGATGTATGGAGTTTGAAACTGCAAAGCACATGTACAGGCATTAACACCTGCCCTCTATCTTATAAATATATACGATAGCACATATGGGGGGGGCAGGAAGAAAAAAGAGGAGTGTCAGAAACAATTCCACAGCATATGAAGAGTGGTGGCAGCTTCAGAAGTAGTGCCATGGAGTATGTTTCCTCTGCACTTAATTTTTCACTCATGCAACTTAATAGACAGTTGTGGGAGCGTAGGTTTGTCTTAGTGCCTTTGCAGCGGCAAGTGCAACATTTGTGGCAGTAGCATTTTTTTTTTTCTTTCTGTCTTTTCCCTTCCCACATTTTGGAACTGGGGCAGGAAATGCAAGCTCTGGCAGAAATGACTTTAGGTTAACTCCAGCTCCAGACTGTCTGTGAGCCCTTTATCACTTCTGTTTCCTCATCTTGTTTCCACCTCTACATTAAGACAGCCCTCCATGCAATCTGGCCATGGCTGGTAAGCATGTCTCCCTACCTTCCTGCCATCTGGAGCAGCTCTTCTCTCTTTCTCTTATTTGATTGCTGTATAAGCTCAGACTTCAACTGGATACATTTATTTCTTGACTATATAACATGACACTCTCTATTAGTGAGTGGCCATGTATATGAACTGATGTTGTTCCCTGCAAAATAGAGCTCTCTTGTGTTGTATCCCATTAGACCTTCCCATAAAGATGGAATTTTTATTCCGCTGCCTTGATATGCTGAAGCGTTAGGTGTGGACAAGCCCAGAGAATCACTGTTGAGGAGCTAGTTTCTAAGAAAACCTCAAAAGCTTTCAGTGTTGTTCTTTACTGATTTATGAAGGGAGAGTAAGCTGCTCCCTCTCTTTTGTTAACCCGATAGTGCAGATATTCTCAAGAGGGTGCACTGCTGGTATCTTTTGATCTGTCAACTGCTCTTGAAGGCTCTGACAAAACCCATGGCCAGCCCTTCTCACCAGCCTGCATGACGCAGATTGTGTGTTCTCTTTCACATGTTCTCCATTTGCAGTTTTTAACATAGCCATGTGCAAAGAGAGCACACCTTGGCGTATAGCTGTCTGAAGGCTGTGGCAGAGAGCATCAGGCACACATCCTGGCCTCTTCAGGGCAGCCTCCCTGTTGCTTAAGAAAGAGAATGAAGGATTTGGGAATCCAGAGGAGAGCGCCAACAGATCTGCTTCTGCCTTTGTAAAGACCGGTAGCAGAGGGACAGTCATAGAGAGGGAGAAGAGGTGTCACAGGGATGTCTTCATTTTAGGGATCTTTTCGGGTTCCCTGTCCATTCCCGAGCCTTTGAAGAGAGCACATCAGAATGGGACCATCATTGGCAAGTTCTACTTGAGTCCATGAAGGTGCTGTTATTGAAGGCATGTCCAATTTCTAGTGACCTGGAAAAAAATATAGCAATGTTAGTGGCTCTTTTTGAAGCTGCAATGCCCAACGTGGATTTTTCCCTGGTTAACACACAGCATCTGGAGAAGCATTGTTAATGAAGATATTGTTTGTTTCTTTTTGAGTATGTCCACAGAAATGTTTTAAACCACAAAAGATGAAGAAAGCTGTGTTTGGCATTGCTTGTGAACATAAAAGCAGCAGAATTGTAATGTTACTAGAAAGAGAGGAAGCAGCTACATCTGTTATTCTGAGGTTATGAAAAATTCTCCTATTTATATCCAAACTCTTTAACAAAAATATAGAAATTATTTATGTAGTATTTTTGAAGATATGTGTATGAATTCAATAAAATATGTGATTTATCTATCAGTATAATTTAAAAGCAATAATACAAAGAGAGGTGCTTGTTAAGAATGGCATGGTGCCCCTTGGCTCCGTGAGAAGAAACGTGCCTTTCCTTCGGGTGCCTGGTCCCACCACAGAGCTTCTCCATCACAGCAGTCACAGCAGAAGGAAGCTGCTGGCCCGGATGAGGACGATGAGGGTGAAACGGTGTGTGGGCGAGATCTGCCCTCTCGTGGAGAGAGAAAATATCTTTCCCTCACTGTGTGCAGTGTCTCGCAGCGTGAGCCGACTTAATCGTAAGGAGGTGATACGCTGGTTCGTATTGATTTTGGAAACCAGACAGCTATCCAGTCTTAAAATCCCCTCTGTTCCCTTGGAAAGGTGAGAAGCGGAAAACATAGTAGCATAAATAGCTAATTTAATCTGTGTACAACACAGGGAACTCCCATATGTTTTTCTTCTAAGTTTTCTGATTTTGATGGCTTGTATGTTGGCTACAGATGTCACTACAAAAGGGTATTTCCCTTCATCATAAGCTAGATAAACTTCATCAAAGGTTAATACAAAACCTCATAATATTTAACATAATTAATTCTGTATTTCCTGGCTAACAACTTTGGAGAAAGTGCTTCTGAAATGTTGCTTAATAAGCTACTAGTCCAACTAACCATTTACCATGAAAAGACAATTCTGTGCAGAATCAAATGGGTAATATTGCATACACATCTTGTGTAGTACTAACACGTTGTGTCTTCTTACAGTTTCATTTTGAGTTATCCATAATAGGGAGGAGGGATGGATATTGTACCTGAAGGTGGCATTTGTCGCGTTACCTATGATTCTGTGAGAATTTTGGGGAAAATTAAGACCAGAAAAGTGAATATAGATTACCACTTCCAAAGATAAGAATCTGCCCCTCTCTTTGGTTCTTTGCTCATGAAAGTTACCCTCATTTCATGTCTGTAAGTTTTGCTGCTAACTAGAGATCATTATTAAGTAGTAAAATGACACTGCAGAATCTATGCTTTGCATTTTAGGCCTTTTCTCTGGCATCTTTATTCATGCCCAATGCATCTTCACTGTATACTCATTCATCGATTGCTTTTATAGCTATATGTAATGAGTAAATCAAGATTATAAAAGCATATAAACACTGTCCCAGTGCACAGTATTATATTACAGACTACAAGTACATACTCATGGTATTATATCACGCTAACAGGAGATCAAGGGGAATGTCAGCTACAATGAGTCAAGAAGGTTAAATGCTTAATGAATTTAACCAAAATTATTCCATGGTGAGGTGGGAATAGTGTCTTTATGTACTGTTAAGATACCATGACATATCTTCTCTGTATGATGGTTCTTTGTGAAACAGTGGTTTTAATATGAAAGCATATTTGAAACTGCCTTTTTAAATGTGTAATACAGACCTTCATCAGAATGAAATTTCAAGAACATTGAGTGAAGCAGACAAATAGAGACAAGCTTTTGTTTACAACAAATAAAAAAATTTCCAGTCTACACTCCTTTCAGTATCAGGCACATACAAAATAACAGCCCAACAGAAATAAGAGTGTGCAATGTACAAAGTATCTCTGGCACTACTCTGTGCCCGTGGTATGGGCTAGAATTTCTATCCTCCCCTTCTTAGGGATGAGTAAAGAGGAGATGGTACTATGATTTCATGAAGCCAAACCATTTACATCTGAAGCACTAATTTGTGTTAATTATCCAGTGAATTCAGGTGATGTTAACTGTGTGGTCTTTGGTTTGCTTGGGTTTACTGTGTGATACCCAAGTCAGATGCTAGGACCTGCAGTTATTAGCAGCATGTAGGTGACAGTCAAAGAGACGTAGAAAATGCAAAAGTTTTGTCTCTGCATTATTTGCTGTAATTTCCAGGAAAGCAGTAAGCATTACGAAAGATACATCTTTTAGTAGAAATATTTGTACTATTCGTATTTTCAAAAGATAAGAGCATATTGTATTAACTTTATTTTAATCTGGTGAACTCTGAACCTTCCCCTAAAGTAATTTGGCTAATTATGAAGGACTCCCTGTGCCCCCAGAGAGGGGGAAACAACTATTTAGAGAGTCCAGCAGTTTGCCTGGTACTTCTTTCATTGGTCAAACACATCAGCAGTTTTACAATTCCTCTGTGCTAATACTTGTCTGTCAAGGAAAAAGCAGTGTTTATGCCGTCTTTAAATGCATTATTTGTGCTTATTAAGCATTATGACCAATCTCTTTTCTTTTTTTCTCATTGATGTATTAATTGCCTATAAATTTACACATTGTTTCTGGAGTTGGAAAGCCCCTACCTTAAGAAAGAAAAAAAAAAAAGAAAAGAAAAAAATAACAAGAAAGAAGAGTGGAAGTTTTTCATTAGCTAAAGTATAACTTGGGTCTAGTGAAGAAGAATTAAATAAGCTTCTTGATATCAAATATAATAGTCTTCAAAATGATGAGGCTTATGACTTTTCATATTTAATAGGGCAAATATACTTCAGCATTACAGCTAGGTTTTGTCCTCTGTTACACTATACTGATTAATGCAGTTACTTAATATGAGTAGGTACTGCTTTGACCTAATATGCTATGCCTAGAAAGTCATTTCAGCTGCTGTTAAGACTAATGATTGCATGGCACACTAAATAATGAGAGAAGTGCTATTTCAAGTGGATTAACCCCTTATTTCTTACCTCATGATGCGAATGACTCAGTGACCATTAAGAGATCTTGTAGCTTTTCTGTGCTACTTTCTACACCTGCATAATCAGGCCACAATACCTGCCTACTGCTTGGGAATACTATAAAAAATTAAGTATCTTAATGCTTCTACAGCATTTTGACATTGTACAGAATTAAAGTTAAAATATCATTATAACTGCTGCCATACAATTATCATCACTTTGAAAAGTGGCTTTGCAAGGATCCAAGAAAGCTAGGAGATACATACGTTGGAATTAGTTTATTCCTTTTTACAATCAGAGTGTGGGTATTCACAATGTTCCTAGTGGCCTTGGTCACCAGCGTCCATGCTTACGGCCTTGCTGTGGTTTATCCCAGGGGCTTCTCTCAGAACATTATGCTTCCAGGATTTTTTTTTTGTATTTTTTCACCTGGGAGCAGATGTCCTTAAAATCAGTGTCTTAATGTGTATCTGTCCGCACAGTATATTTCAATCGGCGTCTGCCCACAGTCTATAGTTACCTAATTGTTAATTTTTACTGGGAAGTGTTCCATAGCTTGTTTTATTTCTTCTTTGTGTGATTTAGGTTACCATGGCCTTTACTGTGAAGAGGAATATAACGAATGCCTTTCTGCACCCTGCCAGAACGGAGCCACCTGCAGAGACCACGTCAACAGCTATGAGTGTGTGTGCCTTGCTGAATATGAAGGTAGGATGGGCCTTGCCTCTTCTTTCATTGACTTACTCTATGTATTTTTTACGGTAGGTTCTGTTACAAGCAGAGATATACAATATGCCCCATTGAGCAGCAATAAATCCCACATCTAAAATTAACAGAAACAAACTTCAATATAGCTCTTGATCCCATACTCTTTATTCAAATGACTTGTTCAGATTTAGCGGGTCTGTGAGGATTGCATGTCCTTGTCTGGCAACAAACGGCTCCTCTGTTGCATGGAAGAGGGATTAGAACTAGATGATCTTTGAGGTACCTTCCAACCCAAACCATTCAATGATTCTTAGTTATGCCTTTTTTTTCTGCTGTTTTAAAGATATGTTAGAAAGTGATGAGTTTTTAAAAGAAATTGTAACTGTTAAATAACACTTTTCATCAGTTACTGTTAGGAGCCATTACATGGAAACCTTTCCATATTCTTTTAGAATTTTTCTCCAGTGAAGTGAGCCAAAAATGTAGTAATAAAAGATTAGCATTTGAACCAGATTAGCACAATGGAGTAAAACAGAAAGTTTTATGTTGATTGTTCATTTAAAAGACCGTAAAGCCCAGAGGCAGTAGTAGGTCTGTGACAGCTTTCCCATGTTAACTGCAGCTATTCCTAGATATGGAATTGGTCTTCAGCATTTCTTAAGTAATGTGTAAAACAAAACAGAAAAGTATGTGATTTGATGTATAAAATCTTTCACCTTGCTGTGGATTTCAGCTTTACACAGAGTAGCATGTGTCAGCTGTCTGTGACATGTCCTTCTGTGGAGGGCTAAAATAATAAATTTTTTTTGTGCATTCAGTTTCAAATCATGCTGTGAGAACATTTTGAATGTAATTTTATGTTTTATTAAGTATTAAAAATATAAATATATTTTACATAGAATGACTCTGTTTTAAGGAACATTACCACAGCATTTTCTCGTTGAGCGTATCAATCTTTATCTATGTTGATGAGTAACGCTCATGTAACAGCTGCTTGAGGATAAATATGTATTTCACGCTGGTGATTGCGCTTCTCTTTGACAATAGATACAAAGTTCACCATTTTAGAGGCTTAGTGAGGAAATGACCCTCAGCTTTTCATGATAGTTTAAAGAGCACTTAACCGTAATGTTATGCCTTCATGTTCTCTTCTCATCCACCTGTACATGCGTTTGAAAGCACTGTGAGTGCAGCACATTTTACTTTAAATGAAAGCAGGAGACCGGGTCCTGTAAGCAGTTTTGGCTGTTACTGAACTTTCTTCATTCCAGTACTCAAGGCATTCAGTGACACCACTGAATAGAGCAGAGGTACCCAGCTGAAGATGTAATGTGGGCCATTAGAGGCCTCAGCTTTACCACCACCAACCCAGAGCTCCCTGTCTGCAGCCCTCCCCCTACCTCCATGCCCCCCGGCTGGCAAATAGACAAGAGCTGGTATCGTTGGTCTGGACTGAGGTATATGCCAGCATGTACCTGGGGGCTTCTGGCTCTGCTGCCTTCTGCTGCTTAGCTGCAGGATGCTCAAGCTAGAGTGCTCTGCCTTTTTGCTGCTAACACACTGACCAAATGATTTCAGCAGGTCTGTAGCTGTGCGTGTACACGTCCGTGTGTATATATATATGTATGGGGGTGTGTGTGTGCATATATATATAAATATTTAAAATAAGTTGCTTTTATATTTTTAACTATCATTATTAACTTGAGATGACTGGTTTTATATAACTAATGTAAGCTTGGATTGCTGTACATAACCAGTGTTGAACACTAGAGAACTAAGTTCATTCCTTTTAATAGTTCCCTGATTAAATAAATTTGGTTGTATGCATACATCTGATATGTGTCAAATTTCTACCTTTTTCTGCATAGATTTTTCTTTCTCATATTCTTTTCTCTAAAGACTCTATTTTCTCACTAATTGTACCTCTGCGTCTCAAACTCTCCAAACTCAAATTCACAAACTGCCCAATTCCAGCGCAACACAATTGGTATCTCATGAAAGAGGTGGGGAAGAAGTAAGGCAGGATCAGCTGCACATCCATTTTTCACCTGTATTTGTCTAACCTCTTCTAGTCCTCCATCATTGTAGGTTCTGTAATCTCCACAAGCAGCATAAGTCCTTCACTGTCATTCACTGCCTGATGATTAGAAACGTTTTCCTGATGCCAAAGCTGTATTGCAGTTTTTACACATAATAAACAATATGAGTTTATGCTTCTACTGCCTCTATTTACTGTGCATCTTTACAGTTTGCAGGACAGTAAGTATTTAGAAACATTAACTACCTTAAAAAATGAAAAAAGTGTTTGTAATTTGTAAGTGTTATCACATGGAAGCATTCATCCTGTCCTGCTCTTCAATTTGTTGAAATTCTTGTACGAAGTAAAAGAATGGGAAAACTTGAGGATAACTTAGGATTTCAGCTAAGTGTGATCACTTTGGATTAATTCTCAAGCAAAGAATTATTTTTATACCATTTGTTTTTCATAGACACTCCAACAGTTCTTGTTAATAGAAATTGCCCTACCTCTCTTATCAGAAAGCCTCAGTGAGTGCGAAGAGCAAAGAGGAGGCACGGGTGTAAAAAAAAAAAATTAGCCACTATAAAATATATATAGCTTTAGTCTTATAGTATTAGCCTAATAGGACAGACTTGAAGGCTGCACATCGCTGTGCTCATCCCCATGAAGTTATTGCATGTACTGATTTCATGCTGTCAGTATAGGTCATGTTAACAGCAACTACTATTTTTATCTTTGCAGGAAGGCACTGTGAATTATACAAAGATCCTTGTGTTAACATCAACTGTCAGAATGGTGGCACTTGTGACAGTGAAGGTCTAAATGCTACATGTATTTGTGCACCTGGATATACAGGCAAGTGATTTGTACATTACACAGAACGTCTAGTTGTCAGTGTTCGCTGTGTCCAAAAGACGACAAACACCAAGTAAGACTGTGTCCCTTCAAGGAAACAAATTAATCTGGACTTTGCTGATTTGTAATCTGTCTAGTGAGAATGAAAAGTTCTTGATATTACTTGCAACTACTTTGAACTCTAAAAAAAACTGCAGTAAAAAAAGCCTGTTACTAAAGAGAATTCCCTAAGCTAACAGCTATTTAACATGTCTTATGACCTTACTGCTTGAGACTAGATTGCATTTTAAAAATAACATTTGGAAGACTTCTGGATAAGCCAATATACTAATTGGACACTGTTGAAACTGAAAAATGTTTTAACATTGACCTTAGTTACCATGAGCTGAAGAAAAAACTTACTCTATTACCTTAATATGCAATTGCTAAAAGCCCAAAAGTGCTTGTTATGAATCAATTTACACTTCCAGAGTAATGGTAAGCAGCCCACTTAATCCTTTGGCCTAGCATTTAAACTGACATGATTGGTGTAATCCAAATACCTGCTGTCAAGATAATTTACAACCTGATGCTCTGTTAGTCGTATAAGGTAACATCCAGTGTAATAGCATTTATCTTCAGCCACGAGGGTTTTTTTTGTCTTATTTTCTCCCTCCTTCCCATCCAATGGCAGCAAAGAGTCATAGAGCGGCTTGGTGGGCACCTGGTGTCCCACAAGGGTCAACCCACCATACTGCTTTACAGTGGCTGTTTCTCAGAGGCACTGATTATCTACATTATTGTATAGCACTTCAGAAAGTACATGATAAATTGTATACCACAGTTTCTTGGAATTGAACTTATATTTAAAGAAATGAGACACACATAATCTGGGTGAGGTTAGTCAGGTTACTTTAGTCCTCGGACTGTGTTTTCACATTGTTGAATGAGGAATTTATTTCCTTCTTGGAGGCTATGTGAGACTTATTTTGTGAAACAGTTATAGAATACTTTTGATGTGCTAAGAATAAAGATACTCTTGAGCTATAAGGTGTTTTGCAGCTAAAAAAAACCTTAATGACTGCTGATGATGTACCTGCTACATGAGGCACCACTATACAGAAGTTTTGTCTCTGTTTTTTTTTTTGTGACATAAGGTGAAGAATGTGAAATTGATGTAGATGACTGTGACAGCAACCCCTGTCACCATGCTGGCACTTGCATAGATCAGCCTGGTGGTTACACCTGCCATTGTCCACATGGATGGGTTGGAGCAAACTGTGAAATATGTAAGTTTTGTAGTTTTCTGAAAATTACACCTTATATTAAACAAATTTTTATTTGTCTCTAAATACGTATCTGCACACATGCTCTGAATCATCTGTAAATCATCAACATTCTGTTACATGCATTTTATTTTAGGCCATAACGTTTCAAAAATGGCTATGAAAGTTAGAAAATTCTGTTTCTGGGCACCATACTTTAAGATGTGTTGGACTGAATTGTCAGAGATGCCATCCCACAGCTGGGTGCTAAGCTGTTTGCCTTTTAATTGCACTTATGCTTCAAAGCTTACTTTCATACTTACCTTGGGTAAAGCATACTTCCACAGTGCTACGCGCATGGTCCTAACAGCCTGTTGTTGACATCTGAGCACCTGCAGTTCTAGTGATTCAGCAAAACTGTTGTGAACTTGCTTACCGAAGGAAACAAGTCCTGTGCTGTGACTTAGGTGTGCATGCATTTACCAGCTTTTTCAGGAATAACTTTTCCAACCATAGACCGATTTCCACCAAATGTGTTAGAAAGGTAAAGGCCTCCAAAAGAAAATATTTCTGAGGCATTTAGTAAGACTTAGAGAAGTTCCATTGGTGGGTCTAGTGAAGGAACAGCTTCAGTGTGATCTTGCTTCTTAGTACTGAGAAAATCTTCAGTGTAACTGCATCCTTACGGGGGATTAGACAGTCCATGAGAGGAAGAAAGTATGAAGACCAACTGTGGAACAGTTAAGACAGAAATTAGGATTCATTAGTTCTGCTGCTCTGAGCTGCTTTGTATTTCCCTGATGTCTTGCTCTGGGGCTATATGCATTGTCTTTGCCAGGGAGTTTGACTGTGTATTTAACTGCTTGAATTCTCAGGCACTGTGATCATAGATCCCTTCAAGTCATTCTGCAGATACACAAGTTTGTGTGAGGGGATTTACACCACCTAGCACAGCTAATGTTGCAGGGAGAGGCGATAGATTAAAAAATAAACTGGAGAAGGGACTCAAAGCTCCTATAGTACATTCATGAGAAAATACCTACACAGAGGCTGGAATAAAAAACGTTTCCTCTATCTCATTTACACCAGGAGTGTATGAAGCTTCTCATTTTTTGCTCTTTTATTATAACTTTACTTAAATATATTGACTGCTTTTTAGGTTGATTTCTGTCCTTGAAGGACTAACATCAAGAATAGAAATCAACCTAAAAAGCAGACAACTCTGTTCGCACCTGGACTGACAGTTTTATCTTGACTGGTTTAGGACCTTCTCTCCCTGTAATCGTACGTTGTGAATTCAGTTTCAGCGCTTTCTGTTGAAAGCAAAGACTGCAGAAGAGTGCTACTGACTAGTCCAGAGGTGGTGGCAGGGCTGACTTTTTCTTGTCTCTGACAGGTGCACGCACTGCCCTGTGAGGTACAGAACCATTGTGTCATCGGGAGCGCAGTGTTGCGTGCGATCTGTACGCTACGTTGCACATGCTAAAAGATGCTCAGATGAGCTTTTACTGACAAGGCTGTTGTTAGTGATACCTGAAACACACATGTCCGAGGTACATGGCAAAAGGCAAAGGCAGTATAATTCTACCTGCTTCAACCAATAAGTAGTGGGCTGGCAGACAGGTGAGCTTAATTCTTGGAGAAAGAAATAATCATCCTGGAATTGTACTTCCTGGAGTACCTCAGTGTAGTAACAATTACATTTCTGTTATGTTATGGAATGACTAGATGCCAAAGGGAAACAGGCAGGCTTGCACGCTTTCTGAACCCTACAGATGCGTTGTGTGAAATCAGTGATGTTCTGGAGTCCTCCTTTGGCTGTCACACTCTAGTCAGGAAGAGTTTGTTTGCACCACAGATGCATAGTGCGGTGCATATAAACACATGGGAAAATGAGAGAAGCAGAACAGAGGGTGGAAGGAGCCTTTTCTACTGTCCAGCCACTCAATTTTTCCTGCTTCCCCCTCTGAGGGACACGTGTCCCTAAGTACTATATATGACAGGTAGGTTCAAGCTTACATCTGTGGCTGGTCAATATTAACTCCTTTTTGACCTTGTTTGTAAGTGTATGAGAGAGAGACTGGATAAAACTCTGCCCAGCCTTTGTTCTCTTGAGCGAGGGGATTGTCTCTGCTTAGCGCTTATTTCTCTACATGCAGCATCTGTTTATAGTTGAACTGCAGTGGCCTTGCCTGCTGCTCAAGAGCTTGGATCTTCTGCTTGTATCACACTTGCAAACTGTGTAAGTTAAAATGATGGGAAGAAGCCACAGCACTCTGCAGTAGCTGTTTTAAGCCTTTTACTAACTCATTTGGTCTTTTATCTTGTGAATGCTATGACAGGAGGCAGGGAATTATCTGTGTGTTAGCTGGCATTGATAAGACTGCAAGGCTGATTCTCAACCAGCTATACGAGCCCTTTTCTTTCCATCTCAAAATCTAGAGGATAAATCAGATAGTATTGCTCATGGTAATTGTTCTCAGTTGAAGAGGCTGAAATTACTGTGTTTTTAATCCAACAAATCAGGATAGCTAATAGAGTATATATGTAATAATAATAGATTTTATATAAGAGATATAAAATAATTCATTCTAGAAAACTCTGGTTTGGATTGGTCTTAAAGGAATGAAGACAGGAAAAAAACAATCTTTGCCTTGTCACATAAATTTTGACAGATGATTAAGTTTAAAATTGGATGGTTATCAATAGTTCTTCAATAAGCTTAACATCAGCAAATGTCTGATGTTCCCTTGCTATTAAAATCACTGACACAGCATCAAAGTAGAATGATGTTTTATTATGGGATATCATGATACTTCATAGTAATCAGATATAAGTATGGTGTCCTGGTTTTGGCTGGGATAGAGTTAGTTTTCCTCCTGACAGCAGGTATACTGCTGTGTTTTGGATTTAGGATGAGAATACTGTTGGTAACACACTGATGTTGTGGTTGTTGCTGAGCAATGTTTACACCAAGTCAAGGACTTTTTGGCTTCTCATACTGCCATGCCAGTGCGGAGGCTGGGGGTGCACAAGAAGCTGGGAGGGGACACGGCCAGGGCAGCTGACCCAAACTGGCCAAAGGGATATTCCATACCATATGATGTCATGCTCAGTATAGAACTGGGGGGAAGCTGGCCAGGGACTGAGACCACAGCTCGCGAGCTAACTTAGTGTCGGTGGTCTGAGCACAGTAAGTAATTGTGCTGTGCATCACTTGTATATTCTTTCATTATTGTTGTTGTTGTTACCATCATTATCATCATCTTCCTTTTCTGCCCTATTGAACTCTCTGTATCTCACCCCATGGGTTTACTTTCCCCCCCGCTCCAATTCTTTCCCCCCCCTCCCACTGAGGGGAGGAGGGGCGTGGACAAATGGCTGTGTGGTTGTCTTAGCTGCCTGCTGGGTTAAACCATGACATATGGACATGCAGCCTTTCTAACCAATGCAGTGGCTTATAGACAAAGCTGTGGAAGCTTTCCTAAAGCTCTTGGATTTTAACAGGTATACAAAGGATTATGCAAATAAAGAAGGGTTGATTTTTGAAGAAATCACTTTGCAGAAAGGATTTAAAAGCATTTTGATCTGCAGATTTTTTTTCTACAGAACGATGTACCCACGGGAAGATCTTTGTGTTCACTGTCTTTCCGTGAGCTATGAGCTGACCAACTGGTATGAACCCAATTCTAATCATTTCTAGAAAGGCCATACCCCAGCTCATTTAGAAACAGGTGCAGCACTTCTGATCTCACTGGAGTTGAGTCAGTGGTGCCGTGGATTTCTGTTCAGCTCTAAAGAGTGAATCTATTAGCACATGTGCTTCTGTTCATCTTCCCATATCTCCTTGTCATATTTATCATATTGTTTCAGCAACATGTACATAATGGTTAAAAAATGTGTTGGAAATTAAATTAAACACTTCATTCTGACTTCCTTTGTATTGAGCCATCCCTCCGAATGCTGGAAAAGACATGATGAAACCAGGCTTCTGGCTTCTCACGAGGGGGACAAGCTGGTATTCAGGAGTTGCTTGACCACATAGATCACATTTTAGCTTTTGTGATTTTCTGTTATTAGCCATGAAGGAGGCTGTTGGTACTTAGTCTCTTTTGTAGAACAACTCTCTATTTACTATTAATAGTTCCTCATTTTTTTGCTTTTAAGTCCCTAACAGGATTTCAGGGCCATCTTGTCAAACTGTACTCTAATTTTCAAGCGCTGCATATACAACAAACTAAACAAGATGTACGTTGCCTGGATGAACTGTGATATATATTATGTCATCATGTTGTTGTTATCAGTGTTAGCAATTCAAATTAAATGGGATTAAATCGGTCTTAATTATAAAGGAGATAATTTTCCTTTCAAAATGAAATGTATTTGCCTAAAAAGTTAATGGAGAATTCACTGTAAAAATGTTTACAAAATGTCTCATATGAATTCTCTAATGCCTACCGGTTATTTGTTGATATCATTACCTTTGCCACTTTTGTAATTATTAATGTAGTTACCAAGGTAAGCCAAATCATGTGGTAAGTTAAAAACTACCATTATGAAGAATTTGCAGTACAGACTGTGTGGTGTGCATTGAAATCTAGTTCTTAATTAATTTTATGAACATTACTATGACAACTGAGAATACTATGATTTTGAGCTGTCATACGTTCTCTCTAATCTTTGGAATATAAACTGTTAATCTCTGTATTTTTATCTGGTGAGGAAGAAAGGAAGAAATTTCTCTCATCCTTATCTTTCAGAGATGGAAGGCATGGAATCTAAATCAGAACTGTCTTGCTCTATATATCTGCGCACATTAAATCTGAATTTGGTCTAGTCTGACAACCCGACAGAAACCACCGTGTGTGACAAATGTGCTGCAGAACAGAAATAGAAACCCATCCCAAACTGCACAGAGCACAGCTGTATTCTTTCCCTCGTATCCCAACTGGGCAAATTGCAGTAACAGCACTTTAGAAACATTAAATCACTGAATGATTCAGGCTGAGCAAAACTTTACCGATCTCTGAAGAACATCACTCAAGCAGTCAGTCCTGTAAGCTCACCTCACATTTGCAGACAAAAAGTCTGAGCAAGCCCAAGCTCAGAGATGCTCCAGGACAATCTTTACTGTTGTAAACAAAGAGCAACCATTTCTTCAAACTGCCCAAGTGAATCCCATGTGTTACAGCTGCTTTCCTCTAAAGTGGATTTTTTTTTCCCCTCTACTTATACATTCCCCTGTATTTTCTATAACAGATGCCACTAAACTTGTGATTTCAGCTCAGATGCTCAAATATGTTACCTGTTATCACCAACATCCTCGAGAGGTGGCTTCTAAAAATATCTTAAGTTCCCAAAGCATATGCTTGATAGTCCTCTTCCCAGACTGCGATTAAGTAAAGGGAGTTTCTAAACCAGTGCAAAGCAGAAGTCCGTTTGAAAAAGGAACAGTCACCTGTCAGAAATAATTTGTGCAGAGTGTCAGATTTCTGTAGCCAGAATGATTCAAGTCCATTCCCGATTTGAAAGAATTTATGAGACCGTAGGCTTTAAAGGCTGCCAAAAATGAACCCTAGAGGGAAGTACAGGTTAATTGGAAATACTCTGACCCATGCTAGAGAAAAACAGATCTGAGGACACAGGCAATCTGTTTGGCATTGATAGACAATAGTTTGGGCATCAAGAATATTTATAAAGAAGGTCTGGAATACATAAAT
This sequence comes from Psophia crepitans, assembly GCA_013399095.1. NCBI lineage: Eukaryota > Metazoa > Chordata > Aves > Gruiformes > Psophiidae > Psophia > Psophia crepitans. The sequence continues at coordinate 2,409,455 of VWZZ01001633.1, read as the reverse complement.
ACAAGAAGCCTCTTCCAGATTGACTTTACTTTGACGTCTCCTCTGAGACCTCTCAGGGAAATTATGACTGAGAGAAGATTCCAGTGTGCTTAGTACTGTAGCATCTTATGAGATGCCTTGAAATGCTGGTTTTGAAGACTCTGCTGTCTGATGGAGATAAGCATAACAAAACCTCAGGTTTTGAATTAAACACCAAGTGTATTTAATACATATTAAACCACACGTTTTAGTAGAAGGATTCACTGTTAAAACAAACTGCGCAGAGAATTGGTGGATTACCAGAAGCTTTTACATAAAACCTGCCTGCCTTTAGAGAGCATATAGTGTATTACAGCAACGCAAGAATAACTAGATGACTTTGTGACTTGGGTTATACAGGGGATCAGACTAGGCGAATGTTCCTGTATGACCTTAAAATCTACAAAAAAGATGCGTGACGGATCATGATACTGCCATTCAAAGTTTTTGCATGTTAGGCATGGTGATGTATCCATAATGGAGCCTGGGAATGTTCAAATTATGTATCCTTCTAGCTTCAAAAGTCTCCACAGAAATATTGAAAGTGAATACCATAACATAACTCTATTCACAGGAAGGATATAAAATGCTAATTAGTGATAACCTTTCATTTCTTATTGGCAGATCTGCAGTGGAAATCTGGACATATGGCAGAAAGTCTAACAAATATGCCTCGTCACTCCCTCTACATCATAATCGGGGCTCTCTGCGTAGCATTTGTCCTGATGCTGATCATCCTGATTGTGGGAATATGTCGCATCAGCCGCATCGAATATCAAGGCTCTTCCAGGCCAGCCTATGAAGAATTTTACAACTGTAGAAGCATTGACAGTGAATTCAGTAATGCAATTGCTTCTATCCGACATGCCAGGTTTGTTTTGGGGTTGGTAATTTAAAATGAATCTGTTACAAGACATAATTTCAGTCCATGCACAGTACATCTAACTGCCGTTGGCAGAGAATGGGCTGCTTCGCTGTGAAAAGACAGGATCCCCGGCATTGCTCATTGCTCTTTTTGGTCCTTATTCTTTTCTCATCTGAAGTGTGATAATCCAGCACAAGTCCTTGAAAGCAGAGGGAGTTATTCTGAGTTTATTTGGTGTAATTGGTGAAGAGGCACGGATGCAGAGTTCTTAGCCTGTAAGATCTTCTGTTTGGGACATAAATACTCTTTAACTAATACACAGAAGTAATTTGATTAGATAGCAAAGTCATGTCGATTTTTGTGATTAATTTACCAGATTATTTGGCGAGACTCTCTTCAAATCACTGATTTTTGTGCTTTTGTTTGCCTCAAAATAAGGATCTTCCTTACTTGTTTTCCTAGAGACGGTAGTTGTTTGACTTTTAATTTTAATGTAGCACTTGCAAGCCAGGACATTGGGTGTCAGAATAATACAGAAGTAGGACTGGAAGGGATTCAAGAGCTCAAATGCTAGGCATTGCACTGATGCAGCATTAAGTATACATAGCTCCTTGCTAACTTTTTCATTAAAAAGCTCCAAAGGAGTTGAACAGAGTTAAAAAGGGCTTTCCTAAAAGCCAACCTAGATCTTATTTGCTATGAATTTGGCCATTTCTTTCTTAATGTTCCTCAGGTTGTGGTGATGAATAATTTATCACGATTCCCATTACAGTAATCATGTGCATCAGGTGTGTGTCATTCTGCCCCCATTCTCTTTTATTTTTTTATACTAAGAACAAGCAAAGCAAACCAACCTCCTTCTTCCCTAAACTAGACTAACCCATTCTTTCAGTATCTCCTCCTGGATCATGGCAGCTTCTTCATTGTCTCCCTGCAAACCACTCCAGAGTATCTTTCTCTTTTTCAAAGGGTGGTCCACAAAACTGGAAGTACAGCAGAAGCTTTACATGTACCACATGAACTGAATAATCACCCCCTGTATCTTATTTATGACATTCCTGTTTATACATCTGAAAATGAAACCTGCTTAAAAAAAATTAATTTGCATTACACTAAGAACGGGTGATTTAACTTTGTGACCTATTAGACCATTTCCTCACCTCAAGATCCTTTGTACCATTTTGCTTCCTAGCCAGTACTGTTTCCTCTGTATTTGACATCTCTCTCAATAGGGAAGAACTTTCTTATTTGTTGTTTCTTTTTCCCATTTCTTTGGTTTGTCAAGATCACTTCAAATTCCAACAAGAGTGTTCATGTATGTTACCATTAAAATGCTTTTAAAAGAATGGAGAAAGATGCATTCCTGTGCACTGACACGGAGAAATGCATGCATATTAGTTGGTGATTGCTGGCAACTAATTTTCCAAATACTCCAGTTTTGTTTCAGTGCAAATTAAACTGGTTAATTTGTACCACCACTTAAGTAACCTTAGTTACCTGAAAAGGATGAGGAGTTCCAACAGCTCAGTTAATCGCATCGCAGCTTTGGGCAGTAGCTTTAACCTGTTCCAACTAGATTTACAATAAAACATTTGTTCATTGTCAAAATACATGTCAGTAAATATTTTAAAAAGAAAAATATGTATAGTTGATTTAACACAGTGATAAAATCAGTGTTCTTCTGAATCTTCCCTTGAAGCCTCCTTTGCCACTTAGTCTTACATGTCTTCCAGTAGGGACTCATCATCTTCACACCGTACACACCCTGAGAACTCCTTTTTCCTTTAGTAGTGTAGCAGGAGAGGAAGGAGGTGCTTTATAGCCCATAAAAACCTTTAGAATTTTTTATTATTTGCTTTCTGAATCTCTGCTGTTATGTACTAAACATCTCCAAGGGTGGAGAGCAAGGTGCAAAACGATACCGTTAATCTTTCAAATTAAACACCTCCCTCCTACTACTGCTGCAGTGATGAACGTGTCAATCCTGTTCAGTTACTAGTTGCTGAAGTGGTACTTTGCACTTCCCTGCTGGAATTGGTCTCCTGAGAAGCACTGTACAACATCTGGGTTTTCTTACTTATTTCTTAAAGCAAATTTGGCAGCTTTCTATCTAAGGGTACCAAGAAAAAGTGCACCAGCAAGGAAGGATCTCTTTAGTGTGAATTTTCCCCATCTCTTACTGTTCCACCGGCAGGAAATGGAAACTGTAAAAGATTTTCTCTATGAAACCTTTCAAATCTTGGAAGCCGAGCTAGTTCAGGTCTTTATTACTACTGTCTGGATTACTCTGAATGAATCTTCATTTATTACTGAAGGCAGAAGTTTAAAGTTTTTATTAGGGTTAAGTAACCTCCAAAGAAGTTCTTAGACTGGAATATAGTCATGATGATTTTTCAGATCCATGCTATGCAGTTAAAAACTACATTACTGGAAGTTGTCAGTAAAGGGTTTCCCTATCTTGGGAAAGGTATTTCTGTGTAATGCAAATGAAAATAAATATTTTCATTCCAAATAATTCTCTGTGCCTTATGAAAATAAGAAAAAGATAGAGCTGCCAAGTCAGGTAATTCACAGAGGTTTAGTGTGAAGATTATTGTGTTTCTTTTGGTTGCAGAAAGATACAAAACTCTGCTTTGGTCATTTCAGTTCAGGAAAAGAAACACAACTTTTATAGTTATTTTTGCATAAACTCTTAAATCTGCATATTAAAAATACCAAGGACTGACTTTTCTGAATTGTTGTATTTAAGATAAAATAATAGATTCTCAGCATTTTCTGAAGTGGTTCCCTTTCTCTCTTAGATACCCAAACTCGTTAGTAATTTGGGACAATGGAGATCTAAGGAAAAGTAGATTATTTTCTTTAAATTTAAGGTTTCTATTAAAGTCAATAGATAAGCAGGGAGAGTGGATGCCTGTTGCATATTCAATAAATTATTTTAAAATTGTTCATGTTTCTCAGCAGGTCTTTTTCTTGATTTTTTAATTATTATTATTATTATTTTTTAATAATTTGATTGTTACTCATCAAGGTACTTACTGTAAGAGAAAAAAAATATCCTCAAGGATCATTACTGATAAATATCTACTTCTAATGATTGTTCTTAGGATTAGCAGATCAGAACTAGATAGTTTTCTAACAAGGTGGAGCATGTCTCTCTTTAATATTCTTTATACAGACAGTAAATAATTATTCCTTTTATGTTAAAGCCTATACATATTAAAGTCAGAAGAAAACACCATAATGAAATAGTTGACCACTGGCCACTGCAGCCGTAAGACTTCACTGAATTGGAACCAGGAGCTGTTGTTGAAACCAGATAGTTCCCTTTAGAAAAGCATCCACACTGAATTCACAAAGTATCTGGATACAGACACTGTACTACTGTAAAATTTTGTGTATCTTCATGCACTACTAACAATGCAGTTTCTTTAATTTCAGCTTTCACGTACTGACTCTTGTTCTGTCTACGTGTGGGCTGAAGAGTCTGGTTCATCAGACTGATTAAGTCATCTTGTCACAGCTTCTCTCCACTGCATGTTCTCCACGTTCCTGTGTTTGAGTCGGCTTTGTTTGACTGCACCATCCTGAGCTTTCTGAATCTGATGAGCTTCAGCACATGCTGGTTTTTTACCATTTTCTGACATAGGTTTCAGTGATGAGTTTCGGTCAGTTAACTTTGTGAAGTATGATCACGTGCACAAGTACTCTGGTCTCCACAGCACATATCAATTACTTGGTCCTCTGCCAGAGTCTCAACTTTGTGGGAACTCTAGGATTATAAATGAGTTATAGTAAGGAATGCAAAATACCTCTTATGCACATGGCTCTTTCTCTGAATAATGCGGGGGAAGTTATTCTTCTTGTTATTCTTCTGTGGACACAAAAATAATCCTTTCCTTCTATAGGTATGTTCTTTTTTTGTTCTAATTCTGGTCTTTCTCTTCTCTTGTTTAAATTTTTTTTTGTGGGCTCCTTATACCAGTTGCTGTTTTTGAACAGAGTAGCAACACGTGATTTCTTTCTTCAGCTTCTGGGGAAACTCTGAACTCCTGTCCATCCCACAGAAGCTGGAAGATACCATTTCCTCAGGGTTCAGCCATCCAGTGTTCTCAAAAGTCTTCTACTTGAATGGAATTGTTGACGTTAATGACTCTCTATGGTTAGCCATCTTTTGAAATGTCCTTCTAAGTAAGTGGAGGGGCAACCTCATTCTATATGTGAAGGAGGATTTGCAGTCTCGTTTTCTTCACACATATATATCACACACACACATGGAGCTGCCTGTGCCAAGAAGAATTCCTATGCTGAATATATACTGTCCCCAAAATGTTATGTAGCCCTATGTAAAGTTACATAGGTTGTTCTTATTCAATGTTTCATTGCAGAATATATTTTCTAATTCTCGTGTCATTTACCTGACTTTGTGATGATTCCTATGCCACTGCTAAGTATCTCCGATATACACACGCTATCATCACTCATGAATGGACACATCAATGCTAAATATAGAGGCCATAGAAATTTTCTAGTCCTACTGATACGCTCTGTTTACCAATCTAAACACATAATTGTTCCTCAGACACAGCATGGTATTAAAGCTAATGTTAAACTGATTATCCATCATGTTCCTCTAGTTTTTCCCCAGACTCAGTGCTTCTCAAGGTTGAAATTGCCCCATCCGGTGTATACTCTTTGTTAGATGAATAACCTTGTATTGGTTTGCACTGGAAGAAATCTTTTTTCATTTGTTTGTATGTGCTTTGTTTGTAAGCAGCTTATTAATTGATCCAGTACACTCTATAGCAGGGATCTGTGTCTTTTCACTATTAGCCCTTAAAATCATTGTATCTTGCAGATCATGTTGGCAATTGTTTTATGTTATCTTTTATGTCATCATTTAAATGTTAAAATAGCGTCCTTGTGCAATCCTTCTAGATACATACCCACCAAAGTGAAATTTCCCATTTAACAGTTCTGTTTTGAGACCTCCAAGGTTTGTGTTAACTCTGCTTAGTGTTATGAGCAGGGGCTGGCTTCTGAACCGCCTGATCAAAGCAGTGTGGTCTACCAGCTAGATGGCTCAGCCAGGCCACAAACAACTAGCACATGTGTTGTGGTCTTTTCTCAGCATTTTCTAATTAGGGGCACATGTCAACCCTGACCTACACAAGAGAACTGATTTTGTACTGATTCACCATGTGCGACAAGCCGTGTGTTATCTACCTGTCAGAAAGGGCAAAATTTGGTTTAAATCACTGGAGAATGTTTATCATCACTTGTATCTATGAAGAAGCTCTATTTCCTTTAAACCCTTGAGTGATGGAGAAAAAGGATGATTCAGGATTCGTTGCTGCCTCTGATTTAGTAAGATGCCGTAACTTGATTCCTTCATTCTATTCTTGGCATTTTATCTCATTTACAGAAAATCGGGTTTATCCTTCATGAAGCTGATGAGTGAATGTGGTCTGTCTGTATTTATTAAACTATAGAAGAAAACAGACGTTCATGCGTGGAAATTTATCTACTATGGCCTTATTCACAGTTGAAATACTTTGAAAAATGAAATTTCCACTATATCATAATGCTTCCAGCCATTTTGGTTTTGTCAGCGATTCTAGATCACTGAAAACAGCCAAGGATTAAATCAGAACAGTTGGGAAGTTGCATAAAACTCTTGGAAGAAAATCAAGCTAATTTTGGTCCAAATGTTATCCTCAAAATCGGAATTCTTTGAATCTCACCTTCCAGTATGCACAGCTTAAATTAACATAGGCTTAATATGGTACATAAGAAGGAGATATAAACATTGCTTTGTGGAGGTCACTACATAAATAAGTCTTTCTGTTTTGCTGTTAATATTTTCTCTGCATCAGGTCCATAAAGCAAGCAGACTTGACCCTTTTATGCCTCATTTTCCCATGGACCTTTTTGTTATTTAAAGCTCCTGTAATTGTAGTTAGACCACTTTTTAGTAATTTTTTCACTTTCAGGTTGCATTTTTAGCACCATTTTTGTGTCTTAATAAATGATCAGAAGCATAATAGATTGTTTATGCCATGCAAAGGCACCAAAAGGAGCTCTGGATGTGCCAGCACTGGGGCCACAACGGCGCAGCCGCAGCGATGCTCTGCGCAGGGCAGGTACAGCCTGCGGTGGCTGCCCGGGGGGGGCACACTGCTGGAGGCATTCCATTGCTTGTGAGCCTTTGCTAGATCAGTGTGTTTGTGTGGCATTGCAACTGCCATTAACGTTTTTCAGTGTTGCGAATAGCGTGCAGCATGCTGATAACGTAAATGTGCTTCTCAAGTGGATCTCAGGTGCGCAAAGATTTCAAGTTCACTTTTTAAAAGGTTTGTCTACAGCTTATAACTCAACTCAGTGCACAATTGTTGCGTTTCCAAATGCGAATGTCACATGGCTGTCTGTTATTTGTGTTTTGTAAATATATATGACCTGATCTTAACATTGGTTGTTAGAGAAGGCTCTAAAATAAAATTGCGGCCTTGCTGAAACTGTATCAGTTTCATTCTCACCTTCCTTAGTCTTTCGATACTCTGATGCAGCTGAATTCTATAGCAGAATTCCTCTAGCATTTTTAATTTGATTTTTTCTTTTGTTTTCAGGTTTGGCAAGAAGTCCCGACCTGCTATGTATGATGCAACCCCCATTGCTTATGAAGATTACAGCCCAGATGACAAACCTTTGGTTACACTGATTAAGACAAAAGATTTGTAATCTAGTGTATCTTTTTTTTTTTTTTTTTTGGATTATTTTTCAAAAGGATGGGCTACTAACCTAATTTAAATATTTTTAAGAAGAAAACATAAGTAATTTAAACCATTAGATGCTTCAGAATTTTCTGTAGAATATTTAAGAACCAATTTTCTGCAGGTTTTAGTTTGGAAAAATATTTTAAAACAGAATTTGTGAACTTCATTAATTACATTTTAATGTACCTTGGGCTCTATAAACTATAGGCTTACGATAGTGTGTGCTTTTTTCTTGGTAGACACTATTACTAAACCCAGATGAGTTTCTTGTGGTTGTTACAGAACAGAAAATAATAATTAACGAGGAGTTCTTTATGACATGTCAGTGCCAGCTTTCTCAGTAGAGGTAGGAAAAATGTGAAGCATAATATGATATATAATATATCCATTAATTAAAAAAAGTCTAAAATGTTTGTGTTGTGAAAAAGAAACTAGTAAAAATTATTATTCCTAATCTGAATGAATTAGCTTTTGCCTTATTCCATGCATGGATAGATAATCTATTTCTCCATTATTTCCTGAAAGTTGCTGAAACATACTCTTGAGTTGATGTTTGACATTTTTGGAATAGTATTCAGGCTAGGCCTTGTATAATAATTAAAGTGCCTCTTGAGGCAAAGTAAGGGCATGATCCTTTAAACACTGAAATCAATGAGAGACCTTCCATTGACTTCAGTGGGCATGGGATTGGACTCTACAATTGGACTGAATCTATATTTTTCTTTAAAGGTTAAAGTTTTTTATATTGTGAGTAAACTAAGCATCTGGTTTGAGTTGTTTGTTTCCTAAAGGTTGTTGATGTACAGTATTGTTTCATGAAGTATTGTGCATTTCTCATAGTGCTTCTTATTTAGGGTCAGTATGGGGGTTTTGTGGCTGTATTTGGTTGCTTATGGGCTTCTTAAAATTCTTGCTTATTTCAGAAAATATTGAATAAATGTTATCAGTCTAGATTGCAGCTGTTTCTTTTTTTTTCATTTGAAAGTGTAGTGTTGCCTCTAAACTTGAAAGGACATAATCATATAATGTGCTATAAATAAAGGTGAAATAAGATATTCCAACTATTAATTTGGAAATGAAAAATGGACTTTGTTATCAAAGTAATCTCTCAAAAGTGAGACAAATACAACACTGGAGTAAAGATGCAGTCCTGCAGTCCAGGCCATGTGCACCACAACCAGTTCCTGAGTGGATCTGACTTCAAATCCGGGCACTAAGTTATAGCAAGAGTAAGGTAGGCTTGATGTGATTTTGTGTTTCAAAGAGGCTTGCCATCGGGGAAGCCAGGACTGCATGGGATAGAGGCAAACTGCTGTAACCACCTATAGATCCTGCTCATGGTGCTGTGCTAGGTCCAGTCAGCACTACCATATTTCAGGCAAATAAGTACCAAAAGTCTAACTTCTGGTTGATCTCTTAATGTTGGGAAATCTTAGAATTAATCCAAAATCTTCATATTTCACATAAATACCATTTCCAGACAGAAGAAAAGATGTCCTCAGGAAAACACAAACTTCTGAGCACCTCTGTGTGAGGACAGCCATGGTCTCAGGCGTTTTTTCCCTTTCCTTACTACTGCTGGCATCTCCAGACCTCAGATCAGCCACTAAAGACAAGTGTAATTAGGCATTGTAAAGATAAGAAAACTGTCACTGGTTTTACTGTCTGGTTTAGGTGGGCAGAGTGCATCTGGTATATTACTTTTAATTTTGAATTTCGTTATTATTACTGCTTCTGGTTACAGCCATAGCACTTGAATTATTTTCCACATCTTGCACAGTTAGTGCTGACAAGAGGTAGAGAAATTATTGTAAATCAAGCTGTTAGTGTTGCTAAAATGTAAATTTTATTATGAGGTTACATTCTAGTTCATAATTTAAAAACAAAAGAGAGTATATGCAGCAGATATGGGCTAGATTTGAAATGTTGTAAAGGAAAGCAAGTGAAAATGTCTTTTAGAAGAACTGTTACCTGCTAAAGGGAAGCACTGCTCAAAGAGTTTCTTTACTGTTAGGAGTGGCTGGGTGGTGAATATGCAGGCTAGTAACAGCACGCTGTGTTTGAATTATGGACATGCCAAATGCATCTCCGAAATCCAGAATACCTTTCCTGACATTCTGTGTCTGCTACCATGGGCTTTCAATGACATTGGCCCAAGACAATAATTACCCGTAAGAGACCTAAAAAACCTAGCCTCAAGCCTCCTACAGTCTGTGCGTCTGCAGCTGGCGGCTGCCGGACTAGCTTTTTGCATTGGTACGGTTTGGTGCTGCTGCTTTACTCCAGGTATGGAAATGTTATTTACGGTGACTTCCAAGTGACTTCCAGGAACGTTTTAAGAACCCCTTAGAAGGAAGGGCCAGGAATAAGCTATACCCTATGCTGTTTTTGTAACCTGTGTGGAACAGGGGCAAATACATTGGTGTTGTAATTGATTTGTTAATCAGATAGGAAAGAAATACTCGTTCTTCAGAGTTCTCAGCCTTTTCAGTGGCAAAATACTGGTTTATCTTTCAAGATCTACAAATCTATATAAAGCATGGAAACAAGCAACCCTGTTGTTCTAAGGAGCATACATATTCATAGGCCATATTTTACAAGAGAGATGTTGCAACGAGCAGCGGCCCTTCTGCATACAAATCACACCTTGGTAGCGACTCTTGACCATCCTGTATTTCTCTCAAGTGACTGACCTGAAAGATAAGTAATTTGTGAGGAGCTATTTTCCTGTCAGCTTGCAGCCCCCAGCTTCTGTAAATCATCCTGTGCTTCCTATAAATTGTGCTTTGAAAATTACTTTTGCTCCTTCCAATTTATTTTATTGAACTCTGATGGCACGTTATGCATGCACTATGCCTGTATCCGTGCACTTCTGAGACACTTGTGAGGCACCGCACTGCCTGCCAGATGGAGCAGCCCGCAGACCAGGAGGGAACAAACCCGAGCTGAGCTCTGAAGCTGCTCGAACAAGTTGGTCACTGTATTTACATGCCAGATCACGTCATTCTGAGGATATACATGAATATGGGCAAAGGACTCTGGTTGTTCCATGCTCTTTTCCCAAACTAGAAGGGGTTTGTTCTGCATAGGGAGCAAATACAGATGTACAGCAAATACCACTTGCTGTAAATATACAAGTGCTCGTACCCTGGTGATGGGCTAACAGCCTCCAGCCCCTCCTGCAGATGGGGCAGGTCTCCGGGCTTGTCATTATCCTCCAGTACTTGTGCGATCCCCACGTTTGGCCTTTTTTTTCTTCCTCTTCCATATGGAAGTAAGAGAACATCCCTGAGTGTTTCTCCCCCAGCAGCATGCTTCTTGGGGTGGTGTGAAACTTGCAGTTACAGCTCAGAGTTGTGATACGTGTGCTAACAGGAAAACGTCAGGAGTTACATGGATTCTGGGTGGAGGCAGTCCAGAATGATGAAGACAGTGACCCTGTCCGTGTGGTTGGGCTAACTGCAGTACGACATAAATACAAGGCCCAGCGGAATAGTTGAGCGCAATAACTAGAAAGCACATATTGACTAAAACCATACGAATTATTCCCATTAAAACCTACAGATGCACCCCTAACTTCAGCTGAGAAAAATTAGACCATTGCCACAGCTTCGACCACCTTTTGCATCTTGTCTCCAGGAGGTGCTTTGAGCATTTGCGTGCTGTCAGTGTGGACTCCAGATGTAACATGCAGCTGGAACCCTTGGTGAGAAGCCTTGGTTTCCCACCAGGGACCAGTTTTCAGTAGCAGACGTTGTACTCAGGAAGAAGCTGGATCTCCATGCTCCCAAACTCTAACATATTTCATCTTCTTCCAAATACGTCATGAGAAACAGCGGTGTTGAGGGGTGCAGGTAGCTTGTGAAGGAGGCAGGGTTTCCCTGTCAGCAGGAAAGGCAGCGTCCCCATCACGGGGGCTCATCGCAGAGTGCTGTGGTGTGGTGTGCTGCTCCCTGGGAGAGAGGACCTGGCCCTTCTGTCGCTGGAGAAGGCAGCTGAGTGCAGAGCCACCCGTCTACTTTGGAGATCCGTTTTAAACCCCGCTGATGTGTCCCTGTGCCGGGCATGCAGTGCCAGCCCAGACCGGGCAGGCGGCAGCAGAGGCGATGGTGTGAGCCCATGCTGGGATCAGGAGGTGGCACTGCTGGTGTGGCAGGAGGTGGCACTGCTGGCGTGGCGGGAGATGGCACTGCTGCTCCCTGTGTCGCAGCAGTCAGCCCCTTGGCTCTTGTCCTCCTGCTATTCCAGTGACACAGAGAGAGGATGGAAGGCCTGGGGATGTGCCTGAGGAACCTGTGGGAACTCTTTTATTCGCAGTTTACTTTGTTTCTGTTAGCAGATTAATCAGATGGGCTCAGAAGGGGCCTAAGAGCCAGGAACGTAGGCTGAGCTGGCGGGGGGCACGGGTGGTTCATGAATAGTTGGAAGGAGACCTGAGGCACCCCTTGCCACCATTAACCCTGTGCATTGTCAGTGCAGACTGGGTAACACCCTGCACCAAAGCCACTGGTCTGATTTTTTTGATATTCCCTCTACTGCAAACGTAGCCAGCTGCTATACTGGTATAAGGTAAATGAGAACTGGGAAGAGTTTTAAACTCAGTAAAGTGCATCTTCAAATGGCTGAAGTCTCTACATGCTTAATCTCGTTGAAAACAACGGGAATTTGAAGATGGTATTTGTGATTTTTGGGGAAACTGTTTTAGTGTCTCTCTGCATCTAAAAATAAAAGAAATCTGACCAGAGGTGTATAGCACTGCAGCAAATGTGGTTTACTTTGTTGAAGTCTCATGTGGTGAAACTTCAATCATAGCACTGATGTTTTCGTCCTATCTCAGCTTCATTTCTGGAGATAGCTTGGCTTTTCTCCAGCAGGGCTTTGGTGAGAAATGCCTCAGTAGATATGACGAGGTCCCTTCTAACCCAAATCATTCTATGATTCTATGATATTCCTGTATAGTTTCTCTTTTGGTAACAGGAGACCATAGACCTCTCTTTCCTGCTTGAGCATGGGAGGCACATGAAAACTGGTCTGATTCAGGGAAGGGTTTAGCCTCTCAGGCCATTCCTTGCTATGGATAGTTAAAATAATGATGTATTATCAGGACCTAAAGAGTTTAGATACATTCTGAACATCAGAAATTGGAACATCAAGGCAGCCCAGTGTGTGCCCAAACTGCTTCAAACCTTTGGTACTGTGAGAGAGATGCACCAGATTACAGCTTTCAGGCACCTTTTATTTTAAGACAAAAAAGGAAGGGTGAAGGATTGTTTGTTTGTTCAAAATATGTTTTAACTCTAAGAGCCTATCACCCAAGTGAAATGCTCTGCACAAGCAGGTTAGAAGTGAGAGAAGTGCAAAGCACTTAGCCAGTGCTGAATGAGATATGCATCTCGTCTGCTTTATCTCCTCTTTGCAAGTTTGTCCTCCATTCCCTGAGACTTTGGCTGAGCATCTGCCCAATCACTGTAGTTGTGTGGGATCATGAGGGATGGCATTAGGCAAATTTGACTCTAAGCCACCTTTATGTCCATCTTAAATATTTCATCAGGGAGATGGGACTGTCCTGAGTCTGAAATCAGAGCAATCAGAATACTGCTGCTACCTGAAGTAGCTGGAGGTTGTTAGGAAGATGGGTAGAGTACAATGTGCTCTCAGCTCCCACCAGCTCCTTCTCAGTCTGATGTGCTGGTCAGTGGAGAGGGCTCATTCAGAAGTTGTCGTTGTACTTCTTGACACTTTCCTCTCTGCTTGCACTAGAGGTGATCCCTCTTGTGCAACTTCTGTGCTACAGAGGACCCTCTGTGGGACTCAGCATCTGAATCCTTTATATCCTTTTCCGTCCCCTCTCATATTTTGGAAGGGCTCCAATTAGGGGAAGGTGATTCCTTCTGATGGGAAATGGGTCAACCAGTGGAAACAAACAAAACTTCAAAGCGATTATGCCACATCCAGCCCCATCTGGGCTCAGTTGGCTCCATTTCTTTTACAGTGTAAAACTGATAACAAAAATGACCTCTTTGGAAAAGTCAGATGTCTCAGTTATTATGAATTCCAGCTCAAAATCCTCCTTTTAAGAAGTTTATGATAAGATGATTATCGTAAATAAGCTTCCCCTTTAGCAAAGAATAAATCATCAAATAGGCTTTGTTTGGTGAGATCTTTGGCAAAGGAATGTAAATAAATATGCTAACTGAATAAACTTCTTTATCTGATGTGCTGAGCAGAAAAAGCAGCAAAGTTAATCATTTAGGAAAATAAGCTGGTCTGCTGTGCTTGCTTCAATAACAGACCAGGACAGTCTAAGGGAAACAATCTGCTCTAGCTCACTGACCCTGGACTTTTTGCTAGAGACCAGGAGAGATCGCATTTGTCAGTCTGGAAGCAACGCTGTCTCCTCAAGGAGATGTCCTTCAGACTGGATTTTTTATTTTGTTTCTTTTCCTATGGACTGGTCTACTTCCTTTCAGAAGCAGCTCCCTGCAGCAGAAGAGAGATCTCTTATGAGGACAGCTGTGACTTTTCCACCTCTTGGGATTAGCACACACACTGACAATATTCTGTATTTGCAGTGTCTTAAACTTCAGACTCCATTCATGTTTCCATATAAGCGAGTTTGTGTGTGTGTGTATGCACGTGATAGTACATGGATGTCAGTCCACCACTGCTCAGAGAAATGGGAGTGTGACTGTTCTGATCTTCACCACAGTTTTTTATTGACTTATGAGGATTTGAACTAATCTGAAGTAAAGCTGCCTGGAATCTGAGCCTATAAACCAGACACGAGTTGCACAAGCTAACAAAAATGTGTGTAGCTGCTGTGGAAAGAGAAAATAGCCTGATGCAATTTAGATGATTTTGGCATGCAGCAGCTGCAGTTATGATTAGTTTTTCAGCTGATGACTTCTCATCCCCAGTTATAATGGTTTGAGGAGTGATCATTGCTGAAAGGTATCTCATCATCCTTTGCTTTCTCTCTTTGCTTGTGCTGTATTTTCTGCCTTGCCACTCTAGGGCATTAGTATCTTACAGAGCAACCTAACCATTGGCACCAAAGATGAAGACAAGCAAGAAAATCAGATGAAAACTGGTCAATGAAGTGTTCTTGGCTGTGAATCTCTTTGGCAAGACAGACCAGGCAAGCTGACACTCCCTTGACTCATCTATCTCTGTAAGTCTTTGATCAGTTAAATCTCTTCTTCATCCCTTCCCATAAATGCTTTGATTGATGAAAGACTGCATCCGGTATTGCATCAGTACAGCAATGCCTTCGCAGGACATTGCTCAGCCAGAACTGTGGTGTTTAGCACGTAAAAGAGGCGTCCATTGCCAACTCTTGTATACTCTTTTCCCAGTGTTTCTGTCTTTGGGCAACCAGCAATTTGTGAAAATAACATCAGGAAGACTGCTTAAAAATAGCTGTCCCGTATGATGGCTTAGCATATATTCCTTCAATAAAAGAACTGAAATATAATAGTGTATTTACTAGCAATACCTTTCTGGGAATTATGTCGTATGCCCTCAAGCCTATGAAACCAAGAATTAGAATCTCAGTTCTTACTCCCTTTCATCTGCACATCTGCCACTACAAGCTTCAAGAAAACTCTTTGGTAATGAGGACCATGAGGGAAATTCCATGCATGACAAAGCTTCATTTACCCCAGCCACCTTCCAGAAGGTTGGCTTTAGCTGCTTCTTCTTTATTTTTTTTTTCTTTTTTTGAAATAAGGGCTCAAGCGTGCAGTTTCTTCGGTCTCTTAGAAGTCAGCTTATTTCCTATACTATGTTGAGACAGAGAGAGTACATACAACAGGCTCCAGTTCTGATTCTTTCTCTCAGAGGACAGTGCAGCACATGGACAGAGCTGAAATTGGTATCAACTTGCTGAAAACTTTGTCTCTGTAAATGCCATTGTGTGGCATTGGTATTTATTCTACAGAGCAGCCTGCCGTTGTTTGACTCACCATATTGCATCTGTCATCTGAAGAAGGCAACCAGGCAATAACTGTCATGATGCAGAATAATTTCTTTCAAGGATTTTGTACCTAAAATATGCTGTCCATAATGTCTTATTTGTGGTCTGTATGTGACACCAATACTTCCTATTATTTTAATTTGAACGTACATTTCATTTATTTTCCCTTTGTGTGGCATTTACCAGAATGGTCTGTCTCAATAAAACTGGCAAAATGTCATGTAAATAAGAAAGGCTCTGCTTCCACATGTGCCTACTCTGCCATTCAACTTCAGTCTTGCCATAAATTTGAAATTGAGATTGTTCTACATATAAAAGATGATGACCAGTTATTTTTATCTCCAGTACTCAGTACGCCACTTCCCCTCTTTCCCCATGGCCTGTGTTGTCCTGTGTGCGATAAAGACAAAGCCTGGAGAAGATTTTTAGAGCACTGAATTAGGTGCAGAGTTTATCAGTTTTCCCCTGTCTTTCACCTATTTCATTTCCACAGAGAGAATATTTTACAATTCCATGGAGATGCCTTAATTCCTGAGAGCTTTGGAGAGTTATTATATTTTAATTCATGCAAGATTTAAAATAGTGGAGTAAGCTGGGAGTGTTGACAGACAGGTATAAATCAAAATGTCTCACAGCTTTGATTTAGTGATATATGCTGCTGAATTTTGAAAGATTTCATTTACAATATATTATTGAATGGTAAATATGGTGATGCTTTGACGACATTTTAAAGTTTCATGCAATATACTACAAAATTTCTGTACAAATTGGTTAATGTTTTCTAATTTTGCTCCACTTTACAGGACTCCTCTCTGCAGAGAAAACCAACATCTCCCAACAAAACCACTACCCTACCCTGGCAGTAGCGCTGGTGCTGCCCATGTTTTTTCAACTGTTTTTCAAGAAGCCCTGATTTCACTTAAACAATATAGTCATCTTCTCCTTTTCCATCTGGCAGTACCTCTCAAGAAGGGCAGAAATTGTAGGCTGAGAAATAATATCAGAATTCAAATTAACAGTTAAATGTGCTCTTCATTCAAAAGCAACTCAGCCTTGAGATTTCTCAGAATTCATTGCCTCTTTCATTTATGTGTCATCTCTGATTTACATCCTTCTTCTTCAAACTTCAGTGTCAGGGGTGATTTACGAGTGCAATTTTGTGTGTAATATTCTGCAGCAATAGTTGGCAAATCCCTTCCCTCAGCGTGGGGATATAGTCGTCTTTGTTACACACCAGAGAGGCACACAACCCTTAAATTTCTTCAAAAAGACAATGCTTACTATGCTTTTTGAAAGAAAAAATGCAAATCTTGCCTCATAATATGTTAAGTAGTACAAAAACTGCTCGGCTATGTGGCATTGACATTTTATGTGAGGAACCCAGCCCCTCTGACTGCCACGAGTCGGTCTGTTTAACCCATCTCTTGCTTGTAACTTGAAACAAGTTCCCACACCGCTCTGAGCGAAGCCCGAGAGTCCGGCCGCATTGCTGTACGGGGCGGGGGGGGGACTGCTCATGCCTGAATTTAAGCGTGAACTTAATGAAAGACTTTTGAGGTTTGTTCGTTTTCTGTTATGTATTTTTGCCTCCTCTAGGGCTGAAGACACTTTAGATATTTATAGAATTCCTCTTTGAGTTGCAAAACTTGCTGAAATGTTGATGGCATCAGCCTTAAACCATCAGCAAGGGCTCTGCATTCACTCATTCATTCCCAAAAACTTAGAAGGGACTTGAGTCCCACTAAAGTATTGTACACAAGGGGGTAATTATTGGGCTTCTCTGCATGATATGTAGATCTGTACTTACAGCCTCTATAGGTATTTGCCAACAAATCAGTTCACATCCATCCAGCAGCACATGCGTTAAAATCCTTCCCAATAATCAGTGCAGTGCCCAGGTCATGGACCAAGAAGGCGGCCCTCCACAGCCCATCTACCCATCTGTCTTTCCTTAATCCAGACCTGGGTGAATTGGAGCATGGTTCTCTCCCTGAACTCTGTTCTGTTTCCTGTCTCACACGTTTTATAGTCTAGAACCACTGCAGAGCAGGGACTATGTGCCCCTTGTCCTACAACGCTTTTGGGTTTCTGCCCCTCTATGTGCTTTGGCATACTCAGACATTAGTGTTTTATCGGCACCAGTTGTTGGTTGTGGAGGACCGTGAGTGCATTAAGCAAATGACACTGGTACTGTTACCCATCCTGTTACACCCTCTGCCATGAACATCTCAGCAATGTAATGTGAAAATTATCTGGTTCATAGCGGTGAAAGAACCTTTGATGTACAGGCATTTCCAGGAGAATTTGGGTGATTGTAACAGCAGCTCTTTGCATCCCTGTGCTGGAGTGAGGGAAGGAGAAACATCCCCCAAATTGCCACATAGCTGACCAGCCTCCTTATGCCTATGAATAACTAGTGGGTGCATGTCACTGAAATAGGAAGTGGGGCTTCTGGTGAACTTCCCATTTTCACATACAAACTTGAGTAGTTGAAAATTGTGAAATCTAGATGATAGATTGCCAAACCTTTTTCTTGCTACCGTGATGCTCTGCAAACAAAAATTTTTATTGGAGACTGTCAAAGGAATAATTTCTCAGTACATTTTCTTATTCTGAGGGAATGTCCAGTGCATACAACATTGCCCAAATATTTATTTATCAGCTATGAGTCTTCATTCCTTTTCATAATTCCATTATCTTCAGTGTTCTCTCTAAAAACAGCTTAACTGTACAGACACGATTATCTTCTTGCCTATGTTGTTAAAAATTAAGTTCACAGAGTCTCATCTGTGAAACTTGGAAAAATGTTGTGGACACGAGCTATGAAGATGCCATGGATTTAGCTTGGTGTAAAACTGGTGCAGGATGATTGTGGTCTCTGTACAGATTTGTGGAGGTACATATTTCTGTTTATCACAGAATATTTAGTAATCATCAGGGGTAATTCACAAATGAAGACAATACAGTCAAAGGTGCACAGAGCTGACAAGGTTTAACAGGTCTTTTTTCAAGTTCTTCTGGACCTAGGAGAGAATGAAGATGTAAATACCTAGCAAAGATTTTATGCTGGTTGTTTTCCGCTGCTTACAAGATTAATTGGTGCATTAAGAGCTGGACTTGAGCTTCTTTGGGTGTATTAACACAAGATTTGCTGCTAGAGGCTGTTGGGGAAGTGTCATTGTCCCTGCAAGTGGGTGTCTGGCCACCAGCTGTGTCACTGGTGCCAAGGTGGGAGTGCTCCCTGGGGAGGTGAGGACTTCTCCTCCTGTCCCATCNNNNATCTCCCCCCCCGCCACTTCTCCTCCTGTCCCATCTACCCCCAGACCCCTCTGCCATTTGGCTTCTTCCAGCTCTGAGCCTTGGGTTTTCCCCTTTCTCATCCTTGCTGCTTTTCTCCTCCCAGCCCTACTGCCTCTGCGGGACTCCCATGGGACCCACCCCACACTTGGACCTCGTGTGCCCTGCACAGCTTAGCCTCAGCTGAGCACAGCTCAGCACGGCAGCTGGCAACTGGTGGCTGTCAAAATGACTCCTGGCTTCTGTCCTGCCTTTCCCTGGTCCCCACGCCCGCGTGTGCCCCATGTCCGACTGGGGTCTGGTGCCCGGCCCCCAGCCTCTGAGCTGCATCTGCCTCCTCCTGCTTCCTCCAGGCGCTGTTCTTGCCGCCTCGGTGGCCCAGATTTGGTGGCCTGAATTCCCCCAGCCCCACGCTTCCTGCCGGCTGGCACGAGGCTGCTGGGGCACGGAGCCAGGAGGCCGCCTTTGCCCGCGGAGCTGGTGCAGCCGCAGCCCCCGAGCCCTTCCCCCGCAGCACGGCTGCTGCCAAAATCCACAGATTCGTCCTTTCTTTCCTGATGCTGCTTAGGAAAAATGGGGCATGGTCCGTACTGATTTGGGGGGGTTGGCAGCTCCAAAAGATCAACACTGTCTGCTGGGAGGCTGATGACCCGGCTTCACTCGCTCACCAGGGACTCGCACCAGCAGCGATGGAGGTGCTGTCCGGCAGAGATGATGGGAATACTAAGAATAAAACTTGTTGGCCCTTTATTATCACATATTTTGTCCTGTGCAGAACTGATGTGGCCTTTTAAATCCAGGCAAGACCTCCGCAGCAACCTCCCTTCTGCACTTGCTGACCTACCACGGCCCTGGTGGTTTATTTTCACAGCTGCTGTGAGTAGGACTGGTAGAGTGCCAACGTGAAGGAAAAGTGCGACCAAATACCTGCCTTTCTAAAGATGAGGCCAAAAGGTGAGAAGAAAAAAGGGATATCACATAAATATGGCCAAATAGGTCACTAGCTGTGCATTGAATGCATTTTAGTCCAGGCACCTTCAGAATCAGCCTCCTAGTTATTTTTGGTAGAGGAAGAGAAGTAGCTATCTTGGTACTCGGGGAAGGCAGTGGGGTAGGTACAGCTGAAGAGATAATCAGAAATGCAACCTCTTTTGGCACCAACACAGGTCATTAAAGACACCTGGTTGCTATGGGAACCCCAGCAAGAGCTTCTCAAACAAATTGGAAATCAGGACTTCATTACACCCAGCAAGCCCAGCCTGGATGGGTGGGAGAATATGGCATATGCGAACCTGAATCATCTCCCTTCCCTGGGTTACTTACTGCTGTCTCAATTTCACAAATCATTAACACCGATGCTTCAGGTTTGTGGCATCTCCCCGTGCCGTTTTAAAAGACTTGCAAAGGGGATAATGAGCCAGATGCGCTGCGAGCAGAAGCGGCCTCAGCTAAACCGCCTTTGGTGGGGTTGCAGTCCTGTGGCTGCGCAGTCAGCCCAACACACCTACATAATCAGAATAAAAATGACTACTTAAATAACGGCACGGCACCGCGGGGATTATACAGTAAGCAAGTATGTAAATAAATTTCCCTTTCAATTTGCCAAAACACAATACTGAACGGAAACCAAGGACCTTTGGAGATATGCGGTCTGCATTTTGCCAGTGTTTGAACGAAATGTCTTTGCTGATGAATTTGTGCTAGTTTAACGGTAACCATGCTCTAGGCAGCTCCCAGGCAAGGGATACAGAACCAGATCTTTAGACGCTGCTGCACCTATCAAAGGACATATGTCTGCCATTCAGATGTCACCACAATTTAAGTTGCTTCTTAATAGCCCCTGAACCCTGCAGATGACTGAGTCCCCTCGAAATCCATTTTGGGTTGCTTTAGGCACAAAATATTTTTTTCAGAAAGCTACGAGAAAATTCATACAATATGTCTGGTGTTCTTTGTCTAGGATGCTGCATTTTCTTGGAGTGAGCTGACAACACGTTTAAGAGTAACAAGTGTATTTAGATTTTGGAAGTATGTTATTAATTACACCACTTTACACAACATTAAATTTGCCAATTAGGCTAACTCTTACTCTACAAAAGTACAACCAAGGTAAACTGAATTCTTAAGGAAAAAAAGAGATGTGTTTAATGACTCGTGTACACTTCGTAAACTTGCATAATCAAAAAGAGGATCTTGGAAACAGGACTTGTGAAGTCTGCACAATATTTGGGGAAGCAGCATTTAAATAACTGAATGACTCTTCCAGTGGTATTTCAGTGAGAAGTAATAGTGCTCCTATAGCTAAATGGAGCTTGTGAAGTCTAATAATTCATTGGGATCAGCAGTTAGACAATTTTAGTTAATTAAAAAGGCAATGTCTACAGTAAAAATTAAAAAAGTGAGTTTATTTTTATTTTCAAATGCAGAGGAGCCCTGTTGCTATAAACACCTTACATTAGGGTATGAGATGGTGCAAAAGGAAGACAAACTAAATAACTAGGAGCTGTTAAAAGAGAGTAATTATCCTGGAGTCACTGGAAACGCTTCAGCTTTACTGTGTGAATAGCAGTGAAATTGGTCCTATTGCATCAAATACTCCCCTTTGAAATGAGAGAACTCCCCTGGCTCCAGTATTCCTGTCCTGTGAGCACAGAAGTGAAGGAGACTGAGAGAAGGGGAACCAACCTGTGTAATGCATTGCAGTCTTCGGAAAGAATTGTCTTAGTATCAACTCATTACAAGAAAAGAAACTCCACAATTTGGCACAGTAAAAGGAAAATTAATAGGAAAAATATCTGTATCATCTTACAGGCACATTCTGGAACATGGTACATCCTGGAAATATGAATTCACACTATTTATTTAAGCAAACACAAAAAAATTTTGACTGGCTGGGAGCAGAACTTACCTAATGCAGAACAGCTTAGATATCCAATAAAAAATTATGCTTGGATTAAAATATTAGAAAGTCTAGGTAAAAATGACCTCATCTGAGTGAGACTGTGACATGAAGTCACCCGAGTTTAATTGATCGTTTCCTGAGCAGGGCTCCGGCTGGTACCCCGGCCACCTTGGTCCAGCCAAAAGTGAGCTTCCTGCAGAGGCATCGCGGGGCACATCCGAAAGGGCAAAAGCAGGGCTGAATTTCCTGGCACAGCCATAACCCTTGCGATGCTCGGACACTCCTGGAGACTAAACAAACCCAAGCAGGGTGGCTCTGTAGCTGCCTTGTCCCCACAGCTCTGCTTGCTGTCTTGGTGAGGGATAAGGCTTGGGGAGGTTGCTGCTGGGGGTTGTGAGTCCCACAGATTGGTTTGTAATCACCCAGTTTGATTTCTGAACTTTGCCATCAAGCTACTCTTCTCTACCTGTAAGCATATTCCTACCTTCCTCTTCTGCAACCTCAGCCTGAAGCCTACAGCGCTAAGTTTCTCTGGTTTCACATGCTTTTGGAAGTTGAATAAGTGACTGTTTCTGCCTGTTTGTTCTAACAGCACGCCACCCATTTCACAGTAAATGCAGATTCTCCCCCCAATTGTTTTAGTTTGTATAAAGTTGTGTAAACTGAGAGAGAAGCAGCCTCCAGCCATAGGGCTGGTCTCCTGCTAATTGCAGATGCAGATCCGGAACCTGCTTTGTGCACCGACAGCCAGGGTTGTGCGTGCTCCCAGCTGGTTTGGGCAGCGACGATGGGTGCATTTACCCATATGCGAAGGCTCAATGAAGCTGCTCGACTTCACTTGAGGAAGAGCAAAGCTTTTAGAAAATGCCCTTGCACAGGGGCGTAAGCATCAGCCGGAAGAAACAAGAGGGTGACAGGGGTATGGTGTTTGGTTGGTGGGTAAGAAGGAGAGAGCTCTGGTCAGGAGCTGGTGCAGGGTTGGTGCTTCCCTTTCTGGAGAGAGGACTGTCATGCATCGGAAAATTAAGCTGCAAGACTTGGATTGCTTTAATTGGGCCATCGCTGCTAAGGGATGTACTGGTGAAGTGTTTTCAGAAACAGTCTAAAAGTTCACATTCATTGAACCTCACTCGGACCAGACACAGCCTGGCCTAGATGCTGCAACATGTCTCAGGGTGTTGGTCCCCAAGATACCACACTGGCTGTGCAGCCCTGCAAGGGATGGTGTTTCTTCACAGATGAACCTGGTGCCATCACAAACCCTGGGTTTTTAGGAAGATGCCCTTAAATATTGCTTTGCTTTGCTAGATAAGGCACTGACATTGAAATGTTACCTTGCTTGCCCCTGGGGCTCGTGCATCCACAGGGGGTTTGGGAGCCCGGCTGGCAGGCTGCAGGGTGTGNGGGGGGTAGAGCATGCACATGCTCCTGTGCTTTTTTTTACCAAATCCTCCCAGCACCCAAATGTGAGGCAGTGCCCGGGTGGCCCCATGTCAGCAGGGAGGGACAAGGGTGCCTTTCGTGCTTGGAAGAATGTTCTTTGGTGCAGTTCAGGAGCCTGCAGAGACTTCCCCTTTTCTGTGGCGTTTCTGATCTCTGCTGGGAAGAGCAACGCCTGCGTGTCCCTGCACAAGCCGTGGGCAGAGTGTGCACGTGTCCTAGCGAGTGCTGTGGCAGAGCCATGGGAGACCCCCCACCCCGCTGCCCCCACTGCTTCCCTTGGGGCCGGATCAAGGCAGCCCTGGCCCAGCAGCCGCACCACGCTCCTGGCACTGCTCCCTCCATTGTGCATGGTAGCCAGGATGCAGCTCTGCCACGTCTTAAAACGTGGCCTATGCACCAAAGTCATTTAGGTAGTCTTGGAGGTTTTGCCTTTAACCTCCTGGATAGCAAAAGAAGGCTCACGTCTGGTTTTCTGCCTTTTACTCTGTAAATGGATGTCCCATGCTTGGTTAGGGCGCTGTTAGCCAACAGCTTGCTGGGGCCAGCAGCAGCACCGTCCCCCCTGCCCGATAGGCACCACAGAGTAGATCCGCCTAAGGAGGTGGAAACATCAAGTCAGATAATTGTGAGGGTGACGTGAACATTGCGATTCATACGTTATTTTAATACCATTGACAACAGTTCTCCTTCTGCGCCTCTGTGGCAGCTGGAGCTGTGACTGGTGCTGTCACCGCAGCGCAGCTCAGGGGAGCCGCAGGGCAGGTGTATCCCCGCAGGCCTGGGCGGCGGCGGGTGGGTGCGTGCGGTGGGTACAGCTGGGACTGGGGACGGGAGGAGATGAGGTTTTGCACCTCAGTGTTTGGAAAACCTGTTGACTGCAAGTGCTGTGCCTTAATCTGCTGCTCCCTATTCTGCAAGGCGTAGGGGGCAGAAACGGTGGTGTGTCTGTTGCTTGTGTGGCTCAGGTCTTGTGCAGGGCAGGGGCAGGGGGAGCTCCGGCGGCCTGGGCTGGGCTGGACTGGGGGGGCGAGTGCAGCATCCGCAGTGCTGGGGCAGCTCCCCACAGCACCGTGCCCCCACTTTTCTGTCTGCACCCCAAATGTAGTCCCAGGGGTTCCAGCCGTTTGTGGGGAAAGGCGGTCAAGACGCACCGTGGGGTACTGTACTGCTCCGCAGCAGGAGGAGGCAGATCCCAAAGCCTGTCCTTACCCTGCCAGAGCTGTTGATGCTGGTGCCGTGAAACAGCTGAGCACGAGCTCAGTGCTGGCCTGGCCCCTGGGCCATGCTGGGGCTGACAGGACAGGAGCCCCCCTGACCCGAACCGGTGGCTCCCTGTGCTTGAAGCCCCTTCCTTGCCAGCAGCAGCCTGGGCACGGGCAGGGCCTTACGGGGCACGGCAGCGCCCTGACTTGGAGGCGGTGTAAGGCTCTCGAGGAAGAGGAGGACAAAGTTTCAGCTGCCATGAAGAAAGCAGCCTCTGGGGAGGGCACCCCCGCAGGGGCCCCTCCATCCACCCTCCCAGGCAGCGCGCAGCCAGCGCTCGTGCGGAGGCTGGCAGCTCTGCCCGGGGAGCGGTGCCGGGGAACCGCGGGGCGTGCTGACAGCCGGGGATGCCTGCGCGGCCCCCCGCCGCCCCCGGGGAGCGGCTGCAGGC
>VWZZ01001633.1:2298018-2374410 GCA_013399095.1 Psophia crepitans | reverse complement strand
TTTTTGCTTTGTGGGTTTTTCCCTCCCCCCCCTCCATCCACAGGAATTTTCTGTGCCTGACCATAAATGAAAATGCAGAAGCTTGAATCTTGTCTCACTGCTTTCAGGAGGGAGCCTGTACAGCGCAGATCTGCGCAGGGTTCAGTTTTCACAGCTGTGCTCTGTTGTTTGGATTAGAATCAGAAGGAAGGATATTTTGAAAAATTTACTCCGGTCCTCTCGACCGTCTGGCTGAAAGGGCCTATTGAGCTTGGTACCGTGTGTTTGAGAAAATCCCGATGGTAAAGGCAGCTTTGGTGCCTCCTGCTAAAATGGACTGGAAGGATGTGCAGCATGGTTAAAGAGCACCAGGTGGTTAGCTTTTCTGATAGGCAACGAACACCAAACCCAGCAGTGATTCTTGAGACACCCAGAGCCCAGCAGTCCTCCAGCTGAGGACAAGGCGCGGGCTCAGGCTGCCCCTGGGACGGTGGGTTTGTCACGCTGGCCTTCCCCAGGCCGACCAGCACAGCCACCAGCAAAGCTGCCTGTTGGGATGATGGGGGAAGCGGAGCCCGCTGTGTCGCCGCCTTGTCGGTGGAGCATCAGTGCCGAAGTCTGCAGAAGCGATGTTACTTTCTGTGAGGCTGGACAGTTCACTTTGATAAATGTGTGTTAAATCACTCAGATTATAAGAATGCATCTTATCTTCATGCCTTTGAATCCATTAACTTTTATCTTGCCATTTGAGATGGCGATATAACTTTTCAGTGGTTTATAAGGAATGTTAGGAAGCATTTGTCTGTGAGTGACTGTGTTGTTTTCATCTGGGCTGCAGAGGCTCTTTTTTTCCCGTTAAAGAGCCTGAAGCTTGGTGCTGGGATGTGTAACATTTTCAAAGGGCAATGTTTTAATCCTGTACCTCTAAAATACAGAGTTGCTATAGAAGGAAGAGTTGCACAGTTTGAAAGGTTACGGGAGCTGAGGTAAGTCATGCAGTTGCCTTTTCCTGCGGATCGGTGGTGTGGTACTCACTTCTTTCTCTTTCTTGTAGCTTTGAGGTTGCACCTTCACATCATAATCCTGCTACTTCTGGTACCAGGATGCATGCTTCCGAGGAGTTACCTCACTACAAAGACTTGGAATTTTGTTTTCCTCAACAGCTATCGTGGTCAGAGTTCAGATCATTTCCTTGGAGATGTCCAGTGAGGACTGGGGCTGCCTGGTGCGGGAAATACCCCGTCATCAATAGCTGTGGGGCAGCGAGGTCTGCATGGGTGGAGGTATCTGGGGAGGTTTGCCAGAAAGGCAGAAACTAAGGAGGCTTTGGACTAATGTAAAATGCTTTGTAGAGATGTAGAGGTTGTGGGGGTAGGAGGAGCAGGTCTGCAGCTGGAGATGAGAAAGGTCTGGGGGCAGGCACAGCCAGGGAGCCCTGTCTGCAGAAATCTTGCACTGAAACAGCTCACTCCTGCTTGGTAACAAGAAACATATACATTTTAAATGATTTTCAGAGGACACTTGTATTTTCTTTTCAGATTAGAATTTTTATTTCTCAAGATCAGAAGTTATTCATGCTGCTTACATGATATTAAAAAATGGCCACATGCAGTGGGCTGCATTGACCAGGGAAATGCCTGTACCTTGTTTGTTCTGAGGTTACTGCACCGGTTCTGGAAGTAACAGCCTGACCTTTCATTCCTCTGTTATGGTCTGAGGGTGTTCTTACATGGATGTGGAGCTTTCCAAGATAAACGAAATGAATGTGGTTTGGCATTTAAATCACTAATGTATCAAGCTAGAGAATTTCAGAAGCCATTAATGTCTAGAGAGATGTCATTTTGTTTACTTGGGGATAAACTTTGCCCTGTCTACATGCATGTCTTTGGTTTTGGTTCAGACTCAGATCTTGAGAACGGTGGTATAAATCTTAAGTGCCGCTGCTAACACCAGTAGAGTTACTCTGTGTTCCTTTTACTCTGAGAAGAAACTAAATGTGTTAAGAGTCCAAATCTTACCTGATTTTTTCTTCTTTTTTTTTTTTTTTAAAATAATAAATACTTGTCACATATCTACTCTCTTTAAAAAAGAGTAGATATATGTGACAAGTATTAATGTCTAAGATAGCTGACATCTTAGAGAAACTGAATGTTTCTATGACACTTTTTTTGGAAAGTGTGTGTTACTGAAGTTATTCTGGACCGAGCCTAATGCTGTTTGGATAAGGGGCTGCTACGTATCCGACAGAAATGTCTGCGTCATGCTGCAGGCTTGCTGCCCTCTTGCTTTGGGGTGGGGGGAAAACTGCTTTACAAACTATTTATGGAAGTGTTAAAAAGCCTCATAGTCACACGGTTCCTCCCCTCTGTGAGGGAAAAGGGAGTGTGGGTCCCTCGCAGGAGGGCCGTGACGCCTGGCCCCTCAGCAGACTTGGAGCATCGCTGGTGGTGGGTCCCAGTGCCCCGCGGTGCCTGCAGCCACCTCCCGCCACAGCGCACAGCCTGCCGCCTGGCTCCGGGCATTCAGCGAATATTTTCAGTTTTCAGCTGAAAACTGTATTTCTTATTTGTGAATCCAGTCTGTCGCTGAGGCCTTTTCTTATTTTCATATGTTCTTCTGCAAATATATTTGCTTCTTCAAAGGGTTTTAAAATGCTGGCTCCACTTCCTGCATTCCCCCCAGCATTTCTCAGGAACAAAAAATTGTTTCTTACCCAGCAGCCGGTGTTACAGAGCTGAAGTTAGAGATCAATCTGCCTCGTCCTGGGAAAAAAACCAACAATATTGTTCCAACATTTTCTTAATCTCAAATCCATGTGTGGGACAACAGGAAAGTTCTGTCATAGCTTTTGGGCTAGTAGAAAAGAATATCTGGTGATATTTTTTTTTTCTTCTCTTTTAAACAGCTTTCTGGGAAGTTTTTAAATCTGGTCTCCTTACTGAGCTTTATGGCTCATTATAAACCTGCATAAAATCAGACTGAAACATTTGCTTTAACTGACTTGGTCCTTACAGTGCCAAACACGACTTCCCGTATCGGTAGTAAAGTGATGCTGTGAGTTTGAGGAATCAGATAAGATGAAGTCAGTCGCTGTTTGCAACTGTGCTGCAGAGCCATCAGCGCAGAGTGGTTACGGCTGTGTGATAGTTTCCAGAAAAATTACGGTCTTTGTAGTGTCCCAGTTAGGAGGTGTCAGCACGCAGCAGCAGGGCTTTATTTAAGATAGAGTTTTCTTAAAGCCCTTTGATTAGAGCTCTCCAGCTAAAGGAGCAGGTAGAGGCTCCCTTCGCAAGGCCAGGATCGGCTGGCTGGGGAGGGAGCAGGGCTGCCAGGAACGCTTCGGGGGACTCGGTGACTATTTTGCGACGGGAACAAACTGGTACAGCACAAATTATCCATCTATTGGACATGTGGAGGAATAACTTCCAAGCATATCATCACCTCCTTAATGTAATCAGTTTTTCTGCTCAGAAGGTGATTGCAGTGCCGCTAACACCAAGGTGACGTCGTGCACTGGACCCTCTGCGCTGTGCAGTGATGTTATCCTGGTGAAGAAAGGCAGTGATGCTGTCTGCCCTAGAGTAACACTCGCATTGCCCGGGTGATTCACAATACTTGGCGTCATTTTCAGTCTTTGGCCCTTCTAACGCTTCCTGTGTACGGGCGCGAACAGGGTGCAGAGGCACTGATGTCCAGATCTCCTGCAGTGCAGGGAGTCGGGCCGGCAGCGCACACCGTCGTAGCGGATTGGGCTGTAATCTTGTGCTTTGTAAAAGTCTTGCGTGTGCAGTGGTTTGTACAGGTCCAGCTTTACATAAGGCTTTAGGAGAGAGTTTGGAGACAGGTGCCTGCCCGAGACTTCTGTGTTCCTCAGTGCCTCCAGTTGCGTGCCTGCCTTCGTAGATCTGACCAGGAGCGAACGGGCTCCATAGCGAGAGTTTGTGCTGCAAACACCGTACAGTGATTTACTGCCAGGGCCGGTTATCCTGCGTGGTGGTTTACTGCATCCTGCATAAAGAATCCAAGGTTTGCTCTAGGAAATATTTAATGCTGTTCTGCTTTGTACACCTGGAGGTCAAAAGAGAATGTGGTTTTTCTAGCTAATCATCGCCTCCTGCAAACTAATTGTAAGTAAAATAAAGCACAGAGAAAGCACGTGGAGTCTGGCCAGCTCTTAGTAACGTCTGAACCAACTAATCCAATGCTGTGTTATTTCTCTGACTTAATTTTACTGAACATCTGTGGGATTTTGAAGTTTTACCCTGTGTAGCTTATCTTAACTTTCACTGTGTGGTGGTTGTTTTTTGTTGGTTTTTTTTTTTTTTTTCCCAAGCTGGTGGATCAATACGAAGAATTACTTTTAACAGTGGATGTGAGATGTGAGGCTTAAAAAAATAGTGGGAGTCGCTACTGGCATTTATATCATAGATACTCCACTGGAAGTTAATAGTGAAAGGTCTAGTGGGCAGGATGCTCACTTACAGGGGCTGTATTTACAAAAATCTGGAGTTTATCTCCATTCCTGGGCAGTATCTGGTGTTGGAGGGACGTGTCTTGGGACCTGACGTGGGATCAGCAGGACACTTGAGATGGCTGGGAGGCTGCCTGCTTCCCTGCCGTGCGAGTGAGCGTGTCCTTATTTTTCTCTCTTGGTTGTTTTGCCCGTTCCTTTTCCCTCAGAGCAGCCAGAACTCGGATGCTGCATGTCCATCTGCTGAGATACTGGATGGACAAAGGCTGGGTTCTCACCAGAGGAGCTGATGGCTTACAACAGGGAGCAAGATGATTTCAGTTTCTACTGTGCGTGTTTTGACTAATATCTTGTTAACCCCTAACACCATGTGGTTACTAGTATAAATATTTATTATTGGTCTGTAGCCACAAATATATGTGGTAGGATTAAGGCTAAATTGTTAGTACTTACTACTCAGTTTAAGTAAAATCAGTTTGTCAGACTGCTTCCTTTGTATATTTGGTTGTCTTTTTTTTTTTTTTAAATTGGCTAAAGAGTATGCACAAACAGGGTTCAGATGGTCAGAGCCTCCAGGATCTCATTATCTTAATAGAAAAATGTCAGCCTTTGACATTAATAAATGATTTAGCTAGTACATGATTTAGTCACTGGGGAGAAATGGAATCGACTGTTACAACCATCCTTCACTTCTAGATGATAATGATAAGCTACTGCCCACGGCACTTAAGAATTAATAGCTCTGGGCTTAGGATATTATTTTTGTATATTAGAACGTCTCAATTTTGTTATATTTGGTAATGTTTTATTCTGGAATATCTTCACTTAGGAAAAAAAATGAAAGGTGCATAAAGGACATCCTCTTGTATCCTCTAATATCACTCTTCAGCTTTTTACAGTCGGCAGATGTTGTCATCAGTGCTCTGCCTCTTCTTTTTTAAAAATCAAACTGTTTTGTTTCTGTTGACCATTCTTCACTTACCGGAGGAAATAAGTTGTTTAGATGATGTGTGGGGATTAGCTGTGTATTGAACTACTGCAGTAAAGGAGTGATTAATTCTCATCAAAATGTATGCTGTGCTCTGTGTGTGGATTTTATGGAGTCTTCTGGAAAAGAAAACATTTTTCTGTCTAAAAAGCATTTCCTACCCAGTAACTAGCTGTAAAAGAAACAGCTTGAAAATATTTCCTGGCTGAAGGAAAGGATCGGTACATACTTTGTTGGCCATTGTGGTTAACATCACTATGTGTATTTTTTTTCTAGCGTTTACCAAGTTGTTTTTTTCTGTTTTGTGTATCTAGTGTTGATAAACATAGGTACAGAAATAACAGCCTGCCTGAGCTAACCCGTTTGATCTTTTCTTTTGGTAATGCCGTTGCTGGGATTTTGCAAAGGATAATCTGAGGATTCAGGCTTGGCTTTGCTCCTGTTGGAAATCACTGTTAAAATAGATGACTTTGCTGCTGGATCAGAGGCCTGAGGGTTGTGTCTCGGGTTTTTCCTTTTTCTTTTTTTCTTTCTTTTTTCTTTTTTTTTTTTTTGATAAGATCAGTTGGCAAAATATAGCACTAGTGTATTGAAGGAGATAAGCGGGTGAGGTCAGCGTGCCTGCTGGAGCACCGTGCATGGGGTGTGCACCACACACAGTTGTGCAAGTGCAGGCTGGAGTTTGTCACAAGACATGTTTCGGAGCACAGCCAGTGCCGGATGGGTTCTGATGACCAGCTTTTGCCTGTAGAAACAAAAGTGTAGTGTTATGTCAGCTTCTAAACCAGGTTAGTGAACGACTGTTAGGTGTACCAGGAGATGCGCAGCTGTTGGTTTCCAACATTTAAAAGATGGTTTTTAAGCTGTCACCAATCAGCAAAGGGAAGTTGGGGTTGGCAATACTGGTGTTTCCAGAAAATGAGAAATCAAAGGTGGCAAACGCACGTCCTCAGGATTTCTGCTCAGCCTCCCCGTTAATGCAGGGCTTTTGCTGTTCTTTTCTGACTTTGCTGGTTGCATTTCTCCACGGGCCAGCGTAGGGGCTTTTGACACTTCGCAGGCAGCGTTTCACTGGCATCGCTCCCTCTTAGCAAGCTGCCCTGCACATGCCCCGAGCTACCCATAACTCAGCAGGAAGAAATTATTCCCAGTCATAAGTTCCCTTTTACCTCTGACTTTTCCAGTCTGTCTTAGTTGTTTCCATTCCTGCCCTCTCCCGGCCATTGCTCAGCAAAGCTGTGTGGTGTGTACTTCCTAGCCACCCTGCAGGGCCACCCAGGTTATCTTCTGGGGTGTCCTGACACGAAGGTTTCGGTGTCGTTTTGCACTTGTAGCATACTGCAAGTGACTGCTTAACTTGTCCATTTTCCTTGCTGATTCCTGGCAGAGCTGTTTGCCTTCTTTCAAATCACGCATCACTTTAGCATGACCCTCATAATCTGGAGTTTTTGCAGCGCCTCGTTTTCTACAGACGTGTGATTATGTGTGATTTTTCTGCCATGTATTGTTGTTGCTTTTTGAAAGTTTGCTTTTATCTGTTACTGTTGCAGACAACATCTAAAACTGTGATTCCAAGATGCTCAGGAAACCTGGAGGCAAATGAGAAGATTCCTAAATTTATGCAACCCTTGCACGCTCTCAGCTGTACTGGTTTCCATACTAACAGATGTGTTACAGCTTTGGCAGACAGGAGTGAAAGCAAGAACTGTTAGGGGTGGTGACCTCTGTGGTACCAAAAGCCAGGCTAGACAACCCCAGTGGTTCTTTGGTAGCCATGTTCTTGGGCAACACCAGGTTTGAAATGTTTTTGAAGGCCGGGTACAGAGTAAGGCCCATCAATAGATCCTTAAACTTGTTCTCCCAAGTTGCAGAACGTCCCTCGGTGGCAGACCTAAAGACTGCCAGCTATTCATGCTGCATGTATGTGTGTTCTACAGTGAAATTGCCACAAAACTGGAGCTAAAGCAAGCTGTAAGTGGAAAAGGCATGTCAATTGAAATAAGAGGGTGCGTGCCCCTAATAAATGCTGTACTGCAATTGCTATAGAAGTGTGCACCTATTTACAATAATGAAGGTCTCATTTCCACAAAACTTCAGCCACGTGCGTATTTTTACCCACTGCGAGCAGCCAGCCCGTGCCCACAGGCCTGTACACTGCACGGTAAGTAAGGGTCTGATGTCTTGCAGGACTGAGGCCTTGCCAGCTGTTCAGTGTTTGGATGCACATGTATCTCTTCCGGAATTGAAAACATCTTTTATTCCCTGGACTGAGCTGGCAGCCGGCACAGAAGGCAATCTGCTTTATGTTTATCAATCCACGGAGAAGTCCAGCTCTTGCAAGCGTATTTCTCATCTGCCAAGAGCATCAGTAGAAAGTTTAACTATCTACCACTCTTTTTTTTTTTAAATTACTTAAATACGGCCATTCAGGGAGGCATTTAATTCTTTAAATATGGTGAGGAAGGCGTTAGTGAATGAAGGGTAGAGGGTTTAACCCCATGAATTCCAAAGCTGTGCTGGCAGCTGGCCGCTGCCAGCGGCTGGATGTTGTGTGATATGTGTGGTCTGTCCTGAGAGGTGCTCCAGGAGCATCCCCTGCTCTGGACCAGCCCCGGGTGGGGAATCCATCCTGCCACGCTCCCTGTGCCCCTTGGTGCAGGGGTGCTGCCTGCATGCTGGAGACTTTTTTTGGGGTACCTGCAGATGTTTTACCTGTGGACAGTATTTTTTTGGGGGAAACCCTGATTGAAACTATTGCTCTGTGCTACCATCTACGTGGAGTATATTTGGAGAGAATAAGCAGCCTGGTTCTGATGCATTTGTTAAGCTATTCCGTTCATTTTAATTAGACTAATTTAAGCTGTGATTTTTGTGTGTAAAAATGGGCCTTGATCACTTTGGGGCTTGGCTGAACACACCCTGTGATCCAGGGCTGTAAATAAAGCCCTGGCAGTGAGCGAATGCTGAAGGGCTTTAGAAGGGTCTTTTCAGATGGTTCTTGTGCCTGTGCATGGGGAAATGGGGATGTGTAAAAGGTTTCTCTTGTAGCTGAGGAAGTTTTAAAAGTCAGTAATGGCATATTTAACCATCAGGGTTTCTTAATTATTAGAGTTCTAGCAAGAAAATTTCTTGTATAAATTGTGGCAGCCCATCTCACTAACTGAACGCCAGGTTTAGTACTATATGAACGTGATAATTAGTTTGTAATACGTGCATAGGCATTTCATCCTGGCGGTTTTCTCGCAGAGAATAATTTGCCTTTGATTTGTTGAGGGTGGGTTGTTTGTTTTTTTTTTGGTGAAAACACAAGTCCCATTCATGATGGGCACAGCAAATGTAGTAAAACACTATCATAGCTGGGAGTTGTTGTATGCTATGGATTTATGTCAAGAATGTTAATGATTTGTTTATGAATAAGTGAGCCTGTAGTATTGTGAAACAGTATCTGGCAGGGATGCTGAATGGACGTTTTGAGAGCAGAGGATTCTTGAACTGAATAAGCTGTAGATATTTGTATGTCTCAAACTAATCATAAGTAAGCTTATGGATTTTAAACAGAAGTGTTTATTTAATGCATTATCATAGTCTACAGCACTCATCTGGCATATGTATGGCCACTCAATAACAAGCAAAGAGGTTGTTAAGTATTTTTTAAGGGCAGTTAATCTTCTTCTAGTGGGCTT
Source organism: Psophia crepitans (assembly GCA_013399095.1). Classification (NCBI taxonomy): domain Eukaryota; kingdom Metazoa; phylum Chordata; class Aves; order Gruiformes; family Psophiidae; genus Psophia; species Psophia crepitans. The sequence continues at coordinate 2,365,289 of VWZZ01001633.1, read as the reverse complement.
TATTTTAAAAATAAGATTTTTTTTCCGGAAAGCAATAGGAAGCCTTAAGCAGGGCAGCGTGATGTTTGCGGAGTCAACGTGGACCAGGAACGTACTCTGGATTTGCAGTGTCTCACTTGGGTGTAGCACCTAGTTTAGCAGAGCCACCACTTGAGTTTCTCGATGACTGTATTTTTTGGTTGCCAATATGTTTTATGATTTCAAATACGCACCTTCTTAATGAGTGTTTGGGAAGGGTTTTACCACCTTCTTCTGATCCCTGTTTTCTTGGAAGGATACCTAATGATGGATCAGAGAGGTGGCTCATTCCCATCTTACGTTGAGTCCAAAGACCAATATCTCCTGTGTGTTGGGAGTACTTGTGAGAAATGAAGCACAGTCCCTCAAAAGAATAATTTGGGGACTAGATTGAACTTCATCCCTGGTAATGATTCCTTGATTTGCCTGTTATAGTTTCCATGCTCCAGGTGTGGGATCTAGTCACTGGCATATCAGATCAACTGACCAACAACCAATGTTCTTCAACACCAAGTGGGAGCTCTGTCACTGTTTTGGACTCAAGTCCTTAATCAAACTAATGTGTGAATTTTTGTGCTATGTATTTATCATAAAGTTTCAAAGAAATCATTACAGGTAGAAGATGTGTTGGTTGCTGTAGCAGGAAGCTTTGTTGTGTGACTTCATGCACCATGGGCAGCTGAGCCCAGAACCAAGGGACTTCAGTGCTGCACTCGGGAAGTGTCAGAGGCAGTTGGTGTTGTGCATCCAGGGTGCTGTGTGGAGTGTGACTAAACTCTGCCCGATAAATTATGGCATTTCTTGAAATTGTGTCTTGTACTTTTTAATGAGCTGGGCTATCAGCTCTGCATCAGTGGATGGTTAAAATGAAGCAGGAATTGCTTTAGCATTAAAACTGTGCCTGGAGGACTTCTCCGAGAAATTGCTTATGATTATTAAGTGAATATAATACGGTCAGACAACCTTGCTCCTTTGCTGTGTTTTTTATATTGAGTGTGGTTTAGAAAATTGAAACATGTACAGATGGAAAGTAATGTTCAAATGGGAATGGCTTTGGAAGCCATGCCCTATCCTTTTGAACGTGCATAGGGAAGAGAGGTAAGACATAATTTATTGAGATGCAACTTTTATAGAAAAATTGTATTTCCTCTAAACATGGTTTAATTGTGTGCCAAACAGAAAAGAGGCTGAAGCCAGAGCACTTCGTGGCCCAACTACAGTAGAATCTTTCCCAAACCGAATGAGCTGGGGAAAAATGAGCCTTGTATTGCTTGTTCCTTCTGCTATGTGTGCATACGTGCAGCTAAATAAGTGGGAAGATAGCCACCCTCTGTGACCATTGATGATGAAGCAGCTGGCGAGGTGGTCAGACTAGCTCTAATCTAATCTCTGGGGCAGCAACATCCTTTAGGGCAGGTAGCATGGTTGCTGTAGCTCTGCCAAGTTACCCCTGAGATTTACCCCTGTGTCCTGCGTGTGTTGTTTATTCAACAGTGCGTTAGTTTCTTGTGCCATTTTCAGAATTGTCTCATTTTTCTTCCCCAGAATTGTCTGGTCTGAGGTGGTAATGGAGCAAATAAATAGCCCACAAGCAGTGTGGTGCTCCCGTTCTCCAATACAGCAGCACGCATTCAGGGAGGAAGGCAGGGCAGAAACTGTACTGGAGCTGATGAACTAATTTGTTCGCTGGATAGATGCTTGCACCCTTTTCCCACTCAGATATATACTGCACGATTAAACACTATTAAATATCACTCGCTTCACAGGAAACTGTGTTTGTGATTTGTCCACTGTGTAAGCAGAAAAGGCAATCCCAGATGTGCTTCAGAACAGCTTTACTCTCCCAGGTTGGAAATGTCAGTGATAACCACCAGGGTCTGTTAATTTCTAACTATAGTGGTGAGAAAACATGGAAGTAGAAATGCTCGTGTCGTAGGGCAGGAGTTGGAACTAATCACTTTTCTACAGATGCTACAGGGAAAATAGATTATAACCACAGTCCTGTTTCATGTGCTGGTTGAAGCTGGTTCCCTTTTTAATCTTTATCCTAGTGATGGAGCATGGCATGGAATATAATAATTTTCAAATTATTTCTAATCTTTATTTCTACAAAGCAGTTCTTTTTAAGAATAGATGTTCAAGCAGATGCAGTTGTTTCGTATTTTTTTCATTGCGCCATGGTCAATACCCATTGTTGTCCTTTATGGATAACTACTGCATACGCCTACCTGGCTTGAACAACAGAAAATGTTGCTAGTTTGTGTTCCTGTTTCTGCAGGGAGATGCTGCAGAACCTCTTTAACCTCTGATTTTTCTGTTATGCTCTGGTGTGAATGACACCAAGATGCACGTGATACCCAAACAGTGCTTGGAGATGTGAAAGAGCAAAACTTGGAACACTTCGATTGTGGTGGTTGCTGGATTGTACCCAGGAGGGAACAGACTGCTTTGAACAATCAGAGGTCTCCTACGCTCATCAACTGCTCAGAATTGAGCAGACAGATGTTTGTCTAGCTGATTGTTCTTGTAAAACTGTAGAATTGATTTGTGCAGATAGCTGTGCATGCAAAACTTGACTGATGTTATTTCAGAGGCTTTTCTAATGTCATCTGAAAATCACTTCCAGGCAGAGAACCTGGGATCTAAAATTGAATAAAAATCAAACAAGGATACATTCTGCTTCTAAAGCTATCCAAGACTGAAAACAGTGTAGTTGGATTAAAGATCGGTATATTGGAGGGGAACTAGCAGTGATTAATCGAAGTGGAGTTAAAGTTCCCTCTTAAAATCTGCTATTTCCGTTAACAGCTTGTCCAGTCTTTCCACTTTTGAGGTTATCTGTTTCAGGATTTGCTTCTGGACTGAAATGATATACTTTTTTTTTTTTAAAAAAAAAAACCAAAACAAAAACCTGAAAATATTTTAGTTGCAGTGGTCTCCCAAGTAACTTACCAACAGTACAAACAACTTTACAGACTTTTCCGTAAAATAATAACAACACTTGGAAAACAAGAAAACAACCCTCAGGAAGAGAAACGGTCATTTTGAGCATTTGGCTCTGACTGCTCCCTGACTTCCCAAGTGGAGACCTAGAGGCAAAGTCTTATTCTGTGTCCATGTGGAACGTTTTGTGCTGAAATTTTGTGACTAGCATGTAGGCAGAGAAGCTTTGCAGTGGGCAGCCTTGAGGATCTCGGCAGCGGTAATGAAAGCCCTGATGGAAGTGAGTGGTGAAGAGGCAGAAGACTTGCATAGCTGCTGCGTTGTTCCTTGTGTGCCATGTAGGTTCACCGTTAGAAGCTCCCCACTGTGGTTCCTTTCTGATAATGGTGCTCCATCAGAGTAGTTGGCATTGATGATCCTAGTTCATGGGTTGGCATTTAATTGCTTTCTAAATGATCCTTGCTTTCCAAGGGTAGGAAACTGCAACAAACACTATGTGCTAGACAGTTACGTTTCCTAGAAGTATTTGTGGAAGATGCCAGGAAACTTGACATATGCAGATTCTTCTTCCATTGCAGAATTGGGGTTGACCCATACAGAAGCGGCACTGGAGATTCGTATTGAATCCCTGTGTGCATGCATCCATCTGCCCCGTATCTGCGGTCCACCTGGTTACTGCCATATCAGTAAATGCTTAGAATTGGGCTTTTTTTTTTTTTTCCCCCTCTTCTCTTGGCCAGATTACTGTCATTGACATCCCTTCATTTGGCTTGGAGGTGGTTTTTTTTTTTTATAAACTGTATTGCCATTATATATGCAAATAGCTTAGATAAGCACAGTTTAGAAGCTCTCAGTAGGGCTGCAGCATGAAGAATTTCAAGTATTTAAAAAAAAAAATTAAAAGATTGATAACCCTTGTGCTTAGTGGCCAGAATGCAAATAACAAAAGGGGCAAATCTGAGCAGAGAGACAGGCTATAAAAAGCGTTATAGCAAGATTAAGCTGTTGAAGACACATTTTTGCACGGTAATCTACTGGATTTATTTTGACAATTATTTATTTGTGGTGGTTGTGGAAGTGGAATTTTTAGCAGTCTTGGTATAATTACAGAGGACTGAATTTGTAAAGCTGCTCAAACACTTTGCATCACAGTTGTGTGGGTTTTTTTCAGCCAAATACATGCCTGTTTTGATTAAAAGAAATATTTGTCTTAACTTTTTTTTCCCCAGAGGAATGACTAATTGGTATTCACGAGATTCAATACTAGAATATTTTTATCATAGGCCTCTAAATTCTTTCACTCCCTTCTCTTTTGGGGTAAATAATTTAGATTTCAGATGCATCAAGTTTGATAAAATCCACCTTGTTAATGTCTCCTGTAGACTCACAGCTCGGTGCTGAAATAACTGTACCAGTAATGCTTCTAAGTTAAATTGACGGGGGCAAAGGAAGACGACAGAGGGGAAATGCTAGGCAGGCAGTTCATTTATTTTAATTTTGTTGGTCCTTTCACATCTGTTTAACTAGCTGCTTGACACAGGTACACTGGAGACCATAAATATCACGGGTATTCAGAATACTGTCATCCTGTTATATTACAGGAATATGTATTAGATCTGCATCTAGAGAACCTCAGGGCTTTAACAGCCTGGGCCCTTTTCCCTGGGTGTTGATGTTTTATACTATTTCCCCGAAGCCTGAAACATGTTAAAATATTGTTTGCAATAATTTAAAGGGCTTGCAGAAAAACAAACAAACAAAAAAAAAACCACCAAAAAAACCCCAAAGAAGCCAAACTCATTTACATTTCTGTTTCTTCTGCAACTTCATTTCTCAAAGTTGACCCAAACCTTGCAGATTCAAAATTGATTGCCTTATTATTAATGCAAAATTATTTAAGCTGTAAAGAGGCTGAGAATGGATGGTGTTTAAGGTGGTCAGCAGTCAGTGGAGGGGAGAAGAAAGTTCAGGCCATATTGAGAATAAGTTTGTTCCTCTTTGTCGCTCTGCAGGATTCTTTATTCTGCAGCTGTTCTCTGTGTGGAAATCTTGCAAGTTGTTGCTGTGTTGAACAAAGTTTGGAGAAAACTGGAAAAAAGTAAAAGTATAATGACTGGAAAAAGAGGAAGACGCCTTCACAACGTAAAGAGGTTGAATGATGATCCTTGTACAGGCCTGAAGTCTCCCGGTTCTGCTGCTGTTGCTGGAAGGGAATGTTTGGGTAGTTTTAAGTTCTCTTTTCTTTAGTTGAACAATTTAATATTGAATTATAATACTGAAATAGCAATTCAGTTACTGCTCTAAATAGTAGTAACAGTTCTTCATGTAGGTGTATGTAGTAGCACGTGTAAAACAGCAGTAAAGATGGGGACTAGTTCTCTTCCTGATGGACTTCAGATTTGTTTTGCCACAGATTTCTGTGGAAGCAGGAGTGTGTTTTTTCATGGCATATGGGATTCCAAAAGACTGGGATCTGGTTGTGAATGAGCACGTGTTTCCAGGATTGAATTACATGAGTTTGTTTAATCAATTGTGGATTCCTCCAGAGTGACGCTGCAGCGCCTGTGTGAGGATTTAGCTCTTTTTAATTGGTCCCATATGTAGTGGCAGATAGTACATTAACCATGCCTTGGGGGGATAAGGGCGTCTGGTTGAATCTCGTGGTGCATATTTTATTTCTTTTCTGGAGGGATTTGAGTTTTTTGTTGGGTGGTTTATTTTTTTGTTCTAAGAACCATAGATAAGTATATATGTGTATAACCACTAGCATTTTGAAACTTAATACTCAGCTGAGGGATTAGTTAGGCTTTTGCAAAATTATCTGAACTTTGCTGGCAAGTAAAGAAGAAGAAACTGAGGTTTTACAGAGAACCTGGAGTTTCTGAGTACCTCTGCATTTGGGTGTTTAAATTGTGAGAATTTGGAAGCTTAATCTCCCTCCTTGTCAAGCGCCTAAGGACTTGTCCTTTGAAAATCAGAAAAATGGAAATGTCAGAAAAGATTGATTGCTTTTGAAAAACCTTGAAAACACCATGCAGACTTGACCTTGCTGCCTGGAGGACGTGGATATGAGAGGGCTGTCCTGCCTGTGTGTGCTGTGCGTTAGCCCCAGCAAAGGGGAGCGTCATCCTTAGCTGCTTTTTTGACTTTGCACTGGAAATGCAGAGTTATTTTGTATCTGACTGTTTTGGCTCAGCTTAACCAGTAAGGTAGTTGCAGGAGAAACAGGAATGTGAATGAGTTGGTTTGATTTTCTTTTGTAAAGGTTTCTTGTTGCAAATCCTGTCAATTATCCAGCTCTACAGCTTTACTGAATTAATGAGGCGTTCTGTAGAAAGTGATCAAAAATACCCTTCTGTAGACCCCCTTATTCCTGCTGTGGTGTGCTGCTCTTATTCATGGCTGTAAGAGGTGGGAAGACACACTGTGTGAAGTCCCTCTGGGGACAGGGTTATGCATTTGCACTGTAGTGGGACCCAAATTTTGTCTATATTCTGCATCATCTGCTAAAAGGTTTGTATCGTCATAAATCCTGGCAGAGTTCCCCTATGATGAATTTGCTGGTGGTGGCACGAAAGGAGTAATATTGCAGGGAATGAAATGTCTGTGAGTGTAGTGGGGCTGGGGAAGGTGTGTGTGATGGGACAGCAGTGCTGGCCAGATGTGGTTCCCCTGGGAATGCTCTGGAGCTCATACTGATGGCACTCATGGGGATGTGTGGAGAGAGGGGAGGCTAAAGCCACCGGGCTGCTTTCTTTGACTTCTGCAAGGCTTGGGTAGATGCACCCTGATGGAGGCTTTCCAAAAAGGCTGACTTGCTGAAGAAGCAGGTCTGTTCAGTTGGAGATGGCTTGTGTCCATGGGAAGTAGGACCACCCCCTCTCAGAGGGCCTCAAAAATGCCAGGCTTATATCCTGGGAGTGTTCCAGACCTGGAAAAAGCAGTGCTGTAAATTAGCTTCAAAGGAGTCAGTGAAAAAATGGACAGCTCTAGAGAAAGGAGTGGTTTCACGTTATCTTGTATCTGTAAATACAAGAATTCATTAGACTTATTCCAAAAGTTCATTTGGTTTATAGTGAACTAATACGTAAGCGCTTTTGGCAAGAATTTGCACCCTTTGTTTCTGCATAGTATTAGGCACAATGTTACCTCTAGCAAATAATCAGGAAAACTCCCTGTTTGTGGAAGGCATCTATATCATCCATTCTGTCACCCTGTCTCACTGAACAAATCTTGAAAGCTGGAGAGGGGCTGTTTACAAGGACATCTAGTGATAGGACGGGACGTAATGGCTTTAAACTGAAAGAGGGTAGGTTTAGGTTAGATCTAAGGAAGAAATTCTTCCCTGTGAGGGTGGTGAGGCACTGGAACAGGTTGCCCAGAGAAGTTGTGGACACCCCATCCCTGGAAGTGTTCAAGGACAGGTTGGATGGGGCTTTGGGCAACCTGGTCTAGTGTAGGATGTCCCTGCCCATGGCAGAGGGGTTGGAATGAGATGGGTTTTGAGGTCCCATCCAACCCAAGCAATTCTATGACCTTAGAAAGGCAAGAGAGAGGTCACTGAACTACGTAACTGCTTAACTAGTTATTGATTTGTTGCAAAAAATTAAGAAGAGGAGTGAGAGTGTGAAATGCTGTTTTTGAAAGGGCTGTGCTGGGGAGTGCAGTGGCTGTCTGGCAGGTATTGTATGAGATGGACTTGCTCTGCCAGGCACAAGAGTGAGGAGAAAGAACTTTTTAAAGGATCCTCTGACACAGAAATTATTGGAAAGCCTCCAAGAGCAAATTGAAAAAGCAACAGCCGCCTTTATGCTGCAGGATTCCATTGTTTTAATACTGGGCCAACTATACCAAATAATACATCTACTGGAAACTCATGTTAGGGGAAAAATATGTTGGAAAGCAGCTAAGGGGTCAGCTCAAAATCAAAGTGAATGAACTTGACATATCTATGCTGCTGTGTGTCCTATTTTGTTCTTTCTCTTCTTGTCAGCTCCTATTGCTTCATTTATTTCCATTCCACTCTTTTTTTTTTCTTGAACCATTTGTGTCATTCCGGCTGCCGTTTGTCCTGAAAAATGCTAGGGCTGGTAAACACCTGAGCATGCACAGATAAATTCTGGTATACTTTAGAAATTGTAATCTAGTTTAAAATTCTAGGCTTGCACGTAGACACAGTGCTTTTGAGGAGCTACTGCCGCTCTGGTGATGGGAAGATGGACAACCAATAATGGGGATGACTTCATTTTCCTTCAGTGCTGTGTAATGGAGCTGTGCCTTCCCAGGCTGGTTTTGTTTGCTGGACTTCTGAAAGTAGTTTGAAGACCAACATCATCAGGGATGGGATGGAATGGAAGAAAAAGGCTGAGTTGTCACTGCAAGTGTAGATGTTATTTATAATAATTGCATTTAATGAAATATACAACACTGCTATCTGTTAATCGGGTTTGGATGGCATGAGGGGTAGTTTAGTACTGACAATATTATTAAAATTTGAGAGTTAACAGTGATTTCTGGGAGCGGAAGTTAGGGAAGTAGTTGTTTATGAGAGCAGCTCAGTTGATACATTGGTGAAAGTCATTATGTTTTATTTCTACTGATGCTAAAAAAAGAAGTTGTTCTGGTATAAAATATGCCATGGACACCAGGCACTGGAAAATAGAACTCATTTCAAAATATGTGTAACAGTCATCAGCAAATAATAAACTGTAAAAGCCCAAATGCAGTCAGACATATTTAGATGTTCATCTTCCATCCACGTCTCGTTTCCACTGAAATAATGGACTGGGAATTTAGGTACTGTAATGTAAAGACTGATCAAAACCCTTTTTATTGTGGTATTGTGACTTCTTTTACCTTCTCCACTGATGTTTTATGGAGGTCTTATTTTCATGATTGTGAGTGACCTGAAATATTGGCTCCTTTCTGCTCTGCTGTGGATCTCTATAGTGGGACTTAAGGTTTTGAGCAATTATGGCTAAACTGGGAACTTTGTCTGATTACCCTACATTCAGATTTTCTTAGGTTGGGGGGTTTAGTTTGGCCGAGTATAGAAAAATGTTAGAGGATCAGTCATGAAATTCTCATCTGACTCTGAAGTTCCCTGCAGTTTGGAGGGTGTTTGTATCTGGGATTCTGTTTTGTTTGGGCAGCGATCCTCCTGATTGGAATCGCATAAGCTTGGCAACAGAACGGAGGCATCCAGCCAGAGCAAACTCAAAGTACACAGGGTCTGAGAACAAAACGTTTCACATGAATTAAATTGTGAGGAAACAGAAATTCTTTAAACTTGTAAGAAAACAAGGCAATGTGAGCATCATCACACAGGCAGCTGTGTGATCAGGGCTATTGATAGGGAGTGCAAGTTTTATTTATGAAATCTTGATAGTTGTGTGTTTTTTTTGAGAGATGCCTTGTCGCAGGAAGAACAATATTCCTGAAGCAAGTGGTATTAGAGCGAGACGGAATAACTGTCAGTGCTTGCACGCAAAGATCCAGTAGCATCTTTGCTGACAGGCTTCTTGACACTCAACTGGTTTTGGTTTCCTCTGCACCATACGCTGCTGCAGCTGGGCTTGCCATCCTAAAAAGGTTCCCTGTGTCCTCGTTCTGCTTTTCGGTTTGCAAACCTGTGTTTTCCTTCCAGTCATCTATCAAGTTTTTGTGTATATTATAGGTTTCTCCATCAGAGCTTTATCCTTGACTCCCTTGTTACAGTGAGTGGTGGCAGGAGGAGTCCAGGCGGGTCTCTGCGCCTGGCAGCAGGGAGCATTGCTTGCAGCACGGTGGGTGCTGCCTCTCCTGTGCTTCCCATTCCCCAGTCTCATGCCTTGCTTTGCCATCTTCTGCTGAGTGTCCGGTCATGCCAATTTGAGTTTACCCCAGTAAATGCAGATTACTCTTTTCTCCGAAAGGTTCCCCACTGCCCCCGTCTCTCCTCTACACTGTCCGGCAGGAGCGTGGTAGGAGCAGGGGGATGTGAGGAGGGGAAATGGTGGCAGGAACTGGATCAGTTTCTGATGTGCAAACATGCAGGGTGATGTTGGACATATGGAGGCATGGCAAAGGTCATTGTGGGGTGTTTTGTTGTGTAGGGTGTGTTTTTATTTTCTTTCTTGCTTCTGTGGCACGATGTTTCCCAGGTGCTCTGCCCCACCATCCTTGGGGGTACCAGGCCCTCAGTGTGGGCGTGCTGAGTTGTGCCATGGGCCTGCCTGAGTTCCTCTACTTCCAAACTGTGTCACAGGGTGCCCACAAGTGAGTCCATTGTCCCCTCGTGCCTTTTGCCATTTCTTTACGATTGACAAATGTATATTCAGACATAGTTATCTGCTTTTTCACCGAAGTAGCATCTGTTACCTGAGAGAGATTGGATGGATTTGGTTTGATAGGCTGACAAAATATAGCTCTCAACATGCTAGATGCGATAGGCTTTTAATAACCAGATTTTGGAGTTGGATCGGTTTCAAGAAGATTACTCGGGCTGGATCTGCTTGAGTATAAAGAGTCATGACATGATCTTAGATTGGTGCATGCCAGTCAGTTTTGTATTACAGAGCAGGCTGATGATGGGATGATTTCTGACTTTGGTAAGTGCTTCCATCCCCTCTGTAGAGGGTTTTATTGTAGTATTCAGTACAATGTTTATATGAACTGCTAGTAAAGGATAAATAAATACAGCACTGTAAAGTTTAACATGGGGGAAGGGAAAGTATTTAAACTGTATTAGCAATATTTGTTTAACAAGAAATGGATCAGATGTGACATTTATCTGCACTGTTTAAAGCATTTGTTTTAAACAAAACAAAGCCTTGAAATGGATCAGTTTTCATATGAACAGTATCAGAATTATTTGCTTGCCAAAAAGCTGGAGGCTTGGGATGGGGTGGTCCTCAGGTCACAGCTATGCTCATTCACTGATGGCCTAACCATATTGCCAAAGGACTACTGTGTTGTCATCCCCTCTGACCATCAGAGAGTGGAGTCTTCTATCTACAGACTGGATACAGTGATAGTCAAATTCCACTGGGAATAGGGAAAAAGGGACATTTGGACTTTATAAAATTCTCTTGCTGTTTGTTGCACTTGGTTGTGTGTGTGTCCTCCTAGGCTGCTGTGTCTTGCTGTGGGATGCTGTCAAAAAGTTTTAGTTTCATTCCAGAACTAGATGGATTTCAAAGGTAGAGGAAGTACTTGCACTGAAGTAGTAAAGTATTGAGGTTATGTTTTAATTTCCCAGGGACTGATCTTTTACTGATGCTCTAATGTGGATTTCACCTGGGAATTCCTTTGTATGTACTGTAGAAGGATGAGTTGCACAGAGGATCGCTTCTCGTTCTGGCAAACCCCTCTTTCAGAGGCTTTGAACTTCTTTTTTAAAAGAACTTTTTCACAAGTTAACTTCCTATCATTTTGGGGTTTGCACTCGATGTGTGTCATCTGGAAACGTGATGCCCATTTATGCAGTTGTGTGTTGGCTGTAGTGCTGATGTTAAGAGAGAACAGGGGCTGACAGCTAAGGTGCTGAAGACTTTCTTACTTACACTCACCATGTCACAAGTCAATTAGCCTCTAAACCGTGTTCAGAAGGGAGAAGGTGCTGGAGACCTGCCGTACACAGGTTGTGGTGATTCCCCACCTCTGACCAGCCCCTTTCCAAGAACGGGGGAATGCCATCTCCAGGGCGATGGCAAAGTGTTCGTTTTGCTCATCCCCAAGTGGTGGATTACAGATCACAATGAGTTGCAGTTCCCTCTTTCTTGTTGTTTATTTTTATATTCACATCCAATATGTGAATTTCTTAGATGTATTGGATTGGAATCTTTTGTTTTGTTTCCATCATGAGAATGAAAAGATCCACTAGCCCAGACTTGACTGCTCAGTATTTAACATTGTAACAGCAGTGGCTGTTAATACCTGAAGATGAAGAGCTGTGCGGAATTATTGAGCATTGTTATTACTACAAATTGTCAGTGCATACTTTTCCTCCTCCAAGGCATGTTTAATTGTACAGAGTCACAGTTGTTTTCTCCAAGACATTTGGCCTGAGCAGCGGAAGTGACTGTATTTTTGCTGAAAAAAATAAACCAAAATCCAAATGTTAATTTTTAGTTTTAACAGCAACACAATTTTTGCTTGGACTAAATGCCACCTAAAACTTCTAAATAATCTTGTGAAATAGTTAGTCTAGAGCTAATGTGTGACTGTTGAGCTGATAACAAAATATACACTGAAAACAATTTAGAGATTCTTGATGCTTAAGTTCAATTAACTTGTAGCTAAGAAGGTTAGCGATGACAGGGTTTTCATTGAAATAGGGAGCACTTTGAATGTCACCAGGGAGGCAAATAAATATGGCCCCTCTGTAGCGACAGTCTTGGCCTCTGATGGGTTTGAGCTACCTGTTGTACACCCTTCAGTTTTCTTCTGTAGGGGAAAGGATGCCATTAAGACTGGTAAACTAAGGAAAAGAAAATAATGGAACTTGAATCCTTGAATAAGCAAAACTATGCCTTTCTATTAAGATAATTTTCCAATGTTATTAGGGGCTTTACTTAAATTTTACTCTGATTTCATGTTCAGCAAGTAGGAAAATACAATGCAAATTACAGCTCTGATCCTTTCTTTGGCAATTAAGCTATTTTGTTTGCTCAAGGAATTTTAAAACTTGCTGCCAACATATTACTCTTATGTTGCTCCTTGTGTTTCTTTCAAATGTAAAGTCTGTACTGGTAGCACCATCTAAATGGATAAAGGATGAATGACGTGCAGTTTTGAGCTGTTATAGTCATGGCAGTTATGAATCTCTTCTTTTGATGATTTTCAGTATAAGAGCTACCAAATTAACTTAGTGATTCTGGCTCATGAAATGTGAATGGTATAATGTTCCCGAACCTTTATTCACTGAATTACTAAAGTCATGCTTTTCAAGAACTTTGTGAACTTAAAGCACTTTAAAGAAATATTCTGGATTCACAGCAGTGGAGAGCTAATGCCTCTTCTCAAAAAATACGTTGGCTACTGTTATAGGTCAGCATTTGCCAACAGTTTCTGCAGGAGGTGCCAGTTTGGAGTGGAAACTAAGAAACGGATTCAGAGAAGCACTTTATCCTGTTCTTGGTTTAAAGCACATGAATAATCCCATTGACTACCCACGTGTGCTTTACTGGGACTGCTCACACAGTGAAAGTTAGGCATGTGTTTAAATAACTTGCTTATTTGGGGGCTCACTGCGTGGTGTCTCCTGGCAGAGACTTGATTTTCTTGTGGCAGCCATCATATGACCTGTGTGCAGGGAGCGCAGGGCTGTCTGCGCTAGCCGTGAGCCCAAAGCAAAAAGCTATTTCTGTGTCCACCCCCAATCCGTCCTGCACTTTTCTGGCAACTAATTATCTGTCTGCTGCCAATTGTGCTCTAGTGTTTTTGGCACCCAACCACTCCAACTTGCTGCTCATACAAGCTTTGAATTGCCTTTGTAAGGCAGAGTGTAGTCTTTTCCTTGTTTAAGACTGTATATGCGGTAGTTAAAACATGGAAAAAAAAGTAGATCATTGTCATAGCTTTCCTCATTTTGGTCAAACTGCTCTGTCAGTAGTCCTACTGAAGCTGATAGAGATGCTAGGAGAGGAGAAACACCATTTTGAAGGTCCAAGCTCAGTACTCAGAGAGGTTAAATGGAGTTTTTTCATCTATTCAGTATCTAATGGAAGCGTTCTTTATTTGGGAACCTCTGTAAACAGATCATCTATGGAAATAGAGGGAGGGAGGGAGAAGTTAAATGCTAGAATAGAATCTTGTCAACCTGATATTTTGCAACAATTATTTCTGGTTTGATCAAAAATTGGCCCACCAGCAAAATAGTACAACTTCAGGCTAAAAATACATTTAGGTGACTCTTCCACCTCTGCCTTCCTCTCCCATCCCTTGCACGCACAAGACAGCAGATCACCTTGGAGATGGCATTTCCCCATGCATGGAAAGCGGCTGGTCACAGGTGGCTGGTCACCACAACCTGTGTAAGGCAGGTCTTCAGCACCTTCTCCCTTCTGTAAGTTTTCTCCTCCAGAAATACCACCTCTGCAGTAAGTTAGCAGGCCTAGAGCCTGTATATAAAAGCAAGTCAAGCTAATAGAAAGAACTACAATTATAGTAGACAGTAATTATTTAATGGACTCAACAAGCCCAGCATTGCCATTGGTGATCAGCAGTGCTCCTTCAAGCTCAGGATCTCAAACTTTGAGCTTGCTTTACACTTGTCATGGCTGGTTGTCTGTTGTTTAGCCTTTGCTGACAACTTCAACAGAGGAGCCTAGGAAATGCCAAACAAAAGGTGGTTAATCACAACTTAAAGGTAAAATGAAATAGGTTTTCTTAGTGAGTTTAGTAATCCTGGCCACCAAAGAGCTCTGTTAGCTTCAGAAACATGTGTTGAAGAATATTCTTTAATGTATAATCATCTCCACTGGAGTACTCTGCTGGAGCTGTGTTCGGTAGAGTGAATGGGATAACACGTAATATGAGCCAAATGAAAAATAATATGAGTTGATTTCTTCACTGGGATGGAAACTTGAATGCTTGCACAAACAGCACGGAGGCCCTAGAGTATTGCTGTAACAGGCTGTAGCTTCATGCGTGAGGTAGGAAAACAAGTACTATTTTCAGAAAGTGTTAGCATTTATGCCTTAAATATGCTTATGAGAGTATTTAAGATACTGTAGGTCCAGTATCATAACAATTATTAGACCTAAATACTGATGAGCTAAGAATTAAACTGTTTTAGAAGTGTATTAACAGGCTTTCAGATAACTAATGATAAAGTACTTATGAATTAAGTAGGGAGTTTATTTCCAAGAAATTATCATGCATTTTCTATTGAATACTCAAATCCACAAAAGTTCATATGAAACTAAATAGTTGATTCATCGCCTCTGTATGAATAAAATGTTTAATAGGTGCTCTCCTCACCTAAAGCACAGGACTGAAAAGCAAGGATGTGAGTTGTTTTTCTAGCTCTGATAGAGACTTCTTGTACGATTCTGGGAAATCACTTAGCATCTTGCTTTCTGCATACCAGACCCCATCTGCCTTGCAGAGGTAAAGGGGAGGCTGAGGAATGGGGTGACTGCAAAACAAATTAAGAATCTCCCATCAAAAGTCAGACCAAATGGTTTGGTTTTGATAAAAGTAATCTGGAGTCATCGCACACGGCTCATAACTGCTGATTTATAAGAGTCAAGTTATGAAGCTTTAATAAATGTGTATTTCTTTAGACAGTGCTGTAGTATGTTACTTGCTGGGGATACTACATTGATTTGCTTCATATCTGCGTATTTTCCCCCTTAGATATATAGTAGCAAATGAAAATGTTCAGCTTTTGAAAGGAAGGTCAGTTCAAAGAAATATCTGAATGTTGGAAAAATTTCTCTGACTCCCCTGATTCCACAAAATTGATTTGGACATCTTTCAAGGGTTGACTTTCTTCAGTCTAAGCAACTGCTGAGAAACTTTTCATGCAAGAGAATTACTGTCCACTTGGATAGTTCTTCACCCAAGCCTAGGGGGCTATTTCTTGTCTATTATAGCAAGTGACAAGTTTTGAATGACATCTGTTGGTTAGTACCTGTTGTGGGATTTACATTGGAGACTGGAAGAACTACTGCTTACAAAGGAAAAGAACTTAAAATTCACATGCTAAGGGCAAACTGATGAAACACTCATCTCAGTGGGAATGGTAACATCTATTAAGGTCAATGGGATGAGATTTAAGTGTAGAAGGAAGAAAACCAGAATGGATGAGTCCATAGTTCTTTGAATGGTCGGTGATCCCCTGTTCCTCCCTCCATATGATCATTAGTAGAGGATCTGGGTCCGAACAGTTTCATAATATGCCTGGGGAGCGATCAGAGGTTGAATTTAGACCCTTTTGGGGACATACATGGATTTTAATGAATCCTCTCATTTTGTGTATGTATACCTTTTTAAATTAAAAACAGTCTTCATATTGCTAATAGTAATATTGGATGCTCAGTTTAAGGTATAAAACTTCTGAACTCTCCCCAGGGAAATTTCCAAGGCACTGAAAGGCAAGTGAAACATATGGATGTGTCCAACTACTAACTCACTTTTCTGCACCAGAACTGGAGATAATTGCTTTTCTTTCTTTGTTCAGCACTTTCAGACCATGTTAAAGACTAAGTTGAATGTCCTAACTCTTCGGAAAGAGCCTCTTCCGACAGTGATCTTCCACGAACCAGAAGCCATTGAGCTGTGCACCACAACTCCCCTCATGAAGACCCGGACTCACACTGGATGCAAGGTACTCGGGAGTATAAACTTAAGGAACAAGACCACTGTGAAGGTGTCCCATGTATGTGTGAGAATAAAGAGTCCAAAGTAGCCAACACGGTCATTGTTGTTCTGGAAATTCCATTAACTGCTACTGTTACTATAAAGTTTGTAAATCAAAAAAGTAATTGGGCGTTTCAACCCGGGAATTTTGAGCTTCATGGAAAAAATAGGTTTGGGTTGTGTGGCTCAATGCAAAGTGTGGAGGAGCATCACTCGCTGTAAACACTGACATTGTTTCTGTAAGTGCTAGTGCTGAGATGGGGGATGAAGGGCCAAATGCTGTGCGTTTGCGTTTAGCAATCTGTACTAACAGAGGTATGTACCTACTGAAATAGGATTGCAGTTTAAAACTCAAGGTTAGTTTGGTGTTTTGGAGGGGGCTTTTTGAGTTTTTCTGTTTGTGGGTGTGGTGTTTGTTTGTTGGGGTTTTTTTTTGTTTGTTTTTTTTTTTTTTTTTGGGTGGGTGGGTTTTTTTTTTGGGGTTTTTTTTTTTTTTTTTTTTTTTTTTTTTTTTTTTTTTTTTTTTTTTTTGTTTTTGTTTTTTTTACCAAGGGGGTTTGGGGGTGTGGTAAAGGCAGGGAGGAGACTTAAATCTTTGATTTGCTTAAGCAACAAGATGAATTTGCCCAGTTACATCAATGCATGGCTTCTGAAGAAGCTCTTTGTTAAAGTTTGATGGCTTAAGAGCTTTGAGTGTGTTCTTCTGTGTTAAGAAACCGTATAGAAATAGCAAACAAATCTGCTCTATTTGCATCTTCTGTTGGAGCCATTTTCCTTGGTGGCAGAGCTCGCCTAGCTTTGCAGAGACATGGGCAGCCTTGCAGACTGAGCTGGGTACCAGTTTGGCCTGTGCTGCCAGACGGGGCTTGGCAGCCAAGTCCCCCTTCACCCAAGCTTGGCTGTCAGTTGTAGGGAGTATCCACCCACCATTTTTCTTGGTGAAAATGGAGAGAACTGGGCTTCAGCCTCCGCTGCTTTGTAAAGTGCCAGTTCTAGAAGAGCCGATGCCTGATGCTACATGTATTGGATAAGGCCCAAAGTACAATTAAATGTCCTAACTACTTCTCCTGCCAGCGTGTTTTCAGACATACATGTATGCACGCTATTCCTTGTGGGAGGATCTGATGCGAGTAAGATGGGGTTGGAAGAAATTGCTTCCTGGTGTGTCCCCCTACTCTTAGCATGCTGTGCCAGTGGCACAGGCTGTGGGCATGCTGTGACTGGCTTTGCTTGGGCACCTCCAGATCTGTCACTTCCTTGGCAAAGTTTCTTCTTGGGAAGTGTATTTTTTTGTTTGACTTCTTGCTTGTCAAGAAACAAGATCGCTGCTGGGTGTTGAAGCAGTGTTGCCCTGTGCTGACACAGAGGAATGCAGGGCAAGTGACCCTAATATGCTTTGTACGGTAGCTCGTAGCATCTGCTCTTCTGTGGTGATGTCTTTTGTCCTTGATGTTGACATCTAATGAATTTTTAGAGAATATTAGCTATCATAAAAATGGTTCACAAAGTATCTGGCTTTCACCCCTAGTGAGAGAGAGTTCAGACATCATAATGCTTTCTGAAATCAGTTTATCTCTGCGAATGTGTGTAGAATTTAAATGAACCTTTTTACTTAACCTACAGTCTTTCAGCTGGAAAAGATGGATTGCAGAGAGATGCCGAACCCCTCAGTGAAGAGAATCTCATTCTATATTTAGTGATCTCTTTTATTTATTCATTTATTTTTCCTGCAATGTAACATAGTAGTGGTGACTAGGGAGCATCTGCTGCCACAACACTCCCCTTTTCTTGCTTGCCCTGTTTCTCCTTCTCCCCTTCTCCCTGCAGCTAGTTCACCTCCTGCCAGCGCTGGAGTCTTACAGTGGTGTTTTTGGGGTGATGATCAGCACCTCTTCAGATGGTTCAGCAAGTCTGATTTCCAGTACCTGCCTTAGAAACAAAATATATGTGGAATCATCTTCCCATGGATAAGAAATCCTCTCCAATCATTAACTAAAAGGGTCTGATTTTACCCAGTCTCTCTAGTCACAATCTCTTTTTTTTTTCCCATCTCTCTTTTTCTGAGTAAATGTATTCTCTTCTTATGGGGCTTGTATCCTCTAGCTGTTTATAGGTAGAATCATAGAATCCCTAAGGTTGGAAAGGACCTCCAAGATCATCAAGTCCAACCATCAACCTAACACCACCATGCCTACTAGATCATGTCCTGGAGTGCCACGTCTACACATTTTTCGAATGTTTCCAGGGATGGCAATTCAACCACCTCTCTGGGCAGTCTGTTCCAACACCTCACTACTCTTTTCATGAAGAATTTTTTCCTAATATCCAAACTAAACCTCCCCTGATGCAATTTGAGGCCATTCGCTCTCATCCTGTCACTTCTTACTTGGGAGAAGAGACTGACACCCTCCTCACTACAACCTCCTTTCAAGTAGTTGTAGAGAGCAATCAGGTCTCCCTTCAGCCTCCTCTTCTCCAGACTAAACAACCCTAGTTCCCTCAGTTGCTCCCCATAAGATTTGTTTTCCAGTCCCTTCACCAGTTTTGTTGCTCTTCTCTGGACACGCTCCAGCAGCTCAATGTCCTTCTTATATTGAGGGGCCCAAAACTGGACACAGTACTCGAGGTGCGGCCTCAACAGAGCCGAGTACAGGGGAACTATCACTTCCCTACTCCTGCTGGCCACACCATTCCTGATGCAGGCCAGGATGTTGTTGGCATTCTTGTCCACCTGGGCACACTGCTGGCTCATGTTGAGGTAATTAGTCGCCTTCTCTTCTTTCCCTTCTCATTATTAGTTGCTTGCTGAGTGATACAATAATAGTGTTGCAATAACAAAGCCAGTATTTTATAATACGAGTTTTTGCTCTGCGGGGTCTGATCTACCGCTGTTATTCCAGGTGTAACGGGGGAGGTGCTGTGGTGTCTCTGGTACCACCGAGTCTCTCCAGTTCCAAGACATGGGCTTTTGAGGCAAGAGCACAGGATCCAGTTTCTTTCTTTCATGAGCCACACTCTTTTGATCTTTAATCGTTTTATTCCTCTTGACTGAAATCCCTCCAATTTTTCTATGTAATCCCATTAATGAGATAGCATCATTCTTCTGACAGAGGCTCCAGACATCTAATTTTATTGCACAGTTTTAACATAAGCCTCAGCTGGCACCATCGTGTTATGGGAACCTGACACATGCAATTGCTTTGCTGTTCAGAGGTCTGGGCGTTGGTTTTCTTATGCGATTGCTCTTTTCCTTGTCCTCTCATCACAAGACGGGCTTCTCTTTTCTCTTTGATGTTATGTTAGCTGCTGAATCCTGAAGAGACAAAACTCTTATGAGATTCAATGTCATTTTTTAATTGAACAGGATGGTTTTATGAATAGCGATGCCTGGCTTGAAGTAAACTAGGGGGAACCCCCACAAAATGTGGGAAGTTAAATAATTGAAAAAATTCAGAGAGCTTCTCTTTGCTGCCCAATTCCAGATCTGATGCACCTTTGTTTACCACCTTGTTTCCTAAAATAGATTATTTTTTTTTAATTATTTACAGCAGAAGCCTTAAGACTCATTCCTCCTGTTACTGACTGCACGTCTACACCTGCCTGTTTGGGCTGGTTGTGCTGTTGCCATTTCCACCCTTCTAGACTTGTGGGCATGATTTCACCAAACAGGAGAAACAGAGAAATAGAAAAATACTTGCATTGATTTGCAGCACAGAGCTTTAGGCACGCATGTCTCGGAGTTTGCAGCGCTGGTTGCTTGGCGAGACGGTGGTTGATGTGGAGGCTGTAGTTCCCAAGGGAACATGGCTCACTTCCCCTTCTTTTCCCTCCAGTCCTGTTTGTAAGTGGGGAGCGACAGCCCTGCACCCTGGGGTTGGACTGGCGCAGCCCCACTCAGCAGACAGGCTAAAGCAGAGCAGGATTTCACTTAGACTCTGGATTTTTCCCGGGGACTGGTTTGCTTTCATTTCAGCCATGGTGTACATTAGGTGAGAGGCAGGTCTCTGGCCCCAGAGGAACCGCAGCTTCTCATCCTCTTCCAGCTGAGACTGCCAAGGCAGGGCACTGGGATGCAGTGCCAGAGGATTGTCATCTCTCTGGCAGCTGTGGTTGAGCACCCATGTGCATCCTGGCTCTTCCTGCGATGGATGTTGCACTTGTGAATGCTGAAGCACCAAGCGTTACGGTCAGTAGCTGGTATGAAGAATGAAAAAACCCAGCTGGCTTATTGTATACCTGTAAATGGCAAGTCTCACCCTAAGCTAAACCACCCTGTACTGGGGAAGGACAAAATAGAGTGAGAATAAGTCTTTTGCTCTTCCCTGCTGGACTGCACTTTCAATCACAGGTTCCTAATTTGCTCTTAATTAAATAAGGCACGTTTCTGTATACAGACATGAGTGTGATTTAGATGCATGTATATAAAAATGCATCCGTGCTTGTTCAGATCCTAAGGATTTTGATTAGACTGTGGCTGTCCTGCTTGTAGGTCTTTCATGTCAAGTGTCATGCACTCTTGTGTTTCAGCTGGAAACCTCCTCTTCCCTTATCACACCACTAAGTACTACTAGATGGAAACTGAAAATCTGGAATATCTCCAGAAATAAGTTGTGCTCTACTCAGAAATGTGTGCTTTCTCTGTGCCTTTTAACAGATTTTTGTTTAAGTTCTGTGTGGTTTATTCTTCCTTAATGTCCTAATCGGCTTACGCTGATTCTAATGTTTCTTGATTTCTGTCCCTTTGAGCTATGGCGGTGGCATGAAGGGAACTGCCTAAATGACTCTGTCTCTTCTGCTGTAGCTTTTCCAGGCATCGCTGCAGTAATACAAAAGGACAGAGGTTAAAAATTCTGCCTGCGATTTTTTTTTTTTAAGTGGTGTCATAGATTTAATTTTTTTTTTTCCTGTGGGAAGACTCTTCAAAGTGAAGTCAGTGCTGAATAATCAGTAGTGTGTTGTTATCCGCCTGGGTGAGGCAGTCTTATTCCTCCACTTCCCACCAGTGGACAAGATCTTCTCAGCAACTGGGGAGGCTGAGATGAGGGGAGCATAAATGGTGCAAATAACTGCATTCTTAAGACTACACTTATATTACATGGAAAAATACATATTAATGATAAGGTGTTTGCAGGCATTATACTCATTGCTTCCCTGTCTTACTGGGTTGAATTGGTGAAGTTATTAATTCAGGCTTTGTGGAAGGTATGAAGGTAAAATTTCTGTGATGGTCTATCTTAGTTGAAGATCAACAAAAGTCTTGGTTGGCAAATTAGAGTTGTACCAGCATTTTAAAATCAAGTTTTGCACCTATTGATAGAGGTTTAAAAAATAGCCATGATGGAATCTAAATAAATGGAGCTTGGTCTTTCAGAATAGCTTAATCGTTTTGCTCACAAGGCAAAAAAAAGAAAAAAATAAAAAATAATTCCTGTTCTAAGCTTGCTGCAGGGTGGTGATTACAGTGGGATTTATTTGGTGCCTGTACAGCAGGAAGGGGTCACAGCCACAGCTGTGTCAGCAGTTGGGCACCGAGCTGGACTAGTGCAACTCTGGGACGCACCTGATGTTACACTTGTGTCAACCTATTAACTGGATTTGAGGTGTTTTCTGGGAGAGCTGGGCAGTGCCTGAGTGGCCTCAACCTGTGCGATGCTCAGGCTTGCTTGGCATTCCTGCAGCCTGCCCTCTCGCCGCAGCCCTGCGTCCTTTCACCGAGCCGCTGGGCAGCCTGTTGCTCTTGCTGCTGCTCCTCTCCTGGCCTTGTGGGTTGCTTTCATTTCATTTTCACTTCTTTCTCCCATTTTTCTTTTCTCAAAAGTAACTTTCACCACTAGAGACGATGCGTGGCATCAACTGTGGGCCCTACTGATAAATCCCTGTGCACGTGGAACTGTCTCAACATGCTTTGAGCAACAGGATTCACACCAGTGTAGTGGACCCTGGAAGTTAGCCTGCAAGGGAAACGTTTCTAGTAAGTTTATAGGATGAATAGCGAGCAACTGGGATCTGATGATGACCCATAGAAATAAAATGTTCCTCATTGGGATACTTATTAAAGAAATAAAACACTTTAAAATTACCCTGCTAGGTCTGATTCTAATTCCTTGTGTAAGAGAGTCATTTAGGAATAATGTCTGCTCAGATATTGCTGCCTATTTTGGGGTTTCTGCCTTGTTAATGTTGATTGCCAAGGCCTTGCAGTAGGACACACTTACCACATTCTTGCAAAATACCACATTTCTACTCTACCCATGATGCCTCTACAGCAAATCTATTAATGCTGTGTTGCTGCTTTTATTGGTCATTGCACTTTTAAAACTTAGACGGTTGTTGTTCTCCCCTCCTCCGCTCAGACTTTCCCAAGCTGTTTTGCCCAGCGTTTCTGTCGTACGCAACCTTTGCCACTCATGTCCCATCCTAACGAGCTCAGCCATGGTGGTGGCCAAATCCATTATTGCTGTAGTTTTCAGGAGGCAACGTACTCCCCACCTCCTGGGCCTGGTGGCCCCTTGACATTCAGAAAATGACCAAATGGATGAACCATCCTCTGAGCTTCAAGCCCACACAGTGTGGCTTGGTGGTGGCAACTCCAGCATCATGCCTCTTCCCCTTCATTGCTCCCCAACCCCTGAATTTTTGTTCTAGCCAGCTGAAGAGTAGGCGAATGGCTCCCCTCTGCTGCACTGTTACTGTGCCTGGGTTTGCTTTGTGTCTTGATACTCAATCGGTGAAAACTAATGCAAAGAGAACATTGTCTCTCATTTCAGTATGCAGAGACCATGGTGCTCTTTCCTGTTTGTACTGTCACGTTGGCTCAGAAAGGCTGAAAATGTGCCCAAAGTCTTTGAGATGGGGAAATCCAGATGACATAAGTGGGTGGTTAACAATCTTGTGTTTTGCTTAAATTTCCATAGATAATCTAAAAACACTAGGCCTCTTGAACATTTATTGCTGTTTTGGCTACGGAAACCATAGCTGGTTGGAAGCTGCACATATTCCTAAAACCACCTCACTTTATAAAGCTTAATAAAAATGTTCTTTTTGCAGCTATAGCATGGTGAGGAGTGATTGTTTTCAGTGCAGGTTTATCCAGCTGTACATAGGACTCCAGCTAGCTGCCTCATCTTCATTACCATTTTGTAATATTAAGATGGCCATTAACTTTAATAAAGAAACAAATTAAACAAGTGAGACAAGCTAAACTGTACCATCACTCCCCAGCCTACTGTTTTCCACCATGTTTAATGTGTGAAGCACAGAGCTTATTTTCTTCTTGCTTCATTAAAGGCCTTGTGTTGTTACCCTTAAACATTACATATTTTGTACTGCGAATTGAGAGCTTGTTTTTCTGCTTCTTTCTCCCCTCATCAAATGAACCAAAAGGATGCATGTGAACTCCCGCATGGGGCAAATCTTAATAGCTTCAGTATATTTAGATACAGCGATGGTTGGTGAGAGATAAAAAGGCTTTAATAATGTGTTTTCCAAAAGTGAAGTGCATCAAGTAAACTAATGCCTCAACAAGTGTGCTATGTGAAGAGGAAGTATTTTGTTTGTTTCTTTTCCATGTGCTGTTACAGAAATGAAAAAAAAAAAAAAACCAAACACAAAACACAAACCCAAAAAAACCCAAAACTCCCCGAAAACCCAAACAAAACCAAACCCTCCCTAACTCTTAAGTTAGGGAAGAGTAAACTGCTTGCAGAAGAGTTATGCATGACTCTGTCCCAGACAGCTTTAGAGAATTTGGCCGAGTCTTGTTCTAGAATTGAAAATGGAGAGTTGTATGTGCTTATTTATTTTTCAAAACACGACCATATGGTAAGGTCTTGCCCTGCATCTATGAAGTTAGTGAGAGCTTTGCTGTGGGCTCCACTGTAAGAGTGGTGGGATGTAGCTGTGCAGAATGGCAGCCGCTGTCAGGCAGCACACGCTGCGTGGTGTTTGGCACTGGCTGCTCTCAGCTTTCAGCTTCAGAGAGGATGTCTCTTGCATGAGATTCTTTTTATTACATGCATGGAAAGCCCATTTATGTCAGAGAGGATTTATACTTTAAATGAGTGCAGAGAAGCTAATAGAAATATGAAGGGTAGATGCAAGTGGAGAATGTTGTTAAAGCGTCATAATGCTTCATTTCCTGAAGTCCAGGAGTCTTAGGTGGAGAATATAAATTGCTAAAGCAATTGAATTAATCTTAAACTGAGCCTGCTTAAAAAGGACCTTCTGCAGTGCTCAATTTTGCTGTGCTGGATATATTTGGGCATAATTTTATTTGCTTACTGGTAAAGTGGCATTGTAAGACTAATGTATTCTGAGAGCAGAGGAAGTTATGCCTGTCAGATATGTTGGTGGTATTTTTTTTTTCCTAAGCATTTGCACCGGTGACATTTTTCAAGCTATGGTTCAAGTAAAGGGCATCTTATTATTCAGGAATTTCTTACATCCCATCTAAAACCAGTTATGTATTTCAGTCAGGTTCATGTTTCTGCTTTAACTACCTTAATAGGAGGAAGTATATGGCTGATTTCTGTGTACAGTGGCATAACTTTCCTCTGAATATATGTATATTAATTAAATAAAAACCAGTTTTGCCTATTTCTGTTTCCTTTTGGATTTTCATTAAGAATGTGTGTCTCAAACCATTTTAGAGAGTTGCATTAAAAGAATAAGACCGCCACCTTGGGAGGAGAGCGCTGGTGACGGAGGACAGGAGAATTTCTGGGAGCTGCCCTGCATTTTGGTGGCCAGCACAGGGCTTGAACTGCTTTGGGTGCAGGCCCTTCACCCTGTGGGGTACCCCTTGGATTTGCTTCAAGGAGGGGCAGCTCAAGGCTGGGCATATTGTCAGGAAAATTAGGGAAGGAGCTGGGTTTCATAGAGATGTACAATTAAAAAAGCTGTGCACGTGTACACACTCCCAGGACGACTAGAGGATTGTGCTCCCCACTCCTTGGGCTGGGTAGGAGGCTTTCATATTCTGTGGGTTGTGCAGATGGTGCCTGGACTGGTCGCCTCCTGAGTCCCCACAGCACGCAGGGTGCACCCTCAGCTGTTCCCAGGGGAGAAGCTGAGGGTCCCTGGCTTTGTGTGCAGAGTGACCTATTCCCAGCATTGCTTTGTCTTGCATGAAGAAAGAGGAGCAGAAGTGTGGCACCAGGTAAGCCAGACTTTGCTCAGATGTATGTGTGTGCTCACATGCGTGTTGCTTGTCAGTAGACTGCAGAAAACATCCCTTAAACAACAAAAACCCCTTGAAAAACACAAGGAAATAAAAAGTTCAGAGCATCCATCAGCACCTTGTGCTTTACTTCTCCCCTTAGTGCATGTATTTTATTGCTTGCACAACCACTGTGTACATTTCTTCATATCGCTGTAGTTCTGTCCCTGTAGTAGATGCAGTGAGTCCCAGTGAAGAAAGTTGATGATGATGCATGATGTGGAGCCTGGGAAAAAGTTCTTAACATAAACAGAAGTCCCTTTGGCTGGAATCAAGCAATTCTTTGGCTACAGTCTTTGATGCTATTCGTTGCCTTTAATTCAACAAAAGGTTGAATTGGAAGTCACCAGCCCTTAATTTTCTTAGGAAACGGTATTTATCAGCAGAAGTTAACTAAATCAAACCTCTTAATGTAAGACAAGGCACTAAACAATTTATATTTCAATTAGTCGTGGAAGAGATAGTGATTGACATTCAAAGAGCACTGTGTAAAATGCAAATACATAGGAATTAAAATGTTCCCTGTGACTTGGTTCAGAATGAGCACTGGCCATTCCTGAATTTCACCCTTGCTTGGAAAAGCAACTGAGAAACTTGTGAGGTACCGAAGAGGCCAGGCACTGTGCGCTAGTGAATGCTTAGTAGCTCTTTACTATGTATCACTTGTATTTCTGTAGTACTGCTCACCCAGAAGGATCTGAAAACACTCTCTAAAACAGCTCTGTTGTCCCCTGCTGTTCAGCTGCCACTCTCGGCCAGCGGCCCTGTTTGCAGAGGTCAGATCAGCCCACCAAAGCGTGGGGGAAGGCTGTGTGGGCATACTGTGCCGTGGATTAAATATGCTAGGGGAAAACTAAAAAAGATGCTGAGAATTAAAATGCATACTTCTATTAAGGAGTAATGCATCGACAAAAGGTGCTAAAAAGCAATATATATTAATGTAATTACTTTGACGCATAAAACTCCATGGAATATTTTTGTATCTTGAAACCAAAATGTAGGTTCTTTTGTCAGTTGTAGAAATCCCACTTTTCAGAGTACTTGGAGCTGTTGCCTAATTATGGCTGTCTTTGTAGGAGATAGCATACCAAAATAGTTTTCTTTCAAAGAATATTTAAATATTTAAAAACAATTTAATCTGTCTACAGCAGGAAACATTTAAATGTTGAAGTTCTAAATTTCCAGAATTCCTTAGGAGATAATCTTCAGTTACACAAATACATAATGCCATATAGTCCATGCCAATGAGTTCTCTCCTTTGCAGTCTGGCACAAAGCCAAGCTACCAGTATGAAGCACAGTGGCAACCGTAAGGTCCTAGATAGCTACAGATGTGTTAGGGTATTTATTTTTTACATTGTAGAAAATAGTGTGCTCATCACAATTGCTCAGGCACAGCCTTCTGCTCATAGGAGCTAATTGCTTCCATAATAATTAAGGTTCAGCTATCTAAGACCTAATAGCTTTTGACATACAAAAATTAAAATGAGATTGGAATTTATTATAGTGGTTACACTGAGCAGATGCTGCAGTCACTGTCAATTGTTTTGTTCTAGCACGTCCTTGAGAAACATTTCCATCTCGATGCGGCTGTTTGAGGGTAAGGATGGAGCTGTGATTTGTGTTGCTGGAGAGCACAAGAGAAGCTGGTGCTTCTCCACAGCCTGCAGGGCATACAGGCCCCGCCATGAGCCTTCTCTCCAGAGGAGGAGGCGGCACCCTTCCTTCACAGCATGTGAAGTTATTCTTTAACAAAATCAAAGAACTTCTGGTTCTGCGGCTGTTGTTCCCTTGTATTATTGCAGTGGGCATCTCCCCACTCAGCAGCATGAAACGTGCAGGGAGAGGTGTTGGCAGATCTTTTTAGGCATGCTTTTAGCAACAAAAGACATGTGCACTTATTCTGTGAAGGTATTCTGTGTGGCTCTTCCCCTGCAGTCATGGATATTGTTTCTTTGATTTCCATTAGAATACTGCAGAATTTGCATTTGGCACTGGGTGACCACTGCTCACGCTCTTTGAGCCAACATGAGCCTTCTCAGGAATTCGTAATCTCTGCTTACAGCTGTACTATGCCCAAAACCATCAGTTCTTATTTTGGGGCTGATCCCATGTCCTGAAAGCTTCCCACTGAAGCAAATGACATTGGCAAAAAAGGAGGCTGAAATGGATTACGGATCCTTTCTTCTGTAGATGAGGTACTGTTGGCCTCATTCATAGTGGCACATGGGCTGACAGAATGTAGATTAACGTTGCAATCAAAAAAAATATTATGTCATCGGAGAAAAGAATGTCCTGTGTGTGCTACCTCTGTTTCTGTTGGTCCCAGGAGTAATCCTGTTCTCCTCGTACTGTTGCAATACATTCTGCAATGCAGTGCGATGTATTAAATACATCAGCTTGGAAGAGGAAAGCAATGTTTCCATTCCTGGGGTTGGATGTCAGTGTCTGAGAGTAATAATGGGGTTTTTTTGTTTGTTTCATTAAAAGATTTTTTTTTTCCCCATGGTTAATTAAATGTTCATACTGATAACCATATTTAGGCAATAATTCTGAGCAATTTTGAAGCTTGATATATATTATCTTTTGCTGATCAACTACCTTTATTGTAATCTATTGTGAATATTTGACTTTAGGCTTGTAGGCTTGTGGTACTTCAGTAAGCTTTCTTTGAGATTCTAGGTTGTATCGGAATAACAAATGTAACAGAGGTATGATTATTTTTTTTTTCTGTTTAAAATTGATCTGTCTCCTTTCTTAAACTTTACAGTCTCATTTGGAAAATCAGTAAGTACTTCTAGGTTAAGAACTTCCCTTGTACTATTAACACAAGAGTCTGTCATATTCACCTTTAATCATTTCACAGCGAGATCCTGTTAAATGAATACATATTGCCACTGCAATAAGATACTGAATTTCACAGCAATGTAAATGTGGAATTAAGTTTATCAAGTTTTAGCAGTGAATGAAAAACTGATGTTGAATTGGTAGCATCCTGTTAACTCTGATGGAACAGAATACTGTTTTATACCCACTGAGAGCATGTTCTATCCCTTTTTGGGAGCTGACATTCATTTGCCTGTTAGATATCAGGGTTGTTTTCTGGCTGCTAGAGCATGACACACTTGGGCGGGGGGAATAATGCGTTAATCAGCTGGAAGATAGTCTTAATTCATTATGCTTTTCAGTTTTTTTTTAATATGTAAGGCCATGATGACATGATTTTCTAATTAAAGTGCTCTTGAGATTTAAATGGCATGGCAGTGACCTGCACTTGATAATAACAGACTTGAACCTTACATTTAATAGGTACCCATACACAAACATTTCAAGTAGAAGGAAACTACTGTAACTTAATTAGCAAATTTGGAAGAAGAGGAAGTTGAAACTGTCTTTCATAACTGTATTTTATAAAATTCACTGAAGATTCATAGAACTGTTTGAGAAAGATTTGTCAATGAGTAACTATTTGGTGGGATTTTTCCTCATCCTCAAGGACTTGTTTTATTTCAGTGTGGTGTGGTTTTCTCCCTGTCCCCCACTTTATTTTGCAGTAGCAGAGAGAAAACAGGAGGAGACAAGAAAAAAAAAAAAAGCTTCAGGTCAGAAACAGATTTAAATTATTACCTTCAAGATCAGAGAAGGATCTGTGTAAAGACTGGTATAGTTGAGTACTAAATTGGGAGATGTGATAAGAAAGAACAAAATAAAATAAGGTAAGATAATACGTGTGTCACAATTATTTTGTGAATGTCGTTAAAGTTGATTCTGAGTATCCTCTGGGCCAGGATGGGCAGAAAACAAACTGGTTCAAGTTCCTTATGGAAGCTGCTTTTTTGACTGAATTATCTATAGGCTGGGAGTAATTTCCTTATGCTGATATGTCTGACTCATTCTTACAAACAGCACAATAGTACACTTCATCTTTGTCAGCTATTTGTAACCGCAGTGGCCAGAATCCCTATGGGAATCATTGTTAATGGGATGCAGTTTTTGAGTTGGCTTTGCTATCATATAAATTGGCATACTTCCTTTGACTCGACTGCTATGCTAAGTTATATTGTCTAAGAATTTGGCCTTTGAGTTTGACATGTGGCTTGGGATTCCTAATGATTGAAAGCAGTCTGTTAATGAAATCAAAGTAATTGAGTACAGCATATGTGAACCAGTGCGCTTTGTCATTTGTTATTAGACTGAAGTGTTAAAAATATTAAGTAATTCTTGAAATTATTTCTATGAAACAGCTTGATAGTGATTTAAAGAAAGGTGTGTTTTCACCCCAGCTTTGCCTTGAATTGCATTTGAAGGGCTTCATAGAAGGCCAAACAAATTGTGTGACTGAATTCCCAAGTGGGAAATATGATATACATCTAATAAATATGTTGTATATATAATTTAAGTTTGGAATATTTTACAGCACTTCCTTAGAAATATTGAGGATAAACTGAGTGACTTTAATTACCAGCAACATACTGATGAACCATTCTAAGACTTTTGTTCTGCAAGACTTTCTTTATCTGTATATATATATTTTTTTGTTTAATACTACGAGTTTTATGCAGACAGTGCACGTCTCTGGTGTGAAACTGGTCCCAAAGTAAGGCACTAGCGTGCAGCTATTGCTGCAGCTGTGCTGCGAGGGGGTTTAACACAGTGTGGGTGGGTGAGTGAGTGTGGGCTGGAGTGGGAGGCAGGACTCTCTCGACAGGTCCGTGCCGCTCTTCCCAGGTAGGATGCGGGCGCTGGCCGCCCCCGAAGTCCTGGCTGTCCTGTCCCGCAGCAGCTCCCCTGAGCAGAGACCTCCCAACAGCGTTGCTGTAGCTGTGTCAACTTTTCAGGTTCTGTGTGTGGTAATATCACAGGCGAGTGAGCCTGGGTTTAATTAAGTAAATGAATTGAAGGGAATTGAACAGACCCTGGATCTGGGATTTCTGCGTGCATCCCTGGGGTGCTCACCCCACTTGTCAAGGATGGGGCTGCCACAGGCCCAGCATGGCCTGTCGCCTCCGCACACCCAGGGCCCTTTGCTGGGTCTGCCTCAGGGCCGTGGTTGGGCTACGGCAGGGCTCTGTTTCTTGGTGGCCACTGGCCATGTCAAGCGGAACAGGAGTGGTGTTTTGTGTTCACCACCTTCAGGTGCCCCCATCCTTTGGGGCCAGGCAGTCCCCTCTGCCCTCGGGACAGAGGAGGGTGAGGATATGGCCGACCCTGTCCCCAGCCTTGAAGGTCTTCGCTGGCCTCTGCACTCTGAGCCCAGTTTCCCTGGGCCCTGGGAATGCCCCACAGCAAGGGGCCAGTATGAGACCAGTCCTGAGGCTCCAAAATGTCTCACCATCTTTGAAATGGGCAGCTCCCTGTGCCTGAGGGCTGTGGTGCGTGCACCTGCAGCTTTTCTGCAATGTCTGTCATGTGGAGAACTCTACTCAACAGCAGTAAAGCCTTCCTACCCCTGCCAACAAGAAACAAGAGAACCCTCCAGGGTGTCTCTGGGTGGAGGGAAGGCCAGGGCAGCCATCCCTTTCCTTAGATACCCCTTGTTGGCCCTTTCAAGGAGGCTTGTGTGTTGCCCTAGGCCTGAAGTTACATTGGTAACTTGTGGCCTTTTGAAATACTCCCGAGTCCTCCTCCTAGGGGCTGCTCTCAATCCATTCCCACCCAGCCTGTAGTTGTGCTTGGGATTGCCCCGACCCACGTGTAGGACCTCACACTTGATCTTATTGAACTTCATGCAGTTTGCACGGTCCCACCTCTCGAGCCTGCCCAGGTCCCCCTGGAAGGCATCTCTTCCCTCCAGCGTGGCGACTGCACCACACGGCTTGGTGTCCTTGGCAAACCTGCTGAGGGGGCAGGTGCATCTTTCAATTAAGTATTAAAATATTACTTTGCAACACATTTCATAAGATTACTGAGGAGCTAACTGGAATAAAAATGGTGAATTTTATTTTGGAGTGAGACACAGAGATTATGGTTTGAGATCCTTCTGTAATTTTCCCCCCTCTGAGTTAAGTTGCGTGTTTGCTCTCTGTTAGCACTTACCTTCATGTGAGCATAAGAGGTTATGGAAGTGCATGATGTTTCTCACATTGTAGCAGCTTTCTGCATACCACCTCCTTTGCCCTTTTGACTATATGGAAAACTATAAATGTGTCAGGCAGGAAGATTTAAATGAGTGCTGTTAAGGTCCCAGATGCTCATTCCAGAGCAGCAATTTCTTAAGAGCTGTCTGAGCTTCACCTTACGTGCAGCCATTGCAGTCATGCTGACTGAAATCCTGCTAATTATTTTGGAGGCATTTTTGTATGATGTGTCGTAAGAAAAGAGTCTGAGCATCTGTGAAACAGATGAAGTGAAAATTCCTCTGGCGTCTATCAGCAAACATAAGCAGGTGGAGCACATCCAAGTTTCTGCAGCTGAGGGAGGGGCTCCAGAAAACATGGTTGTTTGCAGCACAGAGGGAAAACCAAAAGAAAAATAATTACTTATAGATCTTAATTTGGAGCTGTGTCATATAAGGCCAGTCCAGGAACAGCAGCTTTCTGCTTTATTTCAAGGACCATTGTAACTCGATTGTCAGGTTTATAAAGGAAATGAGCAGGACACTGCAGACCCTCTAAGATGCAAACTGCTGAATCTAGAGCTGTACACTGCAAATAAGGCTCATTTCTCAGTTTGAAGGGTGTTACAATGTTTACACTTCTTACCCATGCAGGGTTAATTGAAGTAATCACTGAAATACATTGTTGCATCAATCTTCTAATTGTAGTATTCTTGAAAATCAAATGGTTTGTATGTTCTAAGGCAAACCCAGGAATTTAGAAATAAAAGATATGCTGCTGATACCCACTAAAGGAAACGTGTGTGATAAGAGGCTGGTTTTGCTGCCTGGGATGAAAGGCTAACTGACATCACGTAGCACTTTATGCATATGCACTTTTATAGAAATATTTCTTACTGAGCAGGTCTCAAAGCCTTTTAGTGTCACATAGTTAATCCTCATAACAAAGCTGTGCAGAGCTGCATTGCTATACACATGGGCAGGCTGAAGATTGGGGAAGATTAAGTGACTAATCTGTAGCTGCACACAGATCAGTTCTGTCCTGTCATATCTGTCTTTGCAAGGCAGCATTACCTTCACTCAGAAAGGAAACCAAAATGCAACATAAAAGTTATGGCAATGGTTATGTGATATGTTTTAGAACATCCTTCGTGAAGTGATGCCTTTAAACAGTGTATGGGATACAAATAGGATTTGTGTATTACATAAAGGACAACTACAAAGGATTAACTAATTTGTACATTAATTGACTTCTCTACTTCAAGTGAATTGTTGATGTACTTGAATAATTGCATAGACAAAGAATGACATTTCCCAGTACATGTAAGGAAGCCTTGCCTTCTCAAAGAAAAGAGAGAGACTAGATTTATTTTTTTTAATAATTGCTTTCTTCTTCTAAGAGCATGACTATGCAAAAATACAGGCATGCCAAATCTGACCCTGTGTGTGAAATGAGGAAATGCCCTTCACTGCTTTCTCTGAAGTTTGTGCCCACTTAAAACCATCTGCAGTCTGTTTTCCATAGTGATCTTTAAAGGCCAAGAAAGTGCAATTGAAACACAAAAATATGTGGCTAACTGGGTAGTTCATCAGTGGCATGATCTGACCCTTAGATGGTACCTTGCTTTACGAGTCTATGGTGATCGGATTGCCTGTCCCTATCACGCGTGGAGTGGGAAGGAAGTAGAATAATAGAATATCCCAAGCTGGAAGGGACCTATAAGGATCATCAAGTCCAACTCCTGGCTCCACACAGGACCAGCCAAATCAGAGCAGATGACTGAGAGCATTATCCAGATTCTTCTTAAACTTGGCCAAGCTCGGTGCGGTGACCACTGCCCTGGGAAGCCTGTTTCAGAGCCTGGCCACCCTCTCGGTGAAGAACCTTTTTCTGATCTCCAACCTAACCCTACCCTGTCACAGCTCCATGCCGTTCCCTCGGGTTCTCTTGCTGGTCACCAGAGGGAGGAGATCAGTGCTTGCCCCTTCGCTCCTCCTCGTGGGGAAGCTGTAGGCTGCCATGAGGTCTCCCCTCAGTCTCCTTCATGCTGAACAAACCAAGGGACTTCAGCCTCTCCTCATACAACTTCCCCTCTAGGCCCTTCATCTTTGTTGCCCTCCTTTGGACACTCTCCAGTAGTTTTATGTCCTTTTTGTACTGTGGCACACAAAACTGCACACAGTACTCGAGGTGAGGCCGCACCAGCGCAGTGTAGAGTGGGACAATCCCATCCCTGGACCGGCTGGCAATGCCGTGCTTGATGCACCCCAGGATACAGTTGGCCTTCCTGGCAGCCTGGGCACACTGTTGGCTCATGTTCAACTTGCTGTCGACCAAGACCCCCAAGTTCCTCTCAGCATGGCTGGTTGCCAGCGTCTCATTGCCCGGTCTGTATGCACAGTGAGGGCTGCCCGTTCCCAGGTACAGAATCCGGCACTTTCTCTTGTTAAACTTCATGTGGTTGGTGATTGTCCAGGCAAAAGTGTAAGGGACTGCTGCCTGTAGTTGAGAGGAAGATGTCAGAAATGTCATCCCTAAAGGAAAGGCCTTTCCCTATAAGGTTCCCGAGTGATAAGGAAGAATTTTACTCTTTGTCCCTCTTGGTCCTTCCTCCTGGAAGGTTATTATAAAGGGAGCAAGGAATTCATAGAAAAAACTGCCTAGTTCCCTAGTATCTCATATTCCTGTTGAAATTAGACAGTATATAGACAAATTATCCTGTAGTCATGCCTGACTGTAGCTTCAAGATATGTACAGTGCTGCTTTATTTCCAGCTGACAGGAGGTATGACTGATGGCATAAATGAGGATCGTTGTCGTGAATGAGCTGGAGATGCCCTGTGGTTTAACCCACGGGGTTTGGTTAAGCTGGTATGTTGGTTCATGTCATTGGAAAGAGCCAGCTTTCCAATTAATTCTCTCAAAGCTGGTGCACTGAATAATATGAAATGTATTAGGGTGCCTGTGTCAGGTGGTGGTGAAAGTGCTGTCTGATTATCCAGATATGAAAAGATGTTTTTAATGGAGCTTGGTATATTCATAAGCAAATTCCCTATTCATTTTACAGCAGTATAACTCTACCACAACTGCACTAAACTTACGGAATTGCTCTGATATCCCACCACTGCAATATAAAGCACTGTTTTAAGTTCTTCCAAGATGAGGAGCGTTACATTAAAAAAAACCTCCTACATATTGTGTAATATAGGAGACATATTGTTCATATTCTACCATGTGAAATCTGTTTCGTATTTCTTTGGCTGAGTGTCCGGATCATATAAATGATTGCGGCCATTGCTGTATAGCACAAAGCAAGCCATGGTCTTTTCATGTCTGGAACAATTTTGACATCATCAACATGTATCTAAGTTATTTAAGATGCTTATTCAGCATCTAAAAAAAGCTGTGGCTCAGACTGCTATTCCTAAGTGTAAAATTCTGGGATCTTTAGTAGAAAATGAATCCCTCCCCAAAAGCCATGCATTCCTCACAAATAATATATATGTTACCATTAACTTAATCCAGGGTTTCATTCTCCCCCTTCTAAACCTAAAAGAAGGGTAGGATAATGGTGGCTACCGTTGTCCTGACCCCCTTATAAAGTGTGAATAATGCCCCGATCCCTGACCACTGTGTTCAGTTGCACACACAGTGCATGGATCCAGGCAGGAGACTGGTACGAGGGTGGGTTGAGGTTTCACATCATTAAATAAGTGTGTCCCTACAAATGTTCTGACCGCTTCTTGGTAAGGGCAGGCAGCTTCAGTTTAGATTTCAGATTTGGCATTGAGGATACAGACCCTGGCTATATAGTACTGTCCATCTCCGAATTATTTTGTAGAGACTGTACAGAAAAGCTAGGAGAGTGGTTATGCTGGATATATAGCGTTGCACTCTAGTATTGGTACTGTTACTAAATCCTCATGGTTTCCTAGTGGTAAAAAACGAAGTTATTTTGTTTTACCAAAGTTTTGGTGAATCAAAATTGATTTACCTGGTTCACTTCAACATGGAGGGATGACAGAAGTGGATATTCACCTTTTTTCTTTCTCTCTTTTTATTTTATTTTTTTTTTTTTTAAGAACAGACACTGGCAGATTTACCTTTGCCTACACTTAAGCACAAAATTTAATCATGTTTCATGTATTTCTTGGGGGTAAAATATGTACGTGAAAGGTTGTGTACACATAAGAACAATTCCAGTTTACTATGCGATATTTTTAGCATCCTTCAAGACAACTGAAATGAGCACCTGCCGCAAAGCAGATCAAGGCAGTTTTGCAGGACTGTGGGCAATGTGGATTTGTCTTAGACAAGGAGCATTGGCTGGGGATGTTATTTCCACATTGATGAACAGTCCTTTAACAAATTATCCACGAGACTGGGATTGTGGATAAACAAACAATTTTCCAATTTATTTTGTTTTTTAAAAACAAAGAAAATAATTACAAACATTATAAAGATAATTTTGCTTTCTTTTTTTCTTTTGAAGCCCACAGAAATAATAATAGTATCTTGGGGTTCTTTTGTTCCTCTTTGAGTGCCATGAAGAAAATCGATTATTGCTGCCTTTTCTCCATCATTTTCTTTAGATTGAATAGAGATTGATTGCTCTTCTGGGATGAGAAAAAACAGGCTGTGTCATTCTGTGATACTCTGCACTAGCAGCAGTGAAGAGCATGAGGCAAGCAGTTTAGTGGTGATCTTGATTATCAATGAATGTAGATTCATTTATGTCAATTTACTTGTATTAGTTCATATTCGTACAGTCAGTTCTGCTTTCTCATTGTCTGGAAGCTGCTTTTTTATCATAGTTTTAGATACAATTTTTAGTCCTGTTTGAAGTTCATGATGAATCTTCCTGTGATATTGGTAGTGGTTAGATTTGGCTGAAGGCTACTACTGAATTTTATGACCCCTGTTTTGTTTTGCTGTTATCATGCATTAAATAGCACACCTTTGATAAGCAGATGCTGACCTTGGCGTTTTGTAGATACACCGATACTAGAAGAAACGAAGGTAAATTGCCCATTGAAGCTATTAACACAAGGAGCAGCAAAGAAAAGAAAGACAATTTGAAAATTCAGAGAGATCAGATACTTTGTGGTACTTGTTTATTTTTTGATATTTGCATATGTGAAGAGGCCTAAGAGGCACAGTACTGGTTGTTTACTGGCGGAGATAGTCCCTTGCAACCACAGCTGGGGTAACTCTATATGCAGGCCAAGCCCATTGATGTGTTTTGTGTGTTGCAAGCCCTGAGTAGTCTGCAGAACAGGAGTTAGGGAAATGACTTCTTAAGAGTTTGTTTCCAACAGGTTTTCTCACTGTAAGGAAATGTTTTTGTTCTTTTGTTATGTATTTTTATACTTTACAAGCTTCTTGGCATTCAGTTCCCCATAAAATCAGCATCTATGTTTAAAAATATTTTTTTTAGAGGCAGGCTGTCATAATACACATATGGATGTGATGGTATTAATTTAAAATTATATGTTCCAAAAAAACCCCACAGAGGTGAACTCATTTGAGAAACAGTCTATCTTCATACAACACATGTTTACCTTAAGAATGTTACTAACCATCTCTAGGGATATTACCAATAAGAGAGGCAGCAAAAGTGAAGGATCACTCACATGTTTGGAGGAATGGTTTTAGTTTCGTGTAATCCTGTGGTATGTGTTTGAGATAGATGGAGAAGTACAAGAATTTTGG
Organism: Psophia crepitans; assembly: GCA_013399095.1. Lineage (NCBI taxonomy): Eukaryota > Metazoa > Chordata > Aves > Gruiformes > Psophiidae > Psophia > Psophia crepitans. Next base: position 2,327,998 of record VWZZ01001633.1, on the reverse strand, counting down.
CTAGTTCAGGCTTGCCTTCCCGCTGTCTCTGTGTGCCGAGGTATTTGTGTCTCATCTGCACCTTGCTTACGTGGGGTAAAACAAATGGACCTGGATTGTCATCGTGTTCTGTAATTCACCTCCAACAGCGGATGTCCTGAAGAAGGAGAAACTGAAAACTAAACAAGATGACAGTGCCTGCACCTGGCTGATTGTTCAGTGTCTAAAAGGGTGTGGGATGAAGTAGCTGGTCTTATGGATCCTCTTATCCTTCAGGCATGAGATTTGATTATCTCAAGTCTTTCTGTTTGTGCTCACATAACTGTAAATATAGCACCTGCTATGTTACTTAACTCTGTGAAATTACCCAGTTTTATAACCCCTTAACCAAGGAAGTACACTTGGTTAAAAGAGGGAGCCTCTTTGTCTTGGCCAGTAACATCAGGCTGGACAAAATAAAAGGGATTTTTCCAGCCATGACCTCTGCAAAAGCTCATAGGCTACATCTGCTACACACAGCTCCTGAGGCGGAGGTGTCGTGCTCTGCCCGTGCTGTTCCCAGTGTAATAATATGATGCATACATGGCAATACAAATACGTTCGGAGTTAAACAGACCAAAATGACTGCACCTGCTGGTAGTCTTATAAATGGTTCAGTCTTGCAGTCTGGAGGGTGAGTCTGAATGAGAGGTGCATTTGGATCAGGGATGAGATATTTGGACTACCTCTGAATCCCCCATGTTAAGCAGAACATTTAGAAGCATACTGTTGACCATAGGAAATACTGCCAGCTTCATACTGAGTGCTTAAATCATGGATTACAAAACAAACATCAAATCCTGTGCATTTAAAATCCAATTCTCTGTATTTCTTCTTGGATGTAACATCTACAGAAAATGTCACTTGAAATGCAAGGGCAATTAAAAAGTTTTTCTAGCAGAAGGGAATATTGTAAATGACTGGTAAATGACTGGGCCATGGGCACAGCGATCCTTATTTCCAGTGCCAGTCCTGAAATGCAGCAGCACAGTTCAATTGTATTCTGCAGTAAATTTATGCAAATGAATTGTCTTTCATACTGATGAAAGCTGTTTTCACTCTGGGCAGGATGAAATGACTCTGATGTCTCATCCTGTTTTTTCCTCCCCTTTTCCCTCCACCCTGATCTCTGGGCATGCGTTCTCATTTTTTTTTTTCCTTTTTTCCCCTCCAGTTCCTTTCTGTATTCCAGACGAGAACCTGGTTTTAATTTTCATGTGTCATGTCTGTCTCATAAAACACACACACTGGATCATATGACTGTTGTGCAATATTAGAGCGCTGTTGAAATGAGTATCACATAGAAGGACTTGTAAAGTCATCTTGAAATAAAATGAACTAAGATTCAAATTCAAAAGGGGCAATAATTCCATGCAGATGACAGAAGATACCCTGACCACGAATAACAAGTACATTTAAAAACAGTCCTTGTGGCTTTGGCCCCAGTCGCTGTCACAACAACTGCCCCGCACATCCATACCGCACAGGGGCAGGTGGGGGGGACTGGCTCAGCCCCTCCCTCGAGTGGGCATGGTGGGACCGTTCCCGTGTGCTGCCACAGGGCTTTCTGTGGCACACGTAAGAAATCAGCCATCCAGCACTGACCCAAAGCGTCATCTCTGGATCACAGTCAGGGCCCAGTTATGAAACAGCTACAAATAACTTAGTTATGTTGTTCTGCCCTGTCCTAAGGCTCTGTGTGACTAATGATTTAATAAGGTTTTACTTTGCACATGCAGGCGTAGCTCTTTGTCCAGTGTACGCATTCACTAGTGCAGTTTCAAGTCGTCTGTGGGAATTAGGCAAGGGAGGAAGATCCTTCATGGATGTGCGCTGTAGACTTCAGTGACTGGTTTCCCTGTAAGGCTTATGAACCTGGGACATCACTGTGTTATGCGTTCCCTTTTGCAATCAGTGCTGCATATTTGAGTATGTTGCAGCAGGAATAATTACAGGAGTTTTAAAGTCAGTAATCCAGGTGAAAACACCTTTTTATTCCTAGTCACTTCGACGTTAACATGGTGCCTAACGCGAGACCTCAGATGGAGGTCCTACAAGTAGATACATCGACTGATTAAGTAGAAAGCTGTGGGGATTTTATGATGCATGTTGCTGCTGAGTTGCTGAGCTGATCTGGAAAGAGCTCATTTTCCTAGGGCTCCTGCAGCATCAACTCCACAGCATGTATTTCCACAGGACCCAAACTGTTTTAAGGCTCTTTGCTCTGGGAAGGGTAAATTGGAGCCAAAAGCAGACCCTTCTCCTCCACCCTCTTCCCCTCCCTTAGCTGAAGCAGCACAGCAAAGAGCCAAGCTGATGGTGATCTGAAGGGTGAAAGACCAAGGGAAACTGTAAAATGTGTAGGATGTTATAGAAGCAAGTTTAGATACTTTGCCAGAGAGACATTTTTCCACATTAGTATGAACCTGTCGTGCATGTGCTTTAGATATGATGCAAAGCAGAAGGAAAGAAGTTTTTGAGCGTGCATGTGGAGGGGAAGGGCTGTGCAGCTACATGACAACTGATAGGAAATCATCATTTTGGGATGAGTGTTTCCTTCAGTATAACTTTGTATTGCTATCTTAGAAAAATAAGAATAGGAGCAGGAAGGAGCTCACTGGAGTACTGGTACAGTCTCCTCTTGTTGCTGCTGTTATTACACACATCTGTCTCTTGAAAGAAGGCCTGTTGCTTTTCTCTTGTGCTGTGTTGCTCGATTTGCTGTCATCTGGGTGTGCTGAATTACAGATAACTTTAACGAACAGAATAATAAGGGATGGTCAGCAAGGGCACCCACAATATCACATTGCTTCATTTTTTTCCTGAGTCAGCTTTCATGGGCATGAGTTGGAGTAAGGCATGAAGGGGCTGGAGGTGAGCAGAATGTGTCCCTTATGTCTGACATGCTTGCTGAGTTTTGGTTGCTCCCTGTACTCTTACAAACTGCTTGCTTGATTAAAATGGCTGCTAGGCCACTCAAGGTTTTCCTTGCCCCTGTCCTTTGGACCTTGTCCCTCCTCCATCGCATTGTTTTCAGATTGAGAGCAGAGGTGGGCAAGTGCCATTTACTGCTTCTGGGCGTGCAAATCAACAAGCAAGAGAGATGTCACAGTCTTCCAAATTTGTATGAGAGATCACTCATTTACTGCAGAATCGCAGTCTCGTGATACGGGGGTGAGAGCATCCTGCAGTGACACCACTGCACAGGCTGGGGCTGCTTGTCTTTAGTCGACAGCTGAGGGCTGCTGCTGTCAGCTTTGCCGAGAACTTTGAGATATTTCTTCCTGGGACGTGCCAGCTAGGAGGGCCGAGCTGCTTGTCTGCACGTCTGTCCCTGCCCTCTGCTGAACCCTGCTGTTGCTAAGGTTGGCACCCAAACAGACTGCAGAGCCAGAGGCAGGAGGTTTTTAAGATCATATCTCATGGTCCTGAAAACCTGTAGTTTTAAACCGCTTAATTTTTGGTAGCTCTTGCAGGACAGCCTCCTAGGGGAAAACAGTGCTCAGTGAAAAATAGTGTCTGGGCAAAAAAAGCTGATTAAAATATAGCTTCTTTTATGGAGGTGCTTTAATAAGTAGGAGGCAGTCTGCCGTGCCGTGGGTTGGAAGCAATCATTTGTCAAGAATAGGAGTTTTTGGTTCTTGACACACAGCTTTCTTTTCTGGAAAGGCTGTAGTTGATGTACTGCGCTCTGAAAAGCCAAAAGCAGGCAGAAAGGTCATGGCTCTGTCTTTTCCCTCCTCTCCAGGTTTAGGAGAGGAGGAGGGAGTGCATCATGCAGATTTCCAACCCACCAGAACAGGCTATGGCAGCAGCTGCAAACACTTCGCTTTCGGGTGGAGAGGTAATTTCAGCACTTCTGTGTGCTGATGTTCTGCAAACTGCAGTTGTTTCAGAGGCACTTTTTCCACATGTGCATTCTTGGACGAAGAAAAATATTTTTACTTAGGATTCTTGGACTCCCCTTTGTGCCTCTCTCGTTGTACAGAGATTCTTGGAGTTCTTCAGGCTTTTTGTAGAGTTTCTTTACACTGACTCAGAGGAGGATTTCATGTATATGGTGGCAAATTGTAGTCTGACAGGCTGGTGTAAGCCTGGAGCCATTCCAGGGCAGTAACTGAATCAAAATCTGGCATGGAATTATACTGCTATTTCTAGATCCTGAACTTTCCATGATTTCGTTCTAATTTGCTTTATCTTGCACTGCATTATGTTTTAACAATGCTGAAAATAAAACAGATTTGTTTTTGTAGTGAGTCTGTTTTTTAGAAAATCTGTGACTTCAACTGACCTTTTTACATCTGGGTCAGTGTTGGATATGTGCTTACTTTCTCCGTGTTACTCCTGTGTATATCCAAGGAGAGGAGTATGCCCATGGCACCATGGATGTGGTGAGAGCTAGTGGGATAGGTGGCTGCCCTATGTGACAGAGCATCCGTGCCTGTTCTTGGGCCTCCTCTTCCATTTTCTCTTGCTAAGGATTTTTGTTTTGCAAGAGAATGGCCGTCCTATACCTAGAAGATGTGTTGTTTGCAGGCTGCGTGAATGTACAGCAAACCTGCAGAATATCTCTTTTATTAGCGTGTCCTGTATTATTTCTATTTCCACATGTTCTGGCTGTTAGGAAACGAAGGTTGCAACCATCAGCTTTCAGTTCTCTCTGTTCTTTGGCATGCAGTTTGGATCTTTTTTCCTCCCCACCTCCCCTCCCTTCGTCTTGTTTCATTTCCCCTAGCTGTGGTGTAAGCACGGACATGGATCGCAATGGTGGAATTGTTTCATCCCAAGGCACTGGGATGATGCTGTTGGGCTATCCAAATGAATAAACCCTTGTTGGTTTGATTGTAATTTTGCCTTATTTAAGGAGTTTTGTTCCTAAACAAAATACTTAGAATCTTTAATTTTAACATTCTCTTAGTCTTAGAAAGTATCAAAAAACATCCACAGATTCAAAACTACCATAACTAAACTGTCATGAATCTCTTCACTCTCAGTGCAGGCTGAGATGATCGCGTCTTCCTGGGATCTTTGCAGTGGTGGGGCAGGTAGGTCCCTTTTTTGGGTCCCTCTTTTGCTGAGGTGGCAAGTAGAGACGACTGCTCAGCCCCACTGGCGGCCGCTGCCAGCACTGCTGGAGCAGGATCCGTGCTCTGAGAAGGCACCACATGCATGCAGGTGTCCTGCAGTGCATGGTAAGGGTATGGCAACTCATTTTTTTTAATGTTGCATTTCAAAATGAAGAGGAATATGATCTCTGATATTGGAATAGGTGTTGCCACACGTAGGCAGATGGTTTTCTTGCTCACTGGGTTAGGAAGGAGGTAGGCTATCTTTCTTTCTAACAGATTCAGGAAAAAGAAAACAGTAGAAATGGGAGAATGGGAGTATTTAGCAGATGAGCTGAATTCTGGAAGAAGTTTTGAAGTAATTTTTTTAAAAAATGTATTTTCTTATAATTTTATATTTCTAGAAAATGAGGGGTTTTTTTTAATAACGATTTTAGCTACCCTTTCTGATTCTCATGGTTGAGAAAACTTGTTGTAATGCTTGGTTTTGAAGATTTTTTTGAGAATACATATGTATATGTGTGTTTGTGTACATGTATGTATTTATATGTAAACATTTTAAACCTGTTTTGATGGCATGAAAACACTTCCATAGAACACTATCTGTTTTCTGTTTCTAAGTTTACTCTGGGTTTGTTGGTCTCCCTCCTCCTTCCCCCCAAAAATTGATCTTGTGTCAAATTTGTTATGAAAATGTCCTTGTACTTTATAAGCAGTACATAAAATAATGAATTGTTTTTTATTAAATGATTGCCCTCGTTAGGGTCATCCTTTAGTTAGTGAGTCTTCCATACAAAAGTCTCCAGCTGAAGACAATAGAAATTCTGTGCACAGACTCACTAGGGGCCTGAGCTGCAGCGGCCTCAAGGAAAAATCCTAAATTCTTTCATGATTACGTGTTTTGACTATAATGTTTCACTGTTGTCTTTGTAATTTAGCCATTCTTACAGCAAGTTAACAATGTTTTTTTTTGCTTGGATCGCTATAATGATTTCTGCAAAGCTCATTGAATTTGCTTTCCTACGTGGTTGTGTCCCATGTGGGGTTTTTAATTTTGCCCCAAGCTTAGACTAAATGTCTTCATTTAAATGCATTTCACATCAAAGTCATGGCAAACACAAATGATTTCCTTGGTTTTTAATAACATTATAAAATTGGCAAAACATTATTTAACCCTGGGCCTGGGTTCCCCACCTAGGAAGAGTTACAAACAAAGTTACCTGAATTGCAAAACTTGGTGGATAAAACAATGTTGTTTATGGAGATGGAAATAAGCAAATGATGGCAATCTGGGAGAAGAAATTCATCAGGGAAATGCTTCAAAGCAATCTTGAGTCAACTCCTGGTTTTCTAATCCCTTTTACCAATAGAGGTCCTTCTGATGCACGCTAAATGACGCTTATCAATTGAAATGGAAATCCGTTATTTATGTTAAGGGCTGATGTTTATCAACTAGGCATCCGTGATGAAAGACCTACACTTCAAGGAGCTCATCCCCAGAAGCTTACAGCAAGGCATTGATGGTTTTGTCCCTGGAGCCAGACAAGGAGGACCGAGGTGTTCCTGAGGGCACCCCATCTCTGTCACATTAACCACAGTCTAACGTGTCCCTCAATTTTTGACCTTTGCCAGAGTAGAAGCAATTACTCTTTCTGTCACTGCAAATCCAGTGCTGTTTGAAGGGTGCTTGGAAGACTTGTGAGGCATTCTGATAACTGCAAGGATAAATCGCTTTCCTAATTAGCTGGGGAATCCTTTAATGATGCTGTTGGAGGCTTTGCATGGTAAGAGCAGGGCATCAAAGGTGGGCAGAGCTTCATCTGGCTGCTTGGGACAGGCAGCATCAGCTGGTGCTTGGAGGAGGAAGGGATACACTTTATTCCCTGTCCAGTTAATGCTCTAGATAAAGAGTCACAGAAGGTGGTGGGGAAGTAGGTAAATACAGCCAAAGCAAGCCAGATCTTGAAATGTTGGGTCATAGAGTGTAGGAAAAATCTTAATCCCAGCAGATTTCTATGTGAAACCTGCCTTCAATATTACGTAGGGAGTAGGTGTGAATGGAGCATCAGGAATGCAGTGCTCATGGTCTGGCTGTGGTCCTTGCGTGCTGGCTTGTCCTAGCACCCCAGCACTTCATGCCACCCTGGAGAAGAGGGGCAATGCTGGGGCTTCCCTCAGTGTGTTTCCTACAGCAGTTCATCAAGCCTGCAAATGAACAGGCTGGCGATCTGCTGCTTCAGCCACAGTCCATGGCAGAACACGTGCCTAGATCTGTGCAACTCTTTCTAGAGGCGTTATCTATTGAGCGCAGATAGTTTGTCTCAGTGGGAACCAGAAGCTGTTGATGCAACTTCTGCAGTCTCATGAGGAAGGTAAGAAACGTAGAAAATTTTTTCCACCACTTTCTGTGGAGTTTGTTTCAGCATGCAATTGCTGGTATGTGGCGCTCTTTCCAGTTTTCCTGGAGGTTGTCACCTGGGAAATCCCCGCTGCACATGACAGTGGGAGAACAGAGGATGTCACCATGCTGCAATCCACCACTGCGTACTTTGCAGACAGATTTGTGGATATCCAACCAACACAGGCAGAACGCTGTGCTGCAGAGTGTGTTTTTTTATATTGCGTCCAGTTCTGGGCCCCTCAGCTCAAGAAGGACAGAGAACTGCTAGAGAGAGTCCAGCGCAGAGCCACTAAGATGATCAAGGGAGTGGAACATCTCCCTTACGAGGAAAGGCTGAGGGAGCTGGGTCTCTTTAGCTTGGAGAAGAGGAGGCTGAGGGGTGACCTCATCAAAGTTTATAAATATGTTAAGGGTGAGTGTCGGGAAGATGGAGCCAGGCTCTTCTCGGCCTCACTAAGCGATAGGACAAGGGGCAACGGGTGCTAATTGGAGCATAGGAGGTTCCGGGTTAATGTAAGGAAAAACTTTCACTGTGAGGGTGACAGAGCACTGGAACAGGCTGCCCAGAGAGGTTGTGGAGTCTCCTTCTCTGGAGACATTCAAAACCCGACTGGACACGTTCCTGAGTGATGTGCTCTAGGTGGCCCTGCCTTGGCAGGGTGGGTTGGACTAGATGATCTTTTGAGGTCCCTTCCAACCCTTGTGATTCTGTGAAGGGCAGTGCAGCGAGGTACCAGGGTGCAAGGCTGCGAGGGGGGTGCTGGTGGGCAGGAGGGCACGATGCAACCTGCTGGTAGCAGTTTTTTGGTGGGATGTCAAAAGCTGTGCAGAGCTGATCAAAAGAGCATGAGCCAGGTTTATTTCAAAAAGAGTTTCTGTTGTTTTTTAACTATAACATATGTTTTACTGAGTCATGGCAACGTTATGGTCTAAATTAAGTCATCTGCCCACTTGGAAAATGCCCTAGTATTGGTTTTACAATATCCTCAGGTTTTAAATTCTTAACCATAACTCTCCAGGGAAATCCCTCAGGAATCTCTTCAAGCATAGTTGTGAAATCATGTGGGTTTTATTGATTTCCACAGGATAGATCTCTGATTTCCCATTTTATGTTCTGTTTAAAACGTCTTTACTTACCTGTGCTGTCAGGGAGGTTGGCCAGCAGTGAGATAATACACATTTGTGGAAACAGAGATTTGTTACTTAAAGTTTTGAGAGCAGGAGGCAACTATATAAGTTGCTATGATATAAAACAGCCCATACCAAAATGTTTAGTGCTGCTGTATGTTCTTTAGGGAACGTATAGAATTGAAGACCTGAGCTTAATGACAACTTTGTTCAGTAATTACAGTATGGCACATATTTAGCCAAGGTGAATCAAATAACCTGTAATGATGAAATAGAGATTGGACTAATTTGTGACAGTTACAGCTTTAGTTTAACAGGTTATCACGCATGAAATTAGTTAGTAACTAATGGGTCTTTATGCTATGATAACATCTGGTTTTGTTTTCTCTGCCGACAGTTCTTGGCTTTATCCCAAAAGAAGATGCACCTTCTCTCTGACAATCAGTTGGATTTTCCAGCTGCCAAGTCACAGAGCAAACTCATTTCAGGCCTTAGATTTCTGGCTGTGCATCCAAAGTAATTCAGCTGATTTCAAATAAGTTATTTCAGATATGTCTGCACAAATATCTGATGGAAAGATTCATTCTATCACCCCATGTAAAGAGATCTGTCCATCTCTTCATACATTGTACTATACAAGCTAATCTTGGCAATGGAAATGTTATCTGTTTCAGTGCAGCCTTAGAAAATGATAGCTCCCACAATTTTTTTGTAGTTATCTTTCTCTCTGACTTTCCCTCAGGCATCCAAGCACTATCTCTCAAGAGATTTCAGCAGCAGACGTTAGGAATGGGGAAGAATCACATGATATGAGTCATTAAATAGCAGTAAAGAAAAAAGATTATAAACTAGAGCTGTCTCAGAACAGGCACCACCTATTGTGAATTTTCAGGATTTTTGTTTGCTTTTGGTAAACATTGTCTTCTGTCTCGAAATGGAAAGCTGAAAAGTGCCCTGGTGAACGGGCAGTGTGCACTTTCACAATCAGTAAAAGCTTCACAGAAGTGACCCGAATATCCTCATTTCATTCCTTCCCCTTTTTCACTCATCTTAGGTTTCTTGCTTACCAAGATAGTCATTGCATTTGGGAGGGAAGGAAGGGCTGTATTAACAGCTTCTTTTGACAGCCAGCTTAATTTCCTAGGAGGAAAAAAAAAAAAAAAAGAAACCCCCCCCAGTGAATTATTTCTGCTGATTCGAGAAGGCTGTGATGTGGAGGGCGGAGTTGCATCCAGTCCCCATATGGGGCTGCTCAGAGGCATTTGAGATGGTGGCTGAACCACGTCCTGTGAGGAAAAAATGTAGGTGGCTTTATTTGCAAATGAATTTCAGGAGCAGTTTAGGCAGAAGCTGGGCCGTGGCAGCCTGTTTCCCAAAGCCGAGTCCCTGCCGTGCCAGACGCCGTGCAGCCGTGCGCTGTGTGCAGGCTCTCCGTCTAGCACGCTCAGAGCAGCCTCGGCAGTAAACACTCCGTGCTGCACATCAGCCCGCAGAATGTAAATATTTAAGGGGTCCTGTTGGAGAGTAAGCTCTTTCAAGAGCCTTCTGTTTATAATCATTCACAAAAGTGAATGTTTCCTATTATACAAAGAGCATGTGGTAGGTTCCTGTGCTTAAGCACTTTGCTGAAGTTGTATGAAAAGTTAAGGAGCTGGTGAGCTCAGCTTGCTGCTACTCATCAGGCACTCGACCAGTTCAGCACAGCTTTCTGCCCCCATGGCAGTGGACGCTGTGGGCTTGTGCCAGCCCACCGCTGCTCTCCTCAAGCATGAAACTGGTTGGACTTCAGCTTCCCTGAAACGTGGTTGCGGCACATGTCACATCTCTGTTGTGTAGCTCGCCTGTTCTCAGCAAATCATGTCCTTTTTTGAATTATTTTTAAGTGCTGAATAACACAGGGTGCAGCGGCCTGCAGATGTTCACTGGTTGGAACACATTTTTTATTAGGACACAGAGATTTAAAGGTATTTGGAATATACTGCTTTTGAGATCTGTGAGGGCAAAACCGATTATAGAATCACAGAATCATAGAATGGTTTGGGCTGGAAGGGACCACAAGGATCACCTAGTTCCAACCCCCCTGCCATGGGCAGGGACACCCTCCACTAGACCAAGTTGCCCAAAGCCCCATCCAACCTGGCCTTGAACACTGCCAGGGATGGGGCCTCCACAGCTCCTCCGGGCAACCTGTTCTAATGCCTCACTACCCTCACAGGGATGAATTTCTTTCTAATATTGAATCTAAATCCCCGCTCTCTTAGTTTAAACCCATTACCCCTTGTCCTGTCACTATACTCCTTAAGAAACAGCCCCTCGCCAGCTTTCCTGTAGGTCCTCTTTAGGAATTGAAATGCAGTGATTAAGTCTCCAAGTCGATGTCTTTGTGGCTGATTTGGTGGAAATGTTGGCATCTTTCAGGGGTCTGCTAGCACCTCCTCTGCAGAAGGATGATGTGGTTTCAGCACACCATAACTGTTTGCTTCTAACCTTCTGGTTGAAGGAAACCGCTACAGTCAGTCTCCTGCATTCCAGAGCTGCTTCCCATGGCCCCTCATGCAATGAAATCATGGGGAACAGTGAGTTCCCACACTTCTTACAGAAATCATGATGGTTTTGTCTGATGGCTTTACCTTGTTCCTTTCTTAAAAAAAAAAAAAAGCAGCAGATATTTGTGCTGCCACAGGGCAGGCATAGTGGCAGTGACCCTACTTTGTACCACTGTAAATATTTCCAGCATCCCAGGCTCAGCCGAAGCGAGCAGTGTAAACACACCTTCCAGTAGGTCCCGAGCCTCTGAGATTTTCCCACATGGGTACGAGTCTCCTATGCAGCAATTTCTGGCTTTACAGGCAGTTTCTTGTTCCTCTAGACTGATGCCCATGTATTAGTCATGTCAGGGCAGGAGCCTTGCCCGGTGTTGTGGATTGATGCAGGATGAGTTCATGTCTTGTTGAATTAAGAATTCATTGTCTTTTCGTGCCTTGTGTTGTATTTGACAGTTGTTTATAGTCTGATATGAAGTTATAAAAAGGTAGTATTTTTTTCATCTCTTGAAACTGATGTGGATAGGTTATTGAAGAAGGCTGAATATTCAGCTAATTTGATCTGATTTGGATTTATTCAGATAGTAATATTTATCATAAAAGTACACTCTGATTAGATTTGTTAAATGTTACCATGAGCCATTTACCCTTGAGAGAAAGCAGGAGGTAAAAACGTTCTGGGAGGCTGGCCAGCAATTTGGAAAGCTCATAGTAAAACTATGAATAATAAAGGATGTTTGACATTGCTTGATATAATAAAATCCCATTTCTATAGTTTAGAATCTTCATCCAAGATATTAATTTCTGCTCTGCATTCCCATATATTGTACTATCCACGATGAAAAGGAACAGTGCAACTAATTCAGATGATTGTAAGGAAGTTCTCCAATGTTTTGTAGTCTTACTTGAAATTTTTCTTATTCTCTGAAGAATCAAAAATGTGGGTCATGCATAACTAATTTTCTCCATCTTTACCACCTGCCTGCTGTGTGGTGCCTGTGCCGAATGAGAGGGCTGCTAGTGGTGGCTGCTGCTTCTGTAAAAAAGCAAGTAGGAACAAAAGGTTGCACCTCAGTGTCTGGGAGGCAGCTGAGTAAGAGGAAGCGGTTTTCTGCTGGTACAGGGAGTGCTTTGCCTCTGGATGGGCCAGATCAGAGTGAAGCAAGTTCAGCTGTACAAGCTGCTGTTTGCCTGCCCCATTCTTGTTTCTGATTCCTTCCCTGTTTAAAATAGACATATTTGGTTTATGTGAGCAAACTGATAATTTAGGTTTAAATAAATAAATAAATACAAGCTCTCCAGTGCTACAAGGTCCAAAGTCACCCACTGGTGAGCATGGGTTACAGGTCCCTGTCTGTGCTCAGTGCAGAGAGCAGGTTTGTTATACTCTGGCTCTGTTGCTTTTTTTTTGGTGTGGAAGAGATGAGAGACTCAGCTTTTATAGTTAGAGTTTCTCCAGTTCACCAAGGGTATGTTGGCTACCACCAGAGTCTCATGATCAGTTTATACGAGGAATAAAAATGTTTCTTATTGTGGTATGCTGTCATATAAGCAACTGCAGAGTGATTGTTTTTTCCAAATCCAGTACATCCCAAACTGTAGACTCTATGAGACCACTTGACTGGTGTTAGGTGGGTGTCTATTACAAGAGTGTTTATATTTGGCCACCGAGTGGCACTCCAGACTCAGCAGCCTAAGAGGGGAAGGGTCTCTCTCTGCCACGAGGTTGCAAGGTTCTAAAATACAATTATCTGCAAGTGTGTATACACCATTGAATCAAATTGAATTGCTGAAGGTTAAATTACTATCTTCAGAAATGTTTTTATAATATCCATCTTGACATTTCATTATCCCAGTACAATATAAATATCAAATTTGATTAGCTGTCAAGCAGCAACAAAATAAATCAACATCTTTCCATCATTTTTACTCCAGCAAAATAGTAGGAGGAATCATAAAAAATAGCTGGTTGCCAAAGGTGGATTAAAGTTTAAAAATATGCATTGAAAATGGCGTTTGCTAGAATATTCGTTTCCCAGAAGGTGCCATTACGAAGAGTGCTGTTGTTGGAGGCAGATGTTCATGCTGCTGCAGCCATTGCTGGATATAACCTACTGCGGTTTGAGCAGTGCTAGTTTTTTCATCTAGCTCTAGCGTTGCTTCCAAGATTCACTTTGACACTTTGAGATTGCATTGTGCTTACAGGACCGAAACCTCCCAGTAGCTTGCCCAAGATTTGTTTTTTAATCTAGCAGGATTTGAATAAAACATCACATTTAATTGACCTGGTTGGCAAAAAACCATTTGTGGGCAACTGGCTGTATCCATATTTTTAAATTAAGATATTATGGGTCAAGCAAACCTCTGGTGTGAATGAAATTTGAGTTACCCTGAATTGGAATATGGTCCTGTGTGCTGCAGTTTAGGCAATGCAATATTTAAAACATTATTCGGTGTCATAGCAAACCATCCATCATACTTTGTGGATCTAGAGTTGTTTATAACCATTTTTATTGCCGTGAACAGTTTCTAGCTCACATTATAATTACTATTCATACTACGTGACATCAATCTAATTCTCTTTTGTGAGATTAATGTATAACTCCAGCCTACTGTTTTGCATATGTAACTGTGAAGGCAGCTGTTGGAAGAGGAACTTTAGCAATATTTCTGAATAAACATACTTGATAGAGCTCCAGTTCCTAATGAAGATGGGATATCTCTGCAGCTAAGAGAGAATTATGGTTCCCTCTGGAGCATGTCTGTCGCACAGCTTTGTTAAGTTTAATGACTGTTTTTGAAAAAGAGGGAAAATTTGGTCCCATCCACTGCAGATCCTTCCATGTTTCACATCATGCCTGGTAGTGATTGCACAGCCCCAGGTGAGATAAATGATTGCAGCTTCACTGACATCTGTGTGGCTACAGCTTTGGGCACAGACATTATCCAGCTTTCTCTAAACAGGCTTTTAAATGTCAGCGTCTGTGATGGGGGGCTGTATCAGAGCAGGCCTGAAATTTCAGAGTTTCAGAATTCTTTCTTACAGTTTGGTGTGGTGTTGTGGTTTGTTTGTTTGTTTGTTTGTTTTTTAACTGCAAATGCCAATTGTATTTTCTGTTGACTTGATATTTTCAGGAATTTTTGATTCTTTTCAAGTTATGTAAGTCCATCTCACAAATAACTGTACTGTGTATGGGTACCCGTGGGGGCTCTCGTCTTGAGACATTAAATACTCTAGGGATTAGTATGCAAACACTTAAAGAGCAAAATCTTTATACGCTTTCTGGTTTGTATTCAAGTTGCAAAGAAGGCCGTTACTTTCTAGGCTATTGCTTAATTGAGATAAAATTAAACATTATCAGGTGAAGTTATAATATTTTATAAGGGATTTGTACTGCATTATGAATTGCAGTGTGATGTTCCTTTGTCATGGTAGTAGAACTATAAACCAGGTTAAACAGCAGTGCAGCAGAAATAGTTTACCCTTTAAAGGCTTAAGATGGGAAGCCATTCTTCATTTTTATCTTAACAAATGAAGAAAACACTTTATATTTTCCTTCTAAGTAGCAATGACCTGTCATGGGAAAATGTATGGCTACTTTCTTTTGAGTTTCTGTTCTTGAGCTTGATTTTCAGTGATGATTTAGGCACTGAAAGATGCATTCAGGAAGTTAAGCCCAAACATTTGGAAACATTTAGTACTCCATCCATGTAACCTGGTGGGCTCCTTCACTTCTTTATGATGAGTTTCCATCCGTAGTGTCTGATAGTTACACAACAGAAACATACGTTTGCATTTTAGCATTTAGTGTATGTAGGTTATAAAATGCTGAGCTGTTACATATTTTGATCACTCTAGATTTTTATTTTATTTTTTAAACAAACAAGCAAAAGGTCTGATTCCCTGCCCCTGATCTGGTAGAGGTGCTCAGACCCCAGAAGCACCTCTGAAGGAGCAGGTGCTGCTCCAGCTCGTGTCCAGGTGACTGAGGAGCTCTGCCAGCTGATGCTGGGAGACGGGACAACAATGTGTGAACCCCATCTGTCACCCTGCTCACCACCCAGGAGAAGGGTGAGTACGGGGCCACTCTTACTCCAGTCTAGTTTGTGTGAAGATGCAGCAGCATGGAGTGCTAGGGAGGATGTGGGTGCTCAGGCTTGGGCTCCCCACTGCCATTTCTGCCTGGGGTAGTGCTCCCCACCTGCACCATCTTCCCTGACAGGTCAGCCCGCTGTGGCTGGAAATGTTTTGTAGGGTGTGACTGGGAGCTGGGAAGGAGGTCTGACTCCCGCTACAGCTGTACCAATGCTATGATGATGGTAAAAGCACTTTATCTGATCTCTTGGGATTTCCAGATGTTGTTGGTTGTGCTGTTTTAGTATACAATGTCCTTTTCCCTTCCTTCTCCTCTGACAGCCTAGAGAGATCACGCATGCCTTGCACAGTAACTTCTCTGCTTTTAGCTCACTAATCTAACTCGTCCAAGCAAGTGTGTCATCTCTGTATGACCATGAGCTTTCCTTCCTAACAGGCTTGAAGACTTTATAAGCCAGCAGAATGGATTTTGATCCCTTTCTGTTTTGGTTTTGGTGCAACACAGCTGTTAGAACAGTCCCTCAGTTCCATTAGGGACAAGCAGTATTTATCTTGGCTCCTGGTTTTTACTCATCATATGTGACCACGACTTCACTCTCAACTGTTACGGGAGATGCTGTAGTAGTCCCATGTTTCCCTATGTGACATTGATGTACCACCACGCTGTCCTTAATCAAGCATCTAGTTGTATATATTAAACACAGATTTCCACACTGAAAACACAGTTTATGAAGGCTCTTTTAGTTTTTTGTCAGGTCTCTGTGAGCTTTTGAGAATTTCATTTCAATCCAAGTCTTTTAACGCGAGTGGCCATGGACTGTGCAGCTGAAGAAGGAGGTGAAGGAGTGGATATCAAAAAGGCTTCATCATTAGAAACAGAGATTGTTTCAAACGATAGACATCAGTGTGCAAGAGTCTCTGTGAGCTGTCACGTTTCTGGTGACTGAGTGCACAGCAGGTCAGTGCCCAAACAGCCTTTCTCTTAGGCAATGGCTAGAAATAACTTTGGGTCAGTATGAAGTACTTCAGATAGATGTCATATGACAGCTTGGTTTTCAAGCCATGAACAAGAGCCAGGGCTTTGCAGTTGCTTCAAGTCGTTTTACTGGCTAGCTTATCTTGGTTATGATATGTCAAACAAGACCATAGCATAGGACTCAAAGTTTTTTGAAAAGTATTACTACTGTTGTTGCTGAGGTGAGGAATGTTTGTTTTCCCTCTCTGATGTTTGCTAGCAGCAGTTACTTTGCGTGTTCCCAGGGGCTCCAGCTCTGCCCTTGGTTTTCTCCCTGACCTGGGTATCCTGACCAGCTTTTACACCTTTTCTTGTTCAAGGGTGTCAAAATCACATCTTTCTTTCAGCTGTTGCTCTTTTGCGTGAAGTCACTCTGAGGGGAGCAGGGAAGAGCACTGCTGTGCTCCGCTGCCAAAACGCATGGTACTTTCACGTGGGCTGACATGAAGCACTGGAAAGCCAAACATCACTTTTGCTGTGTGATCTTGGTGAATTCCTGCTGTCTGGTGCTTTACTAGCAGAGTTGGACACCAGTCTGTCTTTTTAATTTTAAAAAAATAAATACAGTTGGTTCTTAGTAAGTTCAAGCTGATCATGTGTTGGAAAAGAGAAGAGAGTGAGTTCCTTTTAACCAGGAATTCAGTGAATCTTTGAAATATGAGATGTTTGGTTTTCTGGCAGTGCTATGCATGTGATAATGCCCTTCAGGTGTGATGAGGGCTTTTTTCCTCTGAGAA
Organism: Psophia crepitans; assembly: GCA_013399095.1. Lineage (NCBI taxonomy): Eukaryota > Metazoa > Chordata > Aves > Gruiformes > Psophiidae > Psophia > Psophia crepitans. The sequence continues at coordinate 2,310,994 of VWZZ01001633.1, read as the reverse complement.
TCATCTACTGAAAAGTACTTATGAAGTAGGAGAAACCTGGATTACAAGAGTTTGCATTCCCTAACAGGTTACGTAGTGATCAAGTAGAGTGACTGTACACATACCTAAGTCAAGGTCTCTAAGTGTTATGAAAGCTACTGTCTGTGGCTTTATCCATCTACATGGAAGGATTTCTTTTAGTCTTTTGTTGATTCTTGCAGCATTTTTCCAGGCCTAAGGTGATGATTTTGTCATCTGGCAAAGCCCAGGCATTTATCTCCTTTTCCACACTTGCAGGACATGCTTGGATACAAATTTCTGTTCTGGGTTGGGTTTTTTTGGGGATTGGGTTTTTTTTTGTTTTGGGGTTTTTTTTTGTTTTTTTTTTGGGTTTTTTTTTGTTTTTTTTGTGCATGCTTACTTCATTTTTATTTAAAAAAAAAAAAAGTAGGTACCTAAAGGCGGCAGCGTAGTTGCTGGAATTTGAGGACACAAGCAAGAAGCAGCCTGTTCTTGCCATTGCTTCCTTGATTTAATTAGTTAAAATGCAAGATCTTTGTTATACCTGACATTGTGTTGTGTAAGACTTTTAAGTGTTAGTTGGAAAGTGTGAAGGACATTATGTCTTTTTTGCCTAAAGCATAAAAGGAAAAGGCCGCTTTCTTTTTAAAAAGAAACTCTATAGCAGTTTGTGCTCTACATCAAAGAGAAATATTTGGTTTCTTGATCTCTTCCAGACAGTTTGTAATACAAGTCCAAACCCAATCTATAAGTAGTAGCCAAAGTGATTTTTGCCTTCTCTCAAGTTCTTGTGTGCTAAACCTGATCATGCTGGTTATGTATTTTTCCAAAGTGCAGCAGCTTTATATAACAGAGAGTATATTTTGTTTTGGCATGTGGTACTGTGCCGTCATCCTCTTGGGCCACCTCCAGGAGAGCACAGGTGGCAGTTCTGCTGGGATCTCACAGTTTCTCTGTTTTTATTAGCCTTTCTGGCTGGTATCCTCTATGGTGTGACCCACCCCTGAGATGCACTTTCTTTGGACTACTCCACGGAATTTCTTCTGTTCACCTTCTAAAATTTCTTCCCAATATCTTAAATTAGAAATGTCTGGGAAAAACTTTCAGCGTTCATTCTAAGCACTGGTTTATGATCAGACTAACTCGGTTTGAGTGGCTGCAAGGCGCCTAGGAGTATCCTATGGATCATCCAGGGACATCCACACAGTTCCCTGTGAAGAGTGTGCTCTGCTTTGCAACCTACCCTGGAAACAGCTGCATTTCCAGCAAGAGCTTTCTCAGGGTCATCTCACGGCTCTTTCCCTGTTCCACACATTTCCAGTCTTCCCTATTTTAAGTTCCCACTTGCTGTGGTTTTCCATCCTCTGTCTGGGCTCTGTCCCAAGCAGATGCAACTCCCACCTATTTCCATCGCCCACTGGTGCAGACAGTGCTGGTGGGACACTTGTCCGTTGCCAGGATTGCACTTTCCTGGTAGGGAAGGAAGAGAGGAAGCAGAGTAAATGGCAGGCAGGAAAGGCGGCAGATGCAAGAAACTAGTGAAGTTGCCTGGCTTCATGATTTGCTGTATTTGATTTGACTGTATTTGCTGATTCTTGGGTGTTTAGCCAGGACATGCTCTGCAAAGTGAGTGGGGCTATAGCAGACGTGGTGCTATAAGGGCAATACTTCCCCATGCTCTTGGGGGACACTGCTCCTAATGACACTGTGCTGTGAATGAGACAGTGTCCTGAGTGCTGCAATCATCTCTTTTTGCAAGGATAGCACTTTGACCATGGCTGCTAGAGTGTGATTTTTATCTCCATTAATTACACTGCTCCCTCATAACTTGCCCTTGCAGTTTCCCCCAGTAATACTATTCATCACTTCCTCTGCTGAACTCCGGATTGGGGTGTACAGGAACATGTAGGCAGCTGCTGTTTATATTTTAATGATACAGCTTGCTAAACTCTGCTTTGAGAGAAAGGTGATATAAATAATTCAAGGGAGTTATTTTGTAGTACATATATACGTGTAGGATACGCTGTTAGAATAGCGTAGTGGCGCTTTATGCATGCAGATAGAAAGCTGTCTGTGTACACTGCTGAACAGTTTGGGATCTTAGGGACCTCAGGCTGTGACAGGCATTACGATATGGTGCATTAATGCCATTTCTGGGCGTTAGCGAGTTCATTCCAAGGAGGACTGTGCTCCAATTCACTAGTGCATATTGTGTGATCGTGCTGATGGGAGGGACTGCCTTGTTCACCATGTGATGGTTTTAAATGTTTTTTATCTACAATCTTTTAGTGAAAATAAAAATCTTACCTTCCTAATGACAAAACGTGAAAACAAATTATAATCTATATTGTCTGCTATAGTACTTGGCTTTTCAGGTGGGGACTAACCTCTATTTCAGCTCCTCTTCCTTGGGAAAGAAAAGGTAAACAAGATCCTCCAAAGAAAAATGTGCTGGTTGCCCTTGTCTGGAATAAGAAACACATTGGGTTTTTGGGTTTTTTTTGCTGGTTTGTTTGTTTGTTGGGGTTTTTTTTTGGTGAGTGTTCTGTTCCACCCACCTCCCCGCTGTCTTCTCCCCTCCTCCTTGGGGGTTTGGTTTTGGTGGGTTTTTTGCGACCTTCTTGTAGAAGCAAGATGTTGTCTTGCAAATGAGATTCCCTCACAGAAATAGCTATGTTGGCCTGTTCAGATTTGATTTTTGCATACACGGCTTGAAGTTTAATGTTCTTTGTGGGTTTGCCCTCTACTTAAAGAACCTTCTACTTGGTTTCAGCCCAACAAGAGATACCAACTTGTTTTGTTGAGGAGGCAGCAGGGGAAAAGAGTGGAAGGCTAGAGACAGATGATAGGGCACAAATAATATAGCATGTGCTTTTTACTGTAAGCATCTACATTTTTAGCATAAAGTAAATCTAAAGTAAATTCTGTGTTACCCAAAATGCTGCTTTCTCTGTATTGTGCTGTCGTGTCTGAGCTCGTGCATACTTAAACCTAAAATATACGTTATTTTCTATTTAAAAGGACTTAACCAAAACAATAACAGCTTTGGTAGGAAAGCAGACTGTTAGGAGAGACAGCAAGGACTCAAATCCTGTGAGGGAGAGTACAACTATGTCTCACATCAGTGGTGTATTGGGCTCCCTAGGAACAGGAACGCTTTGACTTTGCTTGCTTCAGCCTAGATGGGGAAGCTACAGAATTTTAAAAGATGAGTAATTCCTCATTTGTTAATGGACACGCCAATCTCTCTGGCCAAATTTCTGTCTGTTTTCTAGGTACTGAAAGAGTGATCAGCTTTTCTTAAAATGCTCAACATGTTGCTGTTTGTGCTCTTTTGAAAATCTCTGTCAATATCTCAAAGCAAAGGGAGAGAGCATTCTAAACCCATGGGCTTTCTTGAAATGCCTTGAAATATTTGGTTCCTGCTGTTTGGGGAAGAGAAACCTTCCCCTGTGGGCAGTTTATTCCAGTCTTAGCCATTGCTTTGTCAGTTCGGACGCTGCTTCTTTATTCTTCCCTTTCTGTCTGATACTGGAAAGTGCTGGAGAAAGCATAATGCACTAGTTGGACTCTTGGTTTGATATGATCAAGAACTATTAAGCTCTTAAAAAGATCTGCTTATTCTGTTAAATAATATTAATAACTATATGAAGAATTGTAAATGTAGGATGATGCTAAATGGCTAAGACTAAGTATTTACGTGTTATAGAGCTGTGAAACACCTCATTAATGCAAAGTGTTTGAGTAATTGTTCATATGGAAACAATCATCAGACTTCTGAGATTTTTACCAGATACGTACTGCAGTTGTATTTAGCAATACATTAACTTTTGGGTAGTGAGACCTCATTGAGCTTATTATGCTATGGATATGTCCTTGATAGGATGGATGTATTTGGCTTAGAGACAATGTCACAGGCAGCCTGTAACATCCTTTGCTTTAGGAAGCTGTATTCTCTTGTCATGCTGAAGAGCGATTTCAGAGATTTAACATTGCTTTATCCAGAGCGGACCCTACCCCCCAGGTAGGCCAGCAGCACTGAAGTACAGGTGTCTGAGCGTCACTGGCAAAGCACCCGGCTGGCTTTCTGCTCCCTACGCCTTGGCCGTGTAGTCCCAGTGACTGCCAGACTGCAAACAGGACGACAGAAAATAGGAATGGGTGGAGCTGCTGTTACACTATTTTACCCTAACTTCTCCTAAAGCAGCATAGGCTATGGAGAGTAGATGAATGTGATGCTCTGCTGGTTCAATGGTTGCTCTGAATCAGTATTGATCCCACGGTTGTGTTTTGCTACCGTATCGATGTATGCTTGCTTTCTGACTATTCATACGAATACAGACATCCTCTGCAGATAAAGATTGGAGCAATTGTTTAAATCCAGATGGAAGTTTTGATTGGCTGAGAACTGCAAGACTGGGGCTGTTTTATAATGTTATTGATGATTATATTTTTAACTGCAGGTATTTATTGTTGCACAAAGACAATAAGTGTCAAGAAAAACAGTGAAAGGTTTACTTATTTCTATCATAAGTAGTTTCTTTTATTCCTTCGATCCCGAAAATTTGCACCAGCTTGTCCGTCAAACAAATCAACAGTAGGGCTATTTGCTATAGATTTTGTCTTTGCAAAGTCAATTTCAGGGCCAGTGGAAGGTATGAAAATAAATTTTATGCACTTTGTAAAAGCCATGACCTCTGTAATACCAGAGAGATGAGCTGTGGATATGAAGGGAGCTCCGAGGAGTTTGCCGTACAACTGGTGTGAATAGTGATTGGGTCTGACCTGCAGCCGTCTGAATTGTACTGGGGACAAGATGATGTAGTAGATGATCTAAATCGCAGCAGTGATAAGCAGAGCTGTCCCCAGAGAAGAGGACCTTTGCCCCCTTCCCCTTCTTCCTCCAGACAGTCTTCCACTTTGGAGTGCAGCCTTCTGTGCTTTCCAAACCACGGCTTGGTCTTTCCCTTCACCTTGGCTGAAACTAGCACCACAGAAATCTCTATGTCTTGGCGTTTGCTCCAGGTGGTTAAGGACTGTGCATTCTGGCTGCTATGTAGGCTCATTGCCTTAGAGCTGAAATACCTGCCAAGAGAATGGGTTGGAGGCAAGGTCAAGATTTTTGGAGAGACACACAGGTGCTGTGATTAAATTAGCCAGAAAAGGAGGGAGGCTGCTGTGCTGTCACTGTAAAAGACCTCTTACTGCCTGGAGAAATTCCCAGGAGATGAACCTCTCTGGAGCCCAGGTAGCCTGTGTGAATACCCGATTCACTGATTGTTCCTGGGGGCTAGGAATCACTTTCACATCTTCCTGTGCTGTTTGGAAAGATACTACGCAAAGGGAAAGTGACTGTATTGAAGGCACAGGCGAGCACTAAATCCATTGTGAAAACAGAACCTTGGAGACACTGTGAACCACGGCTTTGGAAATGAATTAAGTCTGTGTGGCACCATTGTCTTCCACCATTATACTCTATGGGACATATTTGTTCTTTTAAAATCTTTTGTTTAGTCTGCTAACATACTGTTGCATTGTTGAGTGGGAAATTTCTGCTTAAATTGTAATAGTGTCATAAAGCTTCGAGGCAGCGACGTTGTATTCTTTCTGTCTGTGCAGAGCCTGTGTTGCTATGGCCCTGATCCAGAATTAGATAACACAAACAAACTGGAAATCAGGCCTATTTATCCAAGGGCTCATTTAGCAATAAAAAGAGTTGTTTAACTATCGTTTCTTTTTAATAATGTATTTAGTGCTTTTTTTTTGTTAAGTTGAAATATGCAAGTTCTGTTTTTCATTGCTGCAGTGTAAAAGCTCTGTCCTGGTATAGGCACTGTATTTCTTCAGCCTTCGAATAACGCTTTTCCTGAAGATGCTCAAACTTGTGAGAGCTGGAAAAGTCTCTAAGGGTTTTCCTGAGTCATGAAACTCATTTCACATAGTGATGGGTGAGAGATGTGTAAAACTAATGACCAAGTACCTTAATAGGAGACTTTGCAGATGTGGGTATAGTTACATTTATATGGGGGTGACATTTCTGTGTTCCCCTGTTCCCTTCAGGGAATGCATTTCATTTGCAGTGTGTGGAGTAAATGCTGCGATTTCTAGGAGTCTTTCATGTCTGTTGTTTGTTTCATAATTTTTTCTTTTTTTCTTTGAATGTTACTGGTCTTACGACACTCAGGAAGCAAGAACGGAAATGGTTTAGTTGTCATTATTTTTCTTCTGTTTCTCCTCTGATGTAGGCCTGACATTTCTCTTGAAATACAAACCAAATTTGTAGTCGTCTTCAGTGGTCCCTGAAGCTGGCTCTCTTCCCTTTTTCTCATAATTTCAGGTGTTGTCAAGTTGTGCCAGCAAGCAAGTGCAGTTGAGATGTTTGGTCTCCAGAACTGAATGTCTTAGTAACGTGAGCTTTGTTCAGTTTTATTACTTGGCACGTTCCTTTAAAAGGAAGAACTAAAGGGGAAATACGAGGATCTCCTGGGGAATGCTCAAAGAAGGGAACCTTGAGGACAGATCTGTTAGCCATAAAAGATCCTGAAAAACGTGCACTCTGCATGGCTTTCTGGGAGTACTTCGGTGTCCAAAGTCTTGGAGAGTTTGTAAAATGCACATGCCTTGCTGGAAACGGTGGCCCAAGTTCTATAGCCATTCCTGTACTCACCCTTTGCATGCTCCATTAAATACAATTGGAGAAGTTTTTGTAGGACTGGTGCCAAAGTGAGCTTTCTGTGAGTTGGAAAGGAAGGGGAATAAAGTAAAAGCAAACAGCCTGCTCCCCCCCTCCACCCGTGGGCTCCTTCCCTCTGCTACGAGACAGCAGCTGTGAGGAGCCCGGGACTGAAGAGCTTTCTGAAACATGATGTGTTGCTTAATCATATTTCCATGTTCAGTTTCAAGCTCATGTAAATAATGTGTAGGGAAAAAAGCTTGGTTTTAATTTGAACTTAAATGTGAAGGTAGATGTCTGGGGATAGATCATGATCGTACAAACTTAGGCCACTTTGTTCTGGCAGAAGGGATGTTCTCAAAGTGAAGGTTTTGTAGTGGCAGAAGAGAGGTTTTGGAAGGACTTTGTGTGAAGGAAACTCCAAGTCGTTGCAACTAGTGACTGCAGTGTGGGTTGGTTTTCACTTCCCTGGCTGCCTCCACATCTCTCCTCACCCTGGGAACACTCCTGAACGGCAGTGGGAAATAAACTGGCTTATCCAAGAATTAATTTCAACCCAGGGATAACTGGGCACAAAGAAAGGAAGTTATGTGGGGCAACGAAAGAAGACAAAGGAGGAAAGTGATCTAAATAGCAACATAAAGAAAGTATTTGGGGATAAAAATAATCATGAACTTGTATGGCAGGGTGGCCAGCAACCCTGCTGAGCTTGCGTATGATCAATGTATTTGTTCATTCAGTTATGTCTTACACCACAACATTTTTAAGTTGCTGATAGAATTAAATTGATTTCTTGAGTTTTAAATAGTGCAGTGTAAATCTTTCTCTCACATCAGGACCCAAGTGTCTCTGACTGCAAGCTAGTTGCAGTTTGCCAGTTCCACTTGATTTCACTTCAGGCTCATCCCTGCAAGCCAAACCACAAAAAGAGCTTCCTGTCCAGTGGAAAATAAAATGCGAGAGGCGATCCTTTTGTTGCTAGTGGGAGATTGCAGGGAGCAGAGCTGGCTCTCGCTGAGGTTGTGTTTGGGCTTGGTTAACCATTTCGCCAATTAGCTAGAGACTCTAGTCACTGGATATAAGTTAAATGCTCTTAGATCTAACTGAGGACAGTAGTTTAATACTGAGGGCAGTTTATAAAGAGCCTTGTTGAGCATCAGCCTGCAGTAATGAAAGGTGAAAAGCTCGGACTGTTGTGTTTCTCAGGGCTGTGTTTCCGAAGGAGAGCTCTGCTTGCTGCTTATTTATCCCACACTGGCTATTTGGCTTGCGGAGCCAGCGGGCTTTTTCTTGTTTGCTTTCGTTCCTCCTAGAGCTTACAGATTAAGCTGTCAAGGGTAAATCTTTTCTCTTCCAGTACATTTATTTACTAAATCTTGAACTTGCCAAATAATGTTTACCCTCCACCCCTTCCCCAGGCAGTGTGGTTGCTGTCAGAGACATGCTAGTCGTGTGGGGTAAGGAGGGCTTTGCTCCTGTGGGCGCTCTGCAGAGGTGGATCTCCCCTGCTCCCCTCCCCAAGCACCATCAGCAGGACACCTGACAGCTCTGCTCTGGGTGGACTGGGGTTTTGTTTGGCTGGAAAGAGGGGCTCTGGGATGTCTGTGTGCTCTTGGGTGTCTTGGTCAGAGCCAGGACAGGATCTGAGAGGTGTGCCCTGCACTTTGACGTCTGTCATCCACAGTCCCTGGAGTGTTTGTCCCACTTGGTGGCCGAGGAGTGAGAGATCCTTTGCGAGTGAGCTCAGCTCTCCATCAGAAAAGCCCTGTACCCGAGATGCATCCCTGGCAGATGTGGGACTGGACCTTGGGACACCCACCCTGGACCATGGTAACTCATCTGCTCTGCCTGCCACCATCTTAAAGAGCTTTCCCAGGCTAGCTCAGAAGTAGCAGTGAAATTGGTAATATGTTTTTCTTTCTACTGGGGATGAGCATTTTTCAAGAAAAGGGATTTTCACAGTGCCCCGACTCTTCCTTCTTCTTCATCTGCTACAGCTACTTGGAAGAACAGAAGCTGTAAAACCTGTCAGAACAATGATGGGTCAAAAATAACGAGTGCTCTTGCATCCTTTAAAGGGATTTAGTTGGAGGATTGAGTTATGTCCAAAGTGACTGCCCTGTGCTATCATTTTACACCTTACTTGTGCGTTGAACCCTTCCTGGGCCTGAGCTAAGACAGGATCTCTGCAGCTGCTGCCCAGCAGTTGTTTTTTCCAAAGGAGTTCTGAACATGTAAAGAGTAGAATGCATTTCTTGCTGGGTTTGTTTATTATTTTTTGTTTTCAAGGGAGAATTTTAGCATTGTTTTAAAACTTAGGTTCAGCTTTGTTCCCACTGAAGGAGTCGGATGGTGGCTGTTGACTTAACTAGTGAAGAGGTGCTGACACTTCAGCTTTTTCTGGAGCTGCTCTTTGATTGCTCGGAGTAAATCAGACATTAACTACTGATCTCTTTTTCCTTCCATCCTAAACTGGAGGGCAGCCGTCAGAGTCGATGGTTATTTTCCATTAAATGGTTGTCCAGCTCAGTCTGTTCTCCCTCTGAATTTCTTCTCCAAAATAAAACAGTTCTTCACATATTTCTGTAAGCCACGTTACTGCATTTACTGAATATTTCTGTGCGCTGAGGAGCCCCGCGGTTCCCACAAAGACCCTCGTGTTTGTGCTGCGAAGGCTTTGGCTGGCTGGTGGGCAGTGTGGGTGAGGAAGCAGCGACAGCCAGAGGGAAACTGTGCAGCCTTTTTCCTTAACTGAGTTAGTTTGTTGGGTCTTAAGCAAATGTTGCTTGACTGCAGTTCACGGTATTTGCTCAGTGATCCAGTGGAATGTCTGGGATATTTTTGTTTTTCCTCTGGAGCCAAAAAGAGGTTTTTGGCTCTAAATGCCAAAGCCGCCAGCCTGAGGCAGAGTCACTGCGCCTGAGGGTGAGGAGAGCCGAGCTGCTGCGGTGCTGCGGCGAGACAGGCACCCTGGCTGGCACGGCGTGCTTGCCCTGCGCCAGGAGCTGGGTGTGTTAATTAAAGATGTTGCAAATGACTCTAGAGCTGAATTTGCTTTTACTGAAATGAAAGATGTGCCATGACTGACTGAGCTACTGGGCAGCCCGCTGCAGGCCTGTCCTACTCATATCCCAGCTTTGCTGTGGATATAAAAAAAAACCAAAAAACCAGCAGTTTCAGAGCTGTGCGACCTCCCAGTGAGCTCTGAGCCTCCCCGGCCACCAGCATGGGAGGCACTGTCAGCTTTGTGCACGCTGCCGTTGCAGTGAAGCTTCGTGCCGGCCAGCCTGTCTCCTGACTAGCTTTCCAAATGCTGAACTGCATCCCCGTCCCTGAGGGGCCAGCAGACGTCCTGGTGGGTCCTGCCAGGCTGCCCAGGGCTCCTCTCAGAAGAGTCTCTCCACAGCTTTGTGACATGAGGGGTAACATGCTGTGTGAAGGGGAGCTGTTCCAAGTGGCACTGGCCGTGGGGAAACATGCCCCTTTAATCTTATTTTTCCACACATAGATTTTTATTTATTTTTGTCTCTGAACTAAAAAAGGTGATGTTTGGGATCCACCAACGCCATATCCAATGCAGTCTTCTGATGCCTGAGGCACGGGAGGATATGGGGCTGTATCCAGACAGCTTTGGACATTACCAAGCCAGTGCCTGGTGGTGAGACTGGCTGCTGGGGCACAGGGAGGCCTGAGTGCAGGTTTTCTGAGTAACAGCTTTTTTCAGTGTTTTCTAAACTGGGTAATGATGTGGAGATCAAGCTTGCTTTGTTCTAGCCTTGACAATACGTGCATGGAGGCTGAGTGAAGCTTGGGCTTTCTCGTCCTGTGCGTGCTTTTGTATTGCTAACCCTGAGAGCATCTACAAGTTTATCTGTGGTCCAGTGGTAATTCACAACAAGACATGCACACATCCTCCCAAACCTGCTTTTGGCTGATCCTTTTTTTGAACCTCTGTATTCCTCTTAAATATTTTTGCAAATATATCTGATCTTTAGGCTGGTGCTTCTTGCTTGGCTGGGATGAGCTGACAGTTGGCTGGCTGACTGGAGTGTCTATACGTTTGCATCCTGACACAGACTCTTTCAATTGATTTTTCATTGCCACATACTCTGAAGTTGACAGAGGAGAAATTGTTCTGATTCCAGAAAGAAAATGTCTCATTACCTCTGCTTGCCCCACCTTTAAGTGAGGAATATCTTACTGTCTCTCATCAAATGTAATCAGTTGCAACTAGACCAGGCTAAAAGAATGTTTATTTTGAAACACAGATCAACAAAAGAGACAGTCACCTATTAGTAAGATTTGCATAAGATTCAAGATCCTCTAGGACATTCTCTGGTGACTGCAAATATACAGAGTAAATACCTACTGGCTCAAGTTCAGTGCTCTATTTGTTTTATTTCTTAACTTTGTTAATTTTGTTGCCAAAGACCCTCATTACCTGGTGTGGAAGAAATGTTTAGATTAAAGAAATAACTAAGTCATTAATTTTCCATATGGTCCTTTGATCATGGTCTTGAGTAGTGTGAGAGAGCACAGAGTCCTGCATGCCTACGTGTTCCTGTGCCAGACTCCTGTGCCAAGAGAGCATCTGCCCTTGTGTAATGTCATAATTATGCCTCTTTACAACTTGGATCTGCTTTCTTGGAGCAATGGTGATCTATGGACCGAGGATAGGGAACAGAGGGCGAAAAAGAAATTGGGCTGCTTATCTTTAGGTGCCCAACTGAGGCTCGTGAGTTAGGAGCAATGGACTTATGGTTCATAGGGCAGTCTGATCTGAAGTCAGATTGACACATGCAGGAGTAAAGCTGTTCTTTATCTCATATGAACTGCAAGTAGACAATGTGAGGTCAATGACAGAGAAAAGAATTGAGTATGGAAAGTAAAATCCCCATATTACTTCTGACAAATTGTGCTGTGCTAGAAATGAAAATGGCTATGGCAGCTGCTATATTGATCTTTTCAAAGTTGGCAAGCTCTTGAGCCTAGTTATTAAAAGATATTTTTACTATATGTTACTGGATGGAAAGGGTTGAAATCAACGATGTCAAAATACTCAGATGCCTTTTTGTGTGCAGGACAGTGCGTGAAAGATGATGTCGATTAATCTTAATGTCCTTTGACATGAGACATCACTACATGTCAGATGGCTGTAGCTGTGCTATGAAAGGGCAAAGTCACAGCATTTTTCTGTTAAAGACAGTTTTGTCAGATACTGATACTGGTGTCGGCAAGTCTCTAGGATGAAATAAGGAGCTCTTAAGAGCGTCTTGCCTTTTGCTAAAAGTTTGAGTATTTGCAAACACAGAAGTGCCGAAACCACGAGTGTGTTTTATGTCACGTTGGGTGATAGCAGTTTGCCAGGGAGCAAAGGATCGGATGGAAAATGCCAGTTTGCCATAGAAAGGCTGGAAAGGACGTGGGTAAGTTTTAACATGCACAAGAGTTTGTTGCGAATTGTATCTTCCAGAAATCCATGGGAAGGGTGGAACTCACAAACTAAAGCTCTGAAAGTGCCATTAAGAAATATATTCCTACTCCTGGAAGAAGATATGGTATGAAATGCCTTTGTTGCTTAAAGTTAATATGGTGGCATTGAGCTGGCTTTTCCATTCCTTTTCTCACTTAAAATACAGTGTCCAAAACAAGTAAAGGCTGCAACAGCTTGATCACAATTTACACGTTAGAACCAACATGTGACTACTCCACCTTGTACTGAGACTAGAGGGGAGGGAAGGCGGCTACTGGCTTTGGTGTGTATAGGATGACACTTGCTATAGGATATGCTATGCTGTCACAAAGAAATCATCTTCCTGCATTGATGTTTGGTGCTAAGTGACCTCTGTCTGGGGTTTTGTAGGAAGGAATAGCATTATTCAGTCCTGGTGAACTTTGCCTGGTGGACAGAACTGTATGTGCAGAGGAAAAGGACCTGGGGGTGTTGGTTGACACTCGCCTGGACATGAGCCGGCAGTGTGCCCAGGTGGCCAAGAAGGCCAACGGCATCCTGGCCTGTATCAGGAATAGTGTAGCCAGCAGAAGCAGGGAGGTGATCGTCCCCCTGTATTCAGCCCTGGTGAGGCCACACCTTGAGTACTGTGTCCAGTTTTGGGCCCCTCACCACAAGAAAGACATCGAGGCCCTGGAGCATGTCCCGAGAAGGGCAACGAAGCTGGTGAAGGGTCTGGAGCACAGGTCTTATTAGGAGCAACTGAAGGAACGGGGACTGTTTAGTCTGGAGAAGAGGAGGCTCAGGGGAGACGTTATTGCCCTCTACAACTACCTGAAAGGAAGTTGTGG
>VWZZ01001633.1:2206021-2297987 GCA_013399095.1 Psophia crepitans | reverse complement strand
TTAAGGAAAGGTTAGATGTGGTACTTAGGGACATGGTTTAGTGGGTAATAGGTGGTGGGGGGATGGTTGGACTAGATGATCCTTGAGGTCACTTCCAACATTAATGATTCTATGATTATCACAATGTGGCTTTTGGCCTGAACTGTGGCTATTGCCAGTCCTTGTCAATGATTACACTCTAATTAGCAAGGCTACACAGCTGATTCAGTTCAGGCACTTCTTCAATGTGTACTTGCACGTGTAATAATAATAATAATAATAGTAAAGTGTTTCTGTGCCCTTCACATCTGGTTCTTACAAGTACTAAAGATGAAATTCTTACTTCCTCCTGGCTTCACACTGATGAGAAACCATTGACTTTCATGGAAAGGACCACCAGTGGGAATTTTTGCCTCAGCATAATTTTCTACTCCATCTGATAACGGAAGGAATAATCTGTTCTTTGATCTTTGGTTGACAAAGTTGGAAAGAAAGATGGTTGTACTGTAACAGCTTTATTCTAAAGGTGTCTGTGGCCAGTGTTTTCTGGGCATTTAAATAAAGTTGGGTGTGCTGTGAGACGTGACGAGGTAGAAGCCAAAATGCAGGGAGCGTTGCTTGTGGAATAACCTTGTAACTGAGAGCTCAGCAAGAAGCACCCTAGAAATCCGGTTTTAGTTCATGCTGGTACCGTCCCTGCAATTATGCAGATGTTAATATCTGAGATACTAAGTTGGCCAGGTCCAGGTGAATTAATGTGTAATGGAGAACATGCCGATGATATTTAATCGTGAAGAAAACTTTGTTCTGAACGGGATGCTGCTTTTTTTTTGGTTTTCGTGTCAGACATTCAAGGTGTCTCACCAGCCCCTATATCCCTGCGATCTGTCTTCACTAACAGCTTCATTAATGCGACTCTTGTGAAATGCTTGTATTTCAACTAGGAAAAAACTGATCATTTTTTAAAAAGAAACAAAAAATAACAGTAGTAGGTGTTGATGTTTCTGTGTAAGACACAGTACAGGGGAGATTCTAAACCAGAGGTTTTGTTTATTCTCTCTCCTGTGAACTCCTTGTTGTAATGTGTAAGCACCTTATAAATATTTATGAATGCATCCTCAAAGGAAAATGAAATTTATATAATGGAGATGCAAAGTGGTGTTAAAGGAAGCAACTTTCCAAAGGCTCCTACATGGTTATACTGTGACAGAACTGGGACAGTAAATCAGACCATTACATCCCATTTTGGTAAACAAGGCATCATCCCATCCTTCTTATTAGTTATTTTTGCCCTGGCTGCTTTCAGAGTAAATCACAGAGTATTTCTTTGTGAAATACAAATACTTTATTTGTAAGGAAATAGATAATTTTTTTGTAACTTCTCACTCAGGCAGCCCACTCGTGGATTGATGGCCAACAGGGGGTCGCAGTTAGCAGCAGGGAACAGGGAATGTTAAACTCAATTTACATTCCCATGTGACAGCCTGCTTCAGTCTTGCTCCTCAGCTGCCGGAGGTGTCCCGAGCATCACTTGGGAGTTGTTGGTGCTCTGTGTGCTGGGGGTGAGTCTGCAGCATCGAGCTCGGCAGTGCTAGCTGCCTGGGAGGACCCATAGTTATGCTGCCGGAGTGGGATGCAGCTGCCTTTGCTTTCCTCTCCTCTCCCATTCCTCATGCCGTTGCAGCAGGCCAGCACACGTACTGTCAACAGCTTCCTCCTGCAGACAAGCCTGTAATGAAACAATTCCCTGCATTTACTGTTGTGCGTGTTTCTGCGTGCTCCAGGTGATACTGGTGTTCTCTGAACAGTGGCTGGGGGGGGCGAAATGTTGCAGTGATGGCAGCATCTCTCCTGCAACAGGGGATTCAAAACTGTATTTGGGCAGTGACAAAGTGCAGGGGCAAGACGCTGATTCTCTGTTCCGCAGGGTTTAAAGGCTTTGTGCAAATCTCTTTGAAGTCAGTGAAGGGCTTCTGTTCCTGCATTGGGCTTTGAATCTAACCCCAAATGCCTGGTTAATTTACAGTGTGTGTTAGTCTTTTGTTAGCTGGCTTGTGAATATGAAACGGTGCTAAGCGAACCTTTGGAGAATATATTGAATGTGCAAATTTGCACACTAATCTTGATCTTTTTAAAGCAATATGACTGTGGATATATGTTGAAATACCTCCCAGTATGTTGCAGACAAATTCCTTTTTGGTCTTGTATGTGCTTTTTGTATGTGTTTAGTTGGCACTATGAGCTCTGAGGTTTTCTTTTAAGTTAGCCTACAGTACTTTAGGGAACTCAACTCTCATCACTAATAAAATAAAATAAAGCAAAACATTGGTAGGTCTTGCCATGTTAACTGTTTTAGCTGTTGTTTTTCCCACTGTTCTAAAAAATATAAAGCTTTATAAGATTTAACATATTCCCAGTGCAAAGTATGAATATTTATAGGCCAAGAATAAGGCTTCCCAGTTTGAAATGTCAGTGCTATGAAATTGCTTTTTTGGCAGGCATGGTTAAGCCACACGGACTTCCAATAATGTTTTGTAAGCCTTTTTTTTTTAATTATGGCTTAATTTGGGTCTCTGAATTTAACAAAACCTATGAAGCTTGCAGCAAAATATTTTTCTTGTGGAAAATTTTGTTTGCATGGAATAAAAACCCTGTATTCCTTGTGTGTATGATTTTTTAAATGTGTTTAAATGTGGAAACCCCGTATTTTTTCTTTTTATTTTGTATATGCTTTAAGAAATGCAAATAGCTGATACTGTGTATTTAATACAGGATTTTGAAGAAATCAGTTTGGAAAGTGCATGTGATTACTTTTTTTTCTCCAAATGCCTTGAGTAAAATGCACATGAGTTTGTAAGACATCAAGCAAGAGGCACAAGATTCTGTCTCAAGCAGTAACTGCTGCAAGAGACAAATTAGAAGTAATTTTGCTTTCGTATAGTTGTTCTTAAATACACCGTTCTGACAACAGCAATAAATAGAATAATCTGCATAATTGTATTTATGTAGTGTTGATCTATCTTTTCTAGAGAAAATCCCTTTTCCCAGATAAAATAACTTCCATTCAGCTATAAGTGGAAGAAAGCCTCTTTAGCAGCTGCACAGATTTAGCGAAATGTTTCTGCACAGGCTTAATACAGAATTTTGATACGGCCCTCTCAGTGAATTTGATTTTTGGTGAACAAAATACAGTAAGGGCACTAAAAACACCTTGCTTTCCTGTGCAGATCGGATAATAGCATATTTACTCAGAAGAGCTAGACAGGAAAGCACAGAGATGATGTGATTAAACTGAGGTAGATTTATTACCAGATTTTTTTAACAGCATATTTTCTTAAATTGATATAATAAATGTCTCAGGCCTGCTCAAAGATAGAATTTTGAACAGCTTTGAGCTATTCCTGACTTAATGCTGAAGTAGAAACAGCAGAAGTGGTGGGAAAACAAGATCATTTTGGAAAAAAACATTCAGTTTAAACTCGTCTGCAATGATCACACTTTTCTGACCCCCTGCAGCCTTGCGTTATCAAACTGAGAATGTCTCCATCTCCCTGATATTAATGTTTGAAATACAGTACAAATAAATTGCCTGAATAAATTAGGAAGAAAAAAAAAGTGGCTAGCATCAGAGCTACCTGAGACCTGCTCCCCTGGCTTGCTGACATGAGCTTAGAGGTGCAGTCCTGGGCTCTAAAACTGGGCGTTCCGGGGGAGCAGAAGACAGTGAAATCCCTTGAAACTCAGAGGCTGAACATTTTTAACATCTGGGTTTGAAGGGTGAAGTCAGCATCTGAAAAAGCAAATATTTGGAAAGCAATTTGAAAACTGTTTTGCTGAAGAAGATGGGGAAATTGGAGAGTTTGCTTTTATTTTCCAGGCAAAGGAAAATTCCCTGGGATGGCAGAAAGCAATACCAGAGTCTACTCTCTGTGTTTCACCTATCTTTGCTCTTCTTTGCAGGTTACATATTTGGGTAAGGTTTCCACAACAGGGATGCAATTTTTGTCAGGCTGCACAGAGAAACCAGTCATCGAGTTATGGAAGAAGCACACGCTCGCCCGGGAGGATGTTTACCCGGCTAACGCCCTTCTGGAAATTCGCCCTTTCCAAGTCTGGCTGCATCATCTGGACCTCAAAGGCGAGGCAACAGTCCACATGGATACCTTTCAGGTAGCACGTATAGCCTACTGCACTGCTGACCATAATGTCAGCCCAAACATCTTTGCTTGGGTCTATCGGGAGATCAATGATGACTTGTCCTACCAGATGGACTGCCATGCTGTAGAGTGTGAGAGCAAGCTGGAGGCCAAGAAGCTGGCCCATGCCATGATGGAGGCCTTTAAGAAGACTTTTCACAGCATGAAAAGCGATGGCCGGATCCACAGGAACAGCTCGTCAGAGGAAGTGTCTCATGAATTTGAACCTGACGATGGTTGACTGAACTCATTCATGGTTCAGCAGAGGCAGAAATGGCCTAAGGAATGAGAGCTGATAGATGAATACGCAACAATTGAAATTGGGGAATGAAAGGACTGCCAAACACTTGTCTGACCAGCTTTTTAAATCAAAAGAGCAATTCTGTACCTACAGATATGCATCATTAAAGTAATTACGTTAAATTGAATTCTGCTGCTGTTGTAAAAGTGAGGAAAAAACCCCCATCTCTCTCACCCACCCATCAATGTCCCCTTCTCATCTCTGTAGTTCAGGTGCATACCATGAAGTAAATTAATTTCTGTTTGTCTTACAAGACTGGTCAGGCAATTTTATTCCTTGCTCCTCTGGCATTCCTAGCTGGAGGCTGATGCACAAGAGCAAGTAGATCTGGAAAGCCCTAATGGCTCCTGAAGAATCTTTCTCCGTGATGCATCATAAAAATCCTCTGACCATACGTAGGCTAAGACAACCATACATAGCCTTTTAGACTAATGGCCTGGCATTCTGCAGTTAATTCACATTTCACAGATTAAAAAACAAAAGATGATGCTCGTATGTACACATTATATCATATGCTATCCTTTATTTTATTAATTGTACCTGTTTTCTTAATATACCTGCTGCCACATCTTTCATCCAGCACCAGTAGTTGCAGTTTCAGACTATAAACTGCAGGATACCAAAAAGAGGTGGGCAAAAATATTCCGCGATGGCTAGGGGTACGGCGAGCCAGCACCACTATCTGCATTTTCCAACCCTGATGTGCTCCGCAGGAGGGGGCCCACTGGTAAGACTTGAGGGACACTTGGGTCTGTCAGTGTTTGAACTGTGACTTCACATCAACCTCAGGTTGAAGGGATATGAACATGGGAGCCTCAACTCTGTGTCACCAGTCTCCCCATTGCTGGTTGAGTGGCCCTGCTGGGATGGAGCTGGCAGTGCCTCATTGCACAGCCAGGGCTGCATTACTGTGAAGATCAAAGGAAACGGCCCCTTAGGAATCAGGTTTGAACATCTGTTCTGGTTGAGAAGCTCGTGTTAAGAGTCCCGTATCTTTCCTTGTTCACAGATATACAGAGTCATGCCTTTCTTAAATGCAGATGTTTAATAAAACTCAAATAAAAGGAAAAACTTGTTTCACTTGATATTTTTTAAGGTGGAGAGCAGATCAATAGTTCGCAAGTAATGCTGCTTCTTTATAGAATTTTGTTTGTAATTATGGTAATGTTAGGGGCACTAGGGCACCTTACAGAAGCCTTAAAAGAAAGCTAACTGAAGCAGATAGCTCTATGTCTGTTTTGTGGGTCTATGTTTGTATGTGAGAGTATATGTCTTGAGTCTAGTGTTAAAGCATGTAGATTGAGCATGAAGACATATTGAGCAGGGCCCACACCTCTTGAAAAATATGCTTGTTGCTTTACAATGTATGTAAACTATGCTCCAGCATAAATGCATTCATACTTCAATTAAAAAAAATGTTTTGAGTTAAAGTGTGGGAGTTTCAAGCCGTCTCTCCAATGCAAACTCTGTGGTTTTATGTGTGTGCATTCTGTGTTCATTTCATTTAGTGGAATGAAAATGTTAATTTATTTCCATTTAGTGTTACATCAGTCTCCATGAAAGTTACCTTTACCATTTTAAAATTATTTTCTTTTAGGTATTCTGGTAAATTATTGTGTGAAAGTGTTTTGGGTTGTTTTTTTTAACGTTGCTGTGTGTGGACAACGCTCATTTGGAAGTGGAGCATCATGTATGGGCTATATGGTGGTCAAAAAGAAAAAAAGATTAGGCAAAACTTCCTTCAACTTCTGACCTTATTTTTCTTTACTCAGAGCTGTAATTGTGTTTCTTTACTTGTTTGGATGCTCTGCCGCCAAAGCTGCTGTGACTCAGTGTGGGAACTCCCCTGTTTCATCCTCCAGCCAGATGTCCCTGCTGACAGCAAAGAGTCCCAGCTCCTAACCGAGGGCTGCTCGAGTCAGGGCAGGGGGGGAGAAGGAAGATAGCAGCCCTCCTCACACCCAGGAGTTGAGACAACTCCTGCCTGCCCTACAGAGCACTATGGCAGGTGATTTGGGTTTGGGATTTCCACTCTGGGGCCAAATTCTTTGAAGCATGGGGTGTGTTCCTGCCATGGGGGTAGGTGTGATACTTCTGGTGGGCACAGCCTTCCCTTCTTACCAAGCAAGCCAGGCCAGAGTGCAACTAGATAGAAATATTGTCACCATTTTATTTTCGATCATGGTCTTTCCTCTAACATTCTGGGTCTGCTGAGACTATCCTATCTCAGTAAATCACCTGCAGGTGTGGGTTATCCAAAGAGTACCTTTGTTGGGATTTTTTTTAAGAACGCTCTAAGCTACTGTGAACAGTGCTGGCTTCCTTTGGGAGCAACACACAGAAACCACAAGTAGAAATGCAAAGGATTGCTCCGGTGTGCTTTTACTCTACGCTCTGAAGGGGCTTCCTGCTGCTCCCCTTCCTTGTCAGGTCTGTGACTGGCAGTGTCTCCTGGGCTGTGGTGTTACTCCCCCTTCGTAGCCCACAGCCACATGGTGTTACCCAGAACAGGAGTAATCTGGGAGTGTGATTTTAAACTGTTTCATCTGCAGATCATTGTCTGCAGTGATGCTCAATGTCAGGACATGGTGTCATGAGTTGACGTTAACAGCACCACGGTGCGCTCACTCACTGACAGGGATGCAGGTTACTTGGCTGTGGCTTTAAACTGTTGTATTTCTTGGTGTGGTGTAAGAGATATTGGTGGTTTTGACAACACAGGGCTTGCCTGTTTGCTAGTTACCTATGTGCATTTGGAAATTTGTTCCTGGGTGTCGATGAGGACCCGTTAACATGCGGTAGACGGTGAGGTGGCTGCCATGTGTGCGGCCCTCATTGAACTTGCACTGATTTACAGTGGGTTGAGGAGTTCTCACAAAGGTATCTGATATTGTGGCCTCTCTGATAATGCCTCAGCATTTGGAGGCTATGGATTACATGAGAATTTTGAATGATAAAAGTAAAATGCAAAGGAGAAAATTTTAGTCCTTGTGATTAGAATATCAGACCCTTTGAAACACAAACCTGCTGTTTTCTCAGGGTTCAAACATGCAAGGGAATGTGAAGGAATGTGTGAACTCCAGTTTGTCTTAGAAAACATGAGATTTGAAAAATAATCAGTATCATGAGTTTGGATCCTTAGATAATTTGGAATTTTGGCCAAATCCTTCTACATTATCAGTACCAAATGTGTGATGCCCTTTGCATGAAGGAGAAAAGCTTTTACTCCTAAACTGCAAGCCTATCAGTTATCACTGAGTGTCAGTTGCCAATAGATACCAGAATGAAACATCGAGTTAAACTTTTCCTTTGTTTAATCTGTTGGAAAAGAAAAATCATAAAGTTTCCATCAGAAGTCACTTCCAGTTGGCTAAGGACTTTCCTTTTCAACTACAAAGAGCCCAGTCTTGGATCTCACTGCATCCCGCTGTGGGTTGATGAGTTCCTTCGACATCAGCCAGGAAAACATATAAGGGATTTCTTTCCCTCTTCTGTTTGTAGGGGAGAGTAAGAAAAGGGTCAAATGTCTAAGTGTATTATTAGATCTGCAGAAAAAGTGGAGAGCATTTAGGTCATTACACCTCAACATCATTATGCAACATCACCGGTGTTTTGTCAAGGTGATTTTCATAATTTTTCTTGCTACCTTAAGAAAAAGTGTTATTCTACAGAGAGTGAGTTTGCCCAGTTTTCAAGCTGTGAAGTCTAAATATCTTCTCTTCGTACCAAGCCTTCTGTGGAGCTGTGAGTGAACGATTGTAGCTCAGGAGCAGTTGTACTATGGGGAGAGCAACACACTGCGCTAGTGAGCACAAATTGCTCGAGAATTGCTTAGATGTGTATGGGATTTTTTGCCTCTGGGGAAAGAGAAAAGCAGAGAGTCATTTTTTTTCATGTTTTAAACTCAAAGGCCCCTAAGAACAGCTTAATGTTTTGTTTTGTTAAAAAAAAATAATCCCAAAACACAACCAACCAAAAAAAAGAAAACCCCAAACCCCTCTGCAGCTGGTTCCACTCTCTGACTTTCCAGTAGTGAGTGGCTTCATTTTTACAGGAAAAAAAAAAGCGGTTGGATGTTGCCAATGACTTGCATTTAAATTTCCTAAAACCTGCAAATAAATGCCATGTGACTGAGGAGCCTTTGATACAGAGGCAACCCCATATCAGTCTCTTAGAAAACTTTACATATATGTTATTCTTGAAAGCTTTGAGACTTCAATATCCATGTGTTCACAGTGAATTTTATTTGAATTATAAGGTTCTCCGTGTTTCTGTATGCACACGTGTGCATATGTATATTTGTACATGTACACACACATCTTGAAATGTGATGCTTGTTAATAACTATTTTCTGCATGATGAACTTTGTGATGGGAGGTGTATGTGTGAAGGCAATCTTGCATGTTAGTGTTGAGATAAATGGTTTACTTAAAAGTCCTTTTTCTGTGGTGGAAAGCAAATTAACTTGTCTATCTACATGCAAAATTTGATATGCTAGATGCATTATTTCCCATTTACCACCAGAGCTGTCCCACTCCATGCCCAATTAGCTGCTTTAAGAATGATGTATTATTGGGCTCATTTTTCCCTGTGGCAGTGAATTATTAACTTGTGTATAATTGGGAAGTGATAGCTTAAATCTATGGCTGTTATCCTGTTGAACCAGAGTGTTCAGTTTGCCGAGAGTTTACAGTATGAGAATAACTTCTTTTGTGAAAATAGGGACATTCATTATACCTTTTTTCTAATGTAATTTTAAACAGATACAGGGTGGATTTTTTAAAAGTTCCTTTTTTGGTAAAGTTCACTAAAATGCTTCCTTCTTTTTTTTTGTACAGTTGATCATCATTGTTTGCTTTTACCCGTTGCCCCAAGGATCTTTATCTCCAGGACATGACTTCCACACTGCCCTGAGGCCAGGCTGGGAGAAAGTCAGGGCTGGTCCTCCATCCCCCACAGGGGACATGGGCCAGATGCTCCTGTCCCAGTTGCTGCAGCTCCAGGGAGTCTTCCTGCCTGCACCAGGGGCAGGCAGTTTGCAGGATTGCTACAGGAGCTGTCAGAAAGTTGGGTCAGGCTGTTAGTTTGAATTTTTATAGCTAAATTGCACAGGCTGAGCTTGAAGTTTCAGAAGACCTCAGTTGTATGGCAGTAACTCATTGTATAAGTGCCATGACAATTTCTTCAGTTAGGATTGTAATTAATTTTGATCGTGGCTGTAAAGGCAGATACAATGATTTATCGAAAGTAGTTGTATGTTTGGAGAGATGTTATCCTGTCATCTGCGGTGCCTTCTCTGAAAAGTGTTGTGAAATATGTTGGAAGCACAGACATGATGCATGTGCTGGCCATGTGCTGCAAACGGGATTAAAGCTGTAGGCTGTTAAAGCTGCGTGGGGAGTGGAAGGGGGCACCAAAGGGGAAGCGTGTATCTACTGGATAATGGAGATGGCCAGGCTGAGATTTTTGGTGTCTGAGCATGAACCAGATACGTGAAAATCTGGGTAGTTCATCATTCTTCAAAGGTCTTCCCCAAACTGGACTGTTCAGTGAAGGTTGAGGAGCTGCAGATAAGCTGTTGGAGATTTTTCAGGGATCAGTTCAGCAGAGATGCCCAGTACAGTTGAGTGGTAGGAAAGTCTTCACTGGAATGAGTAAGTGTGATGTGCTCAACTTCCACAGCGGTGACTGGGTTAGTGATGCTTTGGTATGACCAGGGCCTGGAGGTACTGGGGTTTGTGTGGGTTGGACTCTGCCCAGTGCAAAAAACCGCAACCAATAAAAACACCAAGGAAACCCAACAACAAACTTCACAGGCTGTGTGGGCAGCAGCAGCAAGCTGCTGCATTCTGGTGGGGTGTGCCCATGGCAGGGTGTTTGGTGGGCTCCTCAGGTGGCACCATCTCTCTCTGTTCTCCTTTTCCCTTATTTCAAATAATTTGCTACCTGATTTACCCTGCTGACAGAGAGGGGAGCTTCAAATCATGTACAACTGAGGAAGCGTTAAAAATACTTGAAGTAACAGTCTCTATCTACTGAGCAGGTCCTGGTAGTGCATTTGAAGATAATTCTAACGCTGTGCTAACAGTCTAAGGAGCCAAAGCTTAAGCCTGGCACAGGAGCAGTTTAGCAGTAGCTTGCGTAGGCAAGACATGATTTCCAGTTATTGCTAGAAAGATGGAGAGTGTGTCTGGAGGGTGTTTATTTTGGTTTTTTTAATGCCTGTGGTGGAAGGTCTGTATGAAAAGAGCGTTAATGTTTTCTGATCAGGAGAAAACTGCTCACATATTAACATGGTGAGTTTATATTGGCAAGGTGAAAACACCTATTGAAAACATGCCTTTAGAAGTAGCCCTGCCCTGATGGCAGAGGAGTGCCTTTTACGTATGTGCGCCTTGCGTGGTGCAGAATCCACGCATCTCTTCATGAGGGGTCTGTTACTCTCTCAACTCCAACCATCAGAGTGGGAAGATAGTACTAGATAACTTCTATCTATTATGCTTTGATTTGCTTTGTGTTACAGTCTCCATTATTTTCCTGGAAATTGTATTGCTCTTGGAAAGAGAGGAAACATTATAATCCTATGCATAATGTGGCTAGTATGTTTTTCTGTGGGCAGTATAGATTTTCTGAGAATGACTGGCAGGAGTGGATTTCATTCTTGGAAAGCAATAATTTTTCAAGGTTGGTATGGGTCACATGCATGTGAAAAGTAACTTACTGCTGTCTCAAATTAGTTACCTCTCATTTAGAGGTAGTAGAGATAGTTTTAAACATATTTACTGAGGATGTAATTAATCAAGGTTTTCTTGCTCAGTTGGGTTAAATTGTTGTGGCTGAGTGCATAGTACCATGCCGGTGCTCCCTGGCTCCATCTCATCTTTAATGGATTCCAGATCTGGTGGTTTCAAGTAACGACAGCTTTTCCAGATCCCAAGACAATAATGAAATACGCAGAGGAACTTCAAAGGAAACTTCTCTAGAAAGGAAAATGAGGTTAAATGATGATATAGTCAACTGTGGGATATTTTTATATCCGTAAAAGATGTCGGCCCATCCAAATGCAGAAACAGGTGAAATCTGAAACTGCCCTTGACTAATAGACTGTGCTTCACATCTACCCAGGCTCTCCTAAATGGTTTGGGACTTGATTCTCTCCAGGGTTTCCTGGTGGATTTCTTTGTGCTCTTTAAGTCAGCTCTGGCCACACAAAGAAAAGGAGTTTGCATCTCCCTTCCCAGTTTCTAATCATTGCTGCTATTCAGTAGCACAGGAATGGCCTGGGACGAGCTGGAGCCAGCTGTACTGTGAGAGGACCTGCATAATCCCTGCACCCTGCTGCTCTGCTGCCGCTGAGCCGTCCTGCTTTGCCTGTCCTCGGTGTCCCCAGGAGAAGGTCACTGTCACTTTCAATGAACCCTGCTCTGCTCCCTGGGCCATTGCATTGTCTTCAGCAGGTAGCGTGCTCTGATTAAATTTGTGTGACCTGTCAGAAAAATATATCTTCTCCTACCAGTGTTGTGGAAGTGTTTATATGGTAACGCATTAGTCTGTGCTGAGCAGAGGGGGAAAGGCCACAGCCTCCTTCCTGCTGTTTCAAGGAAGATGACCAACAATAATTGCCTAGCATTTACTAATTGACTCATTACAGGTCTCTGCTGGTGTGCGCTTGGTCGGGGAACCATGGCTGTACGATCTCAGGTGATTAAAGTCTTGCTGTCAGGCTGGCGGCATGGGATAGGGCTGGTGGTCCCAGTTGGTGCACATGTCTCTGGGACAGCAGCCACCCGTGGGACACCGGAGGGCATGTGGGTTCAGGACAGGCGTCGCTGGCTGTGGGGTGCTCTCACAGCTCAGATGAGCTGTGGGTCGGGGTGCCTGGCAGGCTTTGCAGATTGAAGTGATGCTGAATTGGGCCGAGCTTTCCTAAGCCAGCACAGTCTTGTGCAGCAGGTCGCTGCATTCCCTGTGCCTTACTTACAGCAATCCCAATTTATGCCATTAGACATGTTAGGAACAAAGAGTTTCAGGGTGCTTCACATTTTGCCTGTACGCTGCAGTGGGTCTGGGCTAATTCATCAGCAGCGGTTTGTTCTGCTTGAAATCCTGGAGAACGGCTTCTCTCCCGAGGTATTTCTTCCAAATTAATTGCCAAGTTTTAGTGAAATATGAGGTTCGTTGTTGTCTGCTGGAGCGCTGGGGATACTGTTTTGTTGGCACATTTTTCATGACCTCGTGTCAGCAGCATAACTAGGCTTTGAGATAATTTGTATGCTTTAGATGAGCAGCTGTATGCATCTTTGCTGGAGAGAGGAGTAAGTGGGATCAGTCCAGCTGAGTTAATTAGGTAAAACAGAGAAATAACCCTAATCTTGTAGATTAAGTGATGTCAGACCATGCAAGGCATATGTAACTTTCGTGCAGGTGGAAATTGAAATGGTCTGACCTGGTGTACACCAAGATTTAATAAAAATGAGAGAAACAATAGCTGTCAATGTGGAAAAAAAAAAGTCTGTAGCCATTTAATGGCTGGAGAGGAAAAAGTATTGTACCCTTATTTCCCTGTCACGCTGTGCTGGTTTTGGCTGGGGTAGAGTTAATTTTCTTCATAGTAGGTAGTAAGGGACTGTGTTTTGGTTTTGTGCTGGAAACAGTGTTGGTAGCACAGGGATGTTTTCTGCTGAGCAGGGCTTACACAGAGCCAAGGCCTTTTCTGCTTCTCACCCCACCCCACCAGCAGTAGTCTGGGGGTGCACAAGGAGCTGGGAAGGGACACAGCCAGGACAGCTGATCCCAATGACCAAAGGCATATTCCGTACCATACGGCATCATGCTCAGTATATAAAGCTAGGGAAAGAAGAAGGAAGGGGGAGGAAGTTTGGGGTGATGGTGTTTGTCTTCCCAAGTCACCATTACGCGTGACGGAGCCCTGCTGTCCTGGGGATGGCTGAACCCCTGCCTGCCATGGGGAGTGGGGAATGAATTCCTTGGTTTGCTTTGCTTGTGTGCTTGAGTTTTGCTTTACCTATTAAACTGTTTTTACCTCAACCCATGGTTTTCTCACTTTTACTGTTCTGATTCTTTCCCCCATCCCTCTGTGAGGGAGCGAGTGAGCAGCTGTGTGGGGCCGAGCTGCCGGCTGGGATAAAACCATGACGCATGCTTTGGTTCTGCAATGGCCTTCCACTCATTTCCTATTTAAACAGTTGTGAGGTTGCAAGGAAGGAGGATGGCTCTGCAAGCCCTGTTCCTCATCCTTGTGCTGTTGCAGGTGTCACACAGTTATCACAGGCTTTTGGAAACTATTGAATTTACTAAAATTCTATTTGCCACAGGGATGAGGGTTAAATGGTATAGGAAAAAACAGAAGAAGCAGACTTGTAATGGTGTCTTGTAACGCCTAAATTACCTCTCCTGAGGAAACTGTGTGAGCTGCTTTGAGAAACAATGAAGGACAGGTTCTGCATTGGCTTTTGCCCTGCATAAACCTCCCTGCATGGGAGGTAAGTGATGCTTCAGCAGGAGACCTGGTCTCTGAGATGTCACCCTGAGGAGGCAATGGTTAGACATTAGCTCTGTACTGATAGTCACAGCATTTTTCTTACGTTTTTCTGATAAAACTCAATGTATGCAGTGTGTTTTCAGTGTGTAATACTGGCTGGAGGAGTCTCATCTTTAGCTGTCTTTTGGAAATCTGAGAATTACCTTGAGAAAAAAAGATTTAGGGCTATTTAGTATTTGTGGTTTGGAAAAGCAGCAAAAGCATGTTATTAAACTTGCTTTTATTGAGTTTTATTGAGCCACAATATCTGTCATCCTGGGCATCCTTGGCAGCTTACATGGTTTGAGTCCTTTCTGTGGAGGAGGATGAAAAATACCAGAAAAAAGCCCCTGTAGTTTATTATAACAGTGCAATTATCTTAATTTGTAGTGCGTGGTGAGATGTCACCTTGTCACCTCTTTCTGCTGTGTGCTCTCAGGGGATACCAACATGCTGGGGGGGCTGGGCCGCCATCCACCAGCCAGAGATGGTGCGATCGGAGGTGGCTCCACTGTCAGAACTAAGCCATGGTATGGATAAACATGAGTGTGAAACTAGATGGGAGACTTGTGGAAAAACCTTAGCTTGGTGCCTGCTGCATGGAGCCTGGTGGTCACAGAGGAGCTTCACCTCCTTATGTCAACGCCCTGTGTCACTGTGAGGTACCAGATGTTGTAAACCCCAGTCCCTTGTCTGACTGATGGTTTCTGGAATGCTATACTGTGGCACGTCACCCGAAAGGAAAAGGAAGGGCGATCATTGCTTTAGCATGTTGTTACCTACTAGGGGATTTACACCGGATTGCAACATCATGAACATTTTTAAACCAAGTAGGGACTGCAAGATTTTGTCCAACACAGTAATAAATGAACATTCTGTGGCAGAGAGCATGTGTCAGGAGAAAACCAGCAGAAGTTAAAGGCTCCATTCCTCAAAATCTCATTACACCATGTTCACCTTTGTTGGTACCAGTTTCTAAATTCAAGAAGTCCCACAGTGAAGTGCCATGACAGAAAATCTCATGATGCAAGCAAGAGAAAATGAGTTTAATGAGTGCTGTGTTCTGCATCCCATAATTTTATCAGTAAGCTCTTGGACTTCTAGAAATTGCTCTGAAATTGGCAGCCCAGACTTAATGTCTTCTACCATTTTGCCATCACATGCAATTTTAGTTCTCAAGTGACTCCGCTTTTAAATTCCCAGTGATTTAAACATCTGCGTGTGCAAAGGCTGGAGTGAGGACATGCTTTTGTAATCAAGCGGCCCAACTCTAAATTTTATGGCGTGATGGTTACTGCGCCATTCAAACTATGCCCCATTACACAGAAGTGCATTCCTTTGATTTTACCAAAGAGACCATAAATACAACAAAAAGCATAGCTGGAAAACATGATTTCATGCCTGGATTTTTCAGCTTCTTGCTACTACAAAGAATAAATGAAGTGGTTTCTGAAAGGGGCATATCTTTGCACTGAATTATGTTTGTATTATTTCTATGGCTGGCAGAGCTCGTCATTAAGCTTACCAGAAAATATATGCCTGTTATAACGTTTAGAGAAACAAGGAATTCAGTTTTCAAATCAAAAGAATAAAAATGAAACTTCCTATTTTAGTAGTTTAATACGGTGGAGGCTCAGGGCATGAGGAAAGGAAGCAGTTATGCATGATATAAAAATGTAAAAGATGTTCCATAAATGCATAAATAAAATTAATCGTCAGCAGTCATATGCTTGGCAAAGTATAAGGCTTATTTGCCTTAAAATTTCTTACTGTATCCTTTCCCCCCAAGGTGATGTAATGTTTTCATCTCTGAAAACTTGGTTTCAAGAAAGATTTGGCTCTGAAATGGAAATGTGCTTTTGATTCAACATTAGGTCTTAGCAGACAGTCCTTTCCAGTCCCATTTGTTTGATCACTGCAGCCTTTCTTCAGGAAAAGTCCCCGTGTGTGTTGCCAGCCGTGACTGGCAGTACATAGCCTGCACGGTCTCTCTCAGTAATACTAAAGCTGAACCAGGTTCTATCATTGTCCACCACCAACGTGAAGTACTGAATAAATGCAATCAAAACTTCAAAATAAAAATGAATAGCTATGCCATCTGGCATTAGTGAAGCAAAAAATAAAACAACATGCACAGGTACAATAATTGAGACTTTAATTTGGGTAATTAACTTTTATGCCTAGTAAAATTTTATAGCAAACATTTAAAATGCTCCTAAAAATATAAGGGCTTATTTGCTCAACGTTTTATAGAAAGGTACTTATTACAAATAGATCTGGTGGGTAATTTTGCACTGTATTGACTTACATGAAAGCCGAAGTGCAAGCCATTGGCAAGTGATTTCAGCTGGCGTCGGATTAGATCTGGTGGGGCAAAGGGCAAGCTTCATGCCGGCATTAAAAATGTAATTGCTCTCTTGCAAACCTCAAATGAAGTATTTTTCCTTGCCAACATTGGTGATGATATTTTTTTTTAATGTGCAAAAATAGATATTGCTTTCCCTCCTGTCTCTCCCTTTCCCAACCTCCTCTTGCTTGGTGCTTCCCTGGGTGGTGAACCTGGTGTCCAGGCATGTTCCAGCAGCCTTTCCAACAGCCAAAGGTAAAACAGCACTGAGCCGGCTCCTGCCCTTGTCCCACCAACACTGCTGTCCTTGGGACCGTCAGCAGTCAGCTGCTGCTGTGCCGTCTAGCCAGGGACAGGTTGTATGCCGTCAGTGACAAAAAGGAGATGATGGGGAGATGAGCGCTGGCTGAGGTTGCAGTCAGATGGACTAGTGGGGCTGCAAGGGGACAGGGTTAAAGACTCCTTGCAGCTCTCCATCCTCACTTCCTTCTCAAAACATCTTCACGTGGACTGGTGGCAGTGCCACTATCAAAGGACATTTGCTAAGGAGGTCAGAAGAAAGGTTTAATTGTGTTAGTCACACCTCTGATTTTCAGTGCTTGGGTTGATAGCCCATGGGCCCCACTGAAAGCGTGTGAATAAATGGGCTTCAAGGCACTGGATTTTGGATGTTGTCAGAGATAAGGTAATAACAATTATGCTAGGCTGCTGATTAATGCCGTTAGAAATGTTGATATAGCGGTAGCAATTTGCTAAATTGTTTATGGGTTAACCACAGCTTCAAGGCTCAGTGTGCTGTGCTTCGCCGTCAGCTCACTCCAGAGAATCAGGAATTCTTGTCTGGAAGCAGCTCAGAGGCGCCAGGCACGGACAGGATAATGTCAGTAGAAAACCCAAGGCAAATTGTGCCATTTTACATTTATGTGGATAAGCAGCCAAAAATTCTTGTGTGCGCTTCAGGGATAGCAAGTACTATTTTTTCTCAGATGTGAATGTAAGAAGACACAGTGAAACGTAATGTGAGTCCCTTCAGTAACCGGGAATTACCACACCAGGCAGAGCAGCGGTCCGTTTTGTGTGTTGTCAGGTCTTTGAAAGTGGCTTGTGCTCCAGGCTACAGATGATGGGCCTATAATGCTATACCTGCTTGCTGGAGGATTTTTTTCTCCAGGCTCATGAGTCTCCCCTGAAATATGGGTGTTTACACCTTTTTAAACCTATTTACCTCATTCAGGACCATCTGATGTTCTCATCTTCTGTGGAAATGCCTAATTTGTATGTGAATCCTATTAAGCTGTTGAATACAATGATAACATGTGGCAATGAGCTAATAGGTTATGCACATGCTGTGCAACATTTTAAAAAATTGGTAGTAAATCTTTAAAGCTGTTTAATATCTGCTTGCTCCCCAGGGTGCAAGTCTTCGCTCTGATACAGTGATAATGATTAAAATCACCCCATTCTTTCCTGTTCGGCCATTATTTATGCAACTGAATATGTGCCCTTGTGCTTGTTTCTGCCACAAACTGAAAACTTAACATATTATGGCTGATTTTTATTTCCTTCCTATAGGTCTCCAAGTTCTGTTCTGTACTGTCTGTAATAGAGACCAGCCACTCAATCTGAGTTGCAGTAAAACTCTCAATTCTTCTCTTAGATTGGTGCTTCCAGTTCTGGGCAGGTCCTCTGCCTTGGCCTGGAGAGCTGGCTATAGGTTTGCACCAGTGGAAACGTCTAAAATCATCAAGAGCATTTGAAAACCTGGTGGTTTGTTAGCAGTTTCTCATACTTGAATGTGCAACAGCAGAAGAAATATGGACACAAGCACCTGGAGACTGGTGACCGTGGTTTTGGGGCAATGGTGTTTCCTGAGTCTGGCTGGGAATTCTTCCTAGAAACCTCCCCTTGGTGACAAATATTCTTGTTCTTCAAGGGTTTTTTTGCACTTGCTTTAGAAAGTCAAGCACTCCATAGTTCAGAAATGTCAAACAAAATGCTATTTGGACAAGTTTAACTCAGCTTTATTTTGCCGGTGAATGGCAGACACATTGATTACACACATTTGTTTGGTGAGTGCATGGTATTACAGCACTCAAGGAATGCTAGAGGGCTTTGCGTGAAGGCTCCTGCTGGCTCTGTAAGCCTGAAGGCAGGTAACACGTGAGGGACTTAAGATGTGGCCGGGAAAGAGAGACCAGATTGATGGTGGACATATTTGAATACCAGCCAAAAATATGATGTAAAAGTAGACCTAGCTTGAATAGGTTTATGTTGGGGGAGGAAACTCTAAAACTGAGATAATCTAATAGTAAGTTGAGCTGGGGTAGATGTTCATGTCTTTGCAGAATGCTGCTTTCTGTTGGTACCGTGACTTGGCCTGTTGACTCCTCCATGGTTTTCTCAAGTTTTCTGCATACAAGATTGTGGAGCTTCAGTTTCCTTGCTCAAACACAGGTGTCGGCAGCCTCTACAATTGCTGTGTTTTCTCATGTCCTCTGTTTGTTCTCCCCCTTAAGCTGACCTTTCTTTACAAATAAACCAACTCTCCCAAAACAGATTTTCTTTCATCATGCTGCTTGCTTTTCCTGTACACTACATTTGCTGTCCCATGTGAGGTCTATGCTCTCAATTTTGGTCATGGGAGTGTGGCCAAGAGGGCGATGGTGTTCACTGTGGGACACACAGCAATGGGACTGTGCTTTTCACTTCTTCCTGGGCACCACAAGATATTAGCAGCACCTGATGTAAGTGGTGTTTGAACATCACTTGTATGCCTCAAGAGAAAACTCCTCTTTAAAATCTCTGTGCCAGTGAGAAGTGGAGAGACTTTTCTCCTCCATGTTGGTGTGCTCTGGGGTGCCAGCTTTCAACACACCGGCAGCTACAGCTGAGACCAGGGAGCCTTTGGTTGCACCCAGTTCTGAGGATGGTGTGACCTGGTCCAGAGAATATGTTGTGGAGAAGGTGTAGGTGAGCATTATCCTATGGGTTATGATGCAACAGAGTTTTTAAAGCAAATGGTCTTAGAGGAGAAGGTAAGAACAGCTGGACCCCTGTTTTGTCTGATCTCAGTGCTTTGTTTGACAGCTGGATCCTTTCAGCCAGGAATGTCTTACGGCTTTCGTCCAGTTGCGTGAAACCTTATCAAAGCCATAAATGTTACTTCAGCCCTTGGACTGGACCTGAAGGGGAAGTGAAAATCCCTGCATCCACAGGCCTCTAAAAGGCAGGATTTGCAAATAGGTCTCTTCTTTACGACTGTGAAACAAACCCCTTTTACCAACAACAAGCTGGGGCGCAGCTAACATGCAAATCCCAAACGCAATACTTGAGCCCTGCTCCTATCTGATGGAAATAATGAATATGTCGCATATTGGTAAGTCTTGTCTGCGGTGTGGTAAATCTGTCTAAAAGTTTGTAGGAGGGCACTGCAGTGCACTATTTTAGCAATAAATAATCTCAAGTCTTAGGACAAAGAAAGGAAGATGCTGTAACTGAACTGTAAAGGAGAAGCTAAATAATTTCCAACAAGTATTCATTTTATATATATATATCTATGCATAATAGACATACAAAAATACACGTAAAATATATATTTATATTTATATATTTGTATAAATCCTCATCACAGGGCATGTCAGATACACAGGTTTATGTGTAGAATACAGTTTCTTTACATAACTACAAAAATTCTTTGAACCGGCATGTTTTATAACTTTTTTTTTTTTTGTGGTAGTCTTCTCTCTCATAAGAATATCAGCTTGTTTGCCATAAAGTTATCATCCATTGCAATTGATAACGGGTGTTTTTTCACTAATTGTCAAGAGCTGGTAATCTGGAATATATTAGTTTCAATTGTTTTGGCAATTGTGATTTTTTTACTGTAATGGAACACTTATGTGTATGCATTTTGCATTGCACTATAGATACAAAATCTTCGCCAACTTAGCTGACAAAAACATCGTCTGTGTTTTAGTCTTAAATTACAGTATTAGCATTAAAATGGACGAGTTTGATAAAAACAAGCCACCAAAAGATAAATTGCCTTGAGAAGAAAATACAGCATTCAGTTAAGGAATTTTTTTGCCTACAAAATATTCTATGTAGATTCTTGCATCACTTTGCAGGACTGGGATGCTGGTGTGTGCAGGACAGTCTGACAACTGCAGAGGTACCAGAAGGAAATGTCTTGATGTGCAGTACCAAAGAACGTTTCCAGGCCATGCCTGTTAAGACACGGATCTTTAGTGAAATCTGAATGAGGCTTATTTGGGACATTTAGAAATTTGTGAAAATAACATCCTATTGACAATACAAGTTTTAACCCTTCTACTAGGGTTTCCAGTTGAATCTTCCTGGGACTCGGTGGGCAGCTGCTCAGCTTTGGTCAGTAGACCCATAACCACATTATTGAGCACTGTAGAGCCAAGCGAATCCTTCGCTGCTGCTGCGTACACCCAGAAAAGCATTTGCTGTGTAGCTCTATTAATTACAAATTGAAGGCATCCACATATTCAGGATAACTGCAACATTTTCCTTGGGAATGTGGAAGATATTTGGCATTATGAACTTCAAAGAGGGGAAAAGAGAGAGAAGGAATTCTGCTTGTGTATGAGGTAATGTCAATTCCTTGCAGTCAGGAGACTGGGGCTTAATTGATATCATATGGCTACAAATGTACTCCAAAGCCAGCCTAATTTGACTGCTTTTTAATAACTAATAACTCTCGGTGGGAGTCCAAAATATGTATGTATAAAAAAGCATGCTGGAGCTGCCTCTCTTCCCTGCCAAGATCACTGTTACTGAAACAAATTTGTACCTTTTGCAGTCCTGGAATAGATACCAGCAGTGGCTGGACACGTACTCCATCCGCCGGCCCCGGCCAGGAGCGTCTGGAGGAGCCCCAGTGAGGTTGCAGGGTATGTTCCTGCTGGCTGAATCCCTCCTGGTGTGTTCCCCTGCCTGCCCAGACCAGCTCCACGCGAGCGTGGCTGCCCACGGCTGCAGAGCTCGCAGGGGTAATGAAGAGCCGCTGAGTAGCGTTTCTGTCATGGATCGTGTTTCCTGTGGAGCTGACCGCCTTCCTGAGTTGCAGATCCCAGAGGAAGGAGACTCAGAAAGGGTTCAGCTCCCCAGTCCCCTTTGGTAGCCACCACGCCACCCTCCCCAGTCCATGGAGCCTACCTGCTTGGTCCCAAGCCCGCGGGCAGCCGCTGGGGTGGCGCTGGCTGTGCTGAGCTGAGGCACCGACAGTGTCCCCTGTCCCCAGCGCCAGCACAGCTGCGTACCGTTTGACTTCCCTGAATGACCAATTACGCAAACGCTCTGCCTGCAGAGCAGGGTCTGGGTGCAGGCAGACTTCTGCAGAGCAGGGTATGTGTGAAAACATGACGTATTGGTTACAGCTGACAAAACCAGAAGCGAGTCCCGTGTTCTTCCCTTCTCTGCCTGCCCCAGCAGGGCAGCTGGAGAGGAACAAGAGGATTTGGCGGTGTCACAGCTGTGTCACACGATGCTGCATCCCTCTCCCTCCCATCCTCCCAGCAGATTTTCCCCTCACTTAGTGGGCAAATGGCCAGGGCAGCACCACATAGGACCAGAAGTCAAGACCACTGGTTGGCTTCCCAGGGCACCTCAGTCACTGGAAGCACACCATGAAGTGGCTGCTGTTCGAACTCCTGGGAGTTACAATCAGGTGGATGAGTTACCCGAATGTGCTATGGCTCAGAGCGGTGCCAGCGAGCCTGCTGTGAGAGCTGAGCAGCTGCGAAGGGCAGGCAGCACCTAGGAAGAGCTCCCACACTGGACATCAGACCTTCTGCTTGGTGGCATTTGTGAAACTTCTCAGGGGAGGTTTTCAGGCTCTGATTTGTGTTTTGCACTAGGAGGGACTGTGTGGAGGATGGTTGATACTGCTTTCTTTTTCATGAGGTGTCTTAAATGCAATTTAGAGCACTTACAGTACTTCCCTGCCTTAGATGGTTTTAGTAACCATTTAGGCAGTGTTAAATGTACTCAAAGTTAAGAAATAATGGAGTGAAGTTTCCGACATAAATTTCTCTTTGATGCCTTTTTTTTAATGACCTATTAAGCTAAATATTTAACTAGGAAAGAAGAAAAGCAATTGCTGTGTTATGTACACTCAGCACAGCTGAGTCGAAGATTATAGCACTGTATTTCATTTACCCAGTGCACTGGGAGATGTCAAGAATGGGGAAGGAACATTTCCTCTCTGATTTGGCAGGTAACTGGCACTGGTGCACTTCTAGGGGCACTTAGTGCATGGCCTTACATTAAATTTGTAAGACTATGTTATTTATGATCAGAAAGCTGGAATTTAAGTAATACCGAGGGTAATAGTTTACAGTAACATAACATGTCTTGGAAAATTTTAAGGTGGACTGGTTTTGTTGCCATCTTAAACCTCAGTCTAATTCTAGATAACTTCTGTACTCTGCATGTCCAGGCGGCAGTGCCGCTCACCAGCAGTGTACCTACTGACACTGCCCTAATGCTGGGTTAACGGCGTGGAATCAATATGATTGAAGAAAATCTCAGACTATATTTTTAGCCAGATATTTAGGTTTAAGCAGCAATGTTTTGTTGTTTTGCACTACAGGTGTAAGATAAGGAAATAGCCTTAGTTTTGTTTCTGACATTGGGAAAAGCAGGATAGCTGTTGATTCAGCCTGACATTTTAATGATAAACCCCATAAATGCAAAGCACCAAGAAAGTAGGTGATGTGTAGGTGATATATAGGCAAATGCAAGGTCACTTGTATTTGAGGCATATATAGAGAAGGAGAAGATATAAGAGATATCCCATTCTTTCCTAATATTTGAATATTTCTCCTTATGGAAGCCACTCCAGGTTGATGCCCCAGTGAGAAGAGAGTCAGGACCGCAGGAGGTGTACATCACAGCTGCTTTATAAGGTCCATCTCCTGAATGGCTACAGGGACCATTTCTGTGTGAGAACCTGTGATTACAAGTGCTGGTGACGTGAGTCTGTTCAGCAGAGTTATGTAGGCAGGGTTCTGCTGCGAGTTCTCTGTGCCAGTGGATTAACTCCCAGCAGTTGAATTGGGCCTATTAGCTCATTACAGTGTGCTGGAGAAACCACGCTCTGGTAGGCTGGGGAGCCTGGCTTAAGGCCACCAAAAGTTGGGGGTAAGACACTGTTATCTGTTCATCTTGCAAAAGTCTGGAGTCATGAGGAGAGTGCGGGTAAGTGCAAGAGAGGTTTTGTGTTTCTTTGTCCAGACTTGGTTTTGTTTGGGGTTTTTTTGTTTGATTTTGGGAGGTTTGTTTTGTTTTGAATTTTGGTCCAGTGGCACCTTGAAGAAATGCAGATTCTGTATATCTTTTGTGCTGCCCATGGCCATAGACTCCTCTCGCTGTGGTTGCATCTGGGTTGGTGTCAAAAGGCATTCAGATAGCTCTGTCTATAATCAGAGCTAAAACTGGGCAAATTATGCTTGGGATAATATACATGTATTAGGTTTCTATCACTTAACAAGAAGGCGCAGGAGCAGGATTAATTCAAGTGAGTTTGCAGGAAAGATTTCAAAATCCATACACTGAAAGTGATTAATGAGGGACCTCTCTTGGGATTATCAGGAAAAACTACCAGGCAGATAGTAAATTATGGAAAATTAAAGCAACTTGATGCAGGACATAAAAAGGAAAAAAAAAACCAGGCTGGATAATTAATGATAAAAACAAAATTATATTCTGTTTGGGAAGTAAATAAATACATTGAAAGAGTCCAGAGGTACTTCTGTGAACAGGGACTGATGAGTGCGGCACTTACGTTTCTGTGAGGCACAAGCAAAACCAAATAAGCCAACGTTGGACCCTGTTACAGGAAGGGTGCTGCTGTAGGAAGGAATGATAAGAAATGGGGTTGATCTTCAGGCCTTTTCCATAAAGTTTTGGCTTTACTGAAGACTGAAGGTGCTCAGCACTATGTGTGGCTCCTTTCTTATGCTGTTTAAACTGCAAATCTCCCAGCCTCCTCTTCTTGATATGAGCTAGTTGTTTAACCTCTAACCTTTTATCCTCTGTCGCTTGGGCATCATATTGGTCACAGGAATAGTTTACAGCCTCATGGGGACCTAAAGACTCAATTATTAGGGTTTACATAATTAGAGGTTGCATCCTGCCCCGTTTGTTCTTACCTCCCATCCCAAAATGTGCGACGCATCCTTGTAATTTGTTTATTCCCTGTCCTGTCTCTATACTCTCTTAACAACACCATGACTGCTGCAGCAGACCCAGATCCTACCCTTGGAAAACCAAGGTGGTTCCTCAGCCAGTGCCTCGCTCCAGCTTGCGGGGCTGGCCTGGTAGTGGTTGCCATAGGCAGAAAGCCACCTTTACCTCTGGGGAAAGCCACGCCTGCATGCAAGGGCAGGGTCAGATCTATGGGGGGTTCCCCTGCTACAGCCCTGTCCTCAGTGAGCCACAGTAAGTGTTCAGATGTGGCACCACTTCACTGAATTGTTTTCACTTCTACAGTAAGGTGATATAAAAACTCTTGTGGCTGAGGATGCAAAGGCACTCTTTAAAAAGTCTATTAATTTTTATGCCTTGTAAATGTAAACCACAATTCACTTTGTTCCCTGTAAAAATACTCCTCTTAAAATCTGAGTTTATAGGATGTAGAACAAAAGTCTGGTTTCTATTCTCTTGAGAACTCTATTATTGTTAATTAATAATTCTGGTTTGCCTTTCTTTGTTTTCAAGGCTTTTCTGAAGCTCTGCTGTTTTACCGCTTTTCTTTGATGAATATTTTATCGAGTAGTAATCAACATCTTGTAATGCAGTTGTATGGTTTACAGCTGTTGTACGCTGAAACCAAAGCAAGTGAGAGAAGCAAAAGCAGAAAACAAAATCATCAAACCTTTAAACATTCAGAAAAACTGAAGGGTGACATAATGTTAGTTTATCCTAACACCACGCAGCATGTTGTGACTTTGCCACTTCCCCGAGTGGTGGGATTTGTCTGCTAGCGTTGAATCGCAGTTTTAATCATACTTTTGGAAATGTGGGCATCGGTGGTGCTGGTGAAGCCACCGGCTGCTGCCTGAGCTGTGAAGCTGAGCTCTGGCAGATGCTGGTGTGTGATTGTACCTCTTGCAAGGTGGCTGTCTTGAAGACACTGCAACCTTCTACCTGCCTGGCAATTATGGCAGCTGATCAAAGAGTAGCTTTTTAATTGATGTAATGAATAGCTATTTGGCAGCTCTGCGGCGGTTGCATGGTCCCAGCGTGTGGTCGTTTCCTCAGCGGCTGTGCTGGGTGCTCTATCACCAGCTCAGCGCACAGACCCGTTTCTGATCAGAACATCGCTGCTGGGCGAGAGCATTTCTAACATACATGATTTATTTACAGGCTGACAAAGTGTAGCCCTTAAGGCTGAATATTAATGTAATAACCCTAACTGCAATAAAACGCCTGTTTTTCAGAAGTGTTGATCTCCCACAGCTTTCAATAGCCCTATTTTTTTTTTGCCTCTCTATTCTTCAGTGCTCTAAAAATCCAAACACTTTCATTTCGCTCTCTGAATACAGCCTTACGTCAAGCAACCTTCAGTGTTACCATTTTGTTTCAGGACTGATTTCTGTGTTCTGCCAAAGCCAGAGGCTCGCAAACTGTTTGGGGGACTGTTCTGAAGTTTTTGTGTTTTGTTTTGTTCCTTTTTTTTTTCCTGGGTTTTTTTTTGTTTGTTTGTTTGTTTGTTTGTTTGTTTTTTCCCCCTGGGAACCACAGATATGCTGCCAGCATTAAATGACACCCCCAGGGAAGCTTCCAACAGATTCAGTGCAGGAAATCTTTCCTGGTGGAGGTCCGCTGGTGTGTTTCTGTGGTGTGTGTTCCGAGGATGTATTTAGACCATTGCTGTCGTTCGTATTTTAAGTTCTCAGGTGCAGAGAAAGTGCTCGGAAAGCTGTGTCCACCCTGACAGAGGAAGTTCCTTTTCTCCTGCCATCACACCTCTTTGTTCAGCCCCGATTTCGAGCTGTGTGGGCAGCACCAGCTTCCACCGTCCCTCCTCCGTTCACAAACTGATTTCTAATGGTTTTTCTTTTCTGAGAAACAGATGAAAAAACAAAGGCTGTTCTGTGCTGGGGGAGGCTGAGCCCCTGCTTGGTGGGAAGCGCTGTCCGGAGGAGAGGGGAGGCTGGTGGCTTGTGGAGCTCAGGGCAGGCTGTGAAACAGCAACGTGTAGTGATGTCTGGAGACTTGGCTTCCTTTGACTTCACGTTTAAAAATGTATTTAAACCTGTGAGAACTGTTTATCTCATATTGATGTCCCTCCAAAGGATGACTCTTGTACAGCAAAGCCCTGCCCAACTTTCCAGTTCTCTTGTGGTCTTGGGGTGCTGATACGCTTTCAGTAGGAAACTGGAGACCTAAACCCAGTACTTGTTGGGGAAAGATAGTCAGAAGAAGGTGAGCAGGACTGTTTCTTACCCCTGTGGAGAGGACAGGGGCAGTGGCATGTGGCATCTGCTTTTCTATGGTTATTTTCATGTCTATTTCTACAAGTATGAAGTAGGAGGAGCTGCAATGAGCATTTCACAGGAGCAAATCCTGTTCAAGATCAGTAAACTAACTTCCATAAGCCTTGGCCCAAGTTTATGTACTTTGGAGTGAATTATTATTTTTTTTTTAAATATGCCAGAACCAATATACAGCTCTGAGAAGACAGAGGGTTTATCATATTCCCGTTTTATGCCTTTGTCAAAGGGAGCCTTTTGTCATAATTGTACTTATATTGTTGCATTCATTAAAGGAAAGAAAAAATAGGGAAATTCTATTGCTCGCCCGGTGTTTCGTTTCTGATCAGTTCGTGGGAGCTCGGAGCCAGGCATGTACGGGAAAGCCCTCTGCACTCCCCACAGCGCTGGGTGGCCTCGACAGCACGAGGGGGATACCCTCCATTTATCCGTCACACGCGTGTTCGATCGGCCAGGCTGGGCGGTGGCTCTGCGCTGCTCTCTGAGGGGCTTCGGGGCTTCCAGCAAGGAGGCGGCAGTGGGAGCGGAGCGCGCCTCGCTGCAGAGGGCCCGAATGGCCGCGGACGCGGAGCAGCCATAGCCTGGCAGCTGTGCTCCTCCACCACCGGGAGGCCATGAAAGTCTGGGATGAGCCTGGGAGGAGGGTGAGAATCAAAATATGATGTGTTTTTCTCAAAGTAATAATCTCTTTTTTTCCTCAGCCGGGCTGTGTGCACAGAGGGGTTGCTCACCTGAGTACGCTGGGTAATTACAAGTTGCTCGGTGGTGGTTTTTACCCCAGCTGAAGATCCAAGGTTTAGGATTCTTTCACCATTTCTTTAGCTTGAGTGTCTCCTCACCTCTGTCTGCTGAGGGCTGCTTTAGGCACCGCTGGCCTAACCAGCAGGAGCTGCAGCACATCTTCCAGACTAGGTCACGCTTGTGTTTGTATGAAGTAACAGGAGGATTTAAGGCAAATGCACAATATAAGTGAAAGGTCCTGGCTCTTTTTTAAGTCCCCATCGGATGGCGTATAGTTTCCAAAATAATATAGGATGCATGGGGGAAATAAATCCTTTTGCATCCCTGAGTGAGAGCAGACTGTGGCTGTGCTCCCCTGGATCCCTTCAAATAGCTCTTGCACCCGTGGGGAAACCAAGGGCGTGGGAAGCCCGGGAGCACGCAGGGGTGGCAGGTCACTCCACAGCCACAGAAACGGGGACATCGGCACCAGGACTTTCATTGGGTGGAGAAGCTTTACAGGGACAGGAAAAATATTTTGAATTTTATTTTAATTTTTTTTTTCCCCAGTTATAGTATGACTGAAGAATTTTATGACTGTTTCATCTAAATGCTGAGCTTCCAAGGAACTGCAGCCAGCCTCCCGCTCACTGTGTGCGCTCTTATGCTCTGTGGGGGTTAGGCAGTTGGGAAGAAATATGGGTGGAAAGAGGGTATTGGCTTTTAGTGAAACAAACTGTTTCTGGGATAATCTTTAGTCACCTCTGTGTCCTCAGGGTGATCAGGAACCAGCCTCCTTATTCATTGCTAAATATTCTGAGCACAGTATTGCTACACCCTGCAGTTGAAGCCAGATTTTAAAAAATGTTTAGATACCTAATTCCCTCTAAAATCAATACTTGCTAATTAGCACATGTATTTATCTTCACACACATACATATAAATTGCATATTACTCATCTCCTGCATAAATATATTCCTTGTTGTCCAGACATTATTTGGACAGATATATTAAAAAAATTGAGGAGGTACCTGCAGATCAATTAGTATTGATCAATTAGTCTCCCAAATTACTACACCTGGCTGCTGGTTGTTCTAGGTCAACATACAGATGGAGGTTTGCCGCTGCTGTAAGGCAGGTAGGTGACCTGTTTGTTTCCCTCTTCTAATTTAATCTTTATGGGGTTGAAGACATGTTTATGGGATTGGGGAGATTTAGAGTACTTTTTTCCCTGGAATTTGTTGTGGTGTGTAAGGGGAATGGTAACAGAAAAGGCAAAGACAGCAAATGTCCGTTCAAGTTTCCACCCAGCCCCTGGGTATTTCTAAGGGAAGAGGCAATCAGCCAGAGGTTGTGTGGCTTTTCCCTTTTCTAACGTAGAGAGGAGTAGGGGAGGAAGCCCTCCCTCTCCCCGGCTGGAAGGAGGTGACCTTGCTGTAGTTCAACATTAATGTATAGAGCCTTGAATTACATGCTAAATTGAAAAACAAAACCTGAAAGTGATTGCTCACAGTACTGCAGAATGGAAAAGAAAGAATACAAAATGAGCAAAATGCCAAAAGATGTCATTCCCTTCAAAATGCGAGCGTGAGAGACCCCGGGGAGGCGGCTGGAGGCAGAAGCGGGCAGCTGCCTGTGCCCGTGATGGTGTGGCTCCGTGCACGGCTGGCAGCGGGCTGTGGGGCGTGGGAGCCTGGCCGGAGGCAGAAGCAGCGGTGCCCCTCACCTCAGCCCCATGGGGACAGTGATATGCAGGGGGTCGCAGCTCACTTTGCTGCTTTGGATGTCCATGCTGCTGTGTGCTGGAGGGCTGAGGTGCCTGCCTGGGCTGAGCACGCTCATAAAGCCCAATCCAGCATAAAACGGCTTGAACCTCTGTTTTTGGATTTAGGTGGACAGCCCGTGCTCGTTCCATATTTGGCAGGTCTTGGCCCTGTTTTCCAGCTTCAGCTGGTACATCCTTCTCAGAAGGCCTTGTGCTGACTCTGGTGCTGCTTCTCACAGCTTTGCTTCGCAACTGGAGAACTCTGTTTTGGAGTAAAATGAGGGCATAAGAGATCTTTGGGAAGGTATGGAGTGACATACGATTCTCCCTACTCCTTAGCTGGGCAGTAAATATTCATATTCTTAATGTTACCTATTTTAATCCAGTTTTGTTGACCAAGTACACAATAAGCATATGTGTACTTTTTTTTTCCCCCTGATGGGAGAAAACCCACCATGTATACTCCTCAGAGGCATCAACTACTTCTGCCTAGCAGATTGCTGCTGCTATACTGCAGGTGGCCTTTTTTCTAGAAATACTGAAGAGCTTTCAATGCCCAGGGAACCGACCTGAGATGCAGGGAAAGGAAACCTGCGGCATCTGTGGGTGATCATGCAAAATTAGGACTATGTCAGTAAAGGTTGGTCTTTGCATTACCTGCTTTTCTCTTCCTAGCAGGCACTTTACACAATGAGTTGAGGACACTTATGAAGGAGATGAAATTGTCATGTACTAGCAGTAAGGGCAGGGTTTGCTAGAGGGTGTTTCACCACTAACCAGGCACCTACTCTTGTCCACAAAACCTGTGCCTGTGGATAATGTTGACCTCCATTTCTCTATGGCCAAATATATGTATTTCTATAATACATGTACGTATTATAATATGTATAAAAATCCTGGTGCAGTGAGTTTCTGAGCAATATATATACCTGAATTCATCACAATAAAATGTTTTTGTTACATTTTCTTATAATTTGAGAAGAGTGAGATAATAGCTGATTTTAATTTTTCACTCTGCAGTAAAAATCTAAGAGTTCTTTATGTATTCTTTCAAAGTAAGTAGACATAACTACAATTGACAATTCAATTTTCTAGTGTTCTCTATATTTTCTGTTCCCTTATTAATAAAGGAAAATGGTGAGGAGGCTGTTTGTAAGCAGTAATCCTTGAGGACTGTGGTTTTTTATAAGGTTTTTACACTTCTTTCAGGTCAAAAGCAGCAACAAAATTAGGATGAAACTACTGTAAGCAGAGTCTTCAAAAATGTGTATTTTAGTGACACATGGAGACTAGGAAGAAAGTCTTTTGCCTTTCTTTTTCTCATTGCAGATTTCAGATAAAATTGAGCACTGGACTCATCTTTGGAAGCTCCTAGGTGTTTTAAATCTGGGATTTCAAAGCAAGATAAGCAACATTTTATGTGCTAGGGTAAGGGATGGATGATGAAAATAGCCAAATTTTCTCCTGTCATTCAAGGTGATGTAGATTAAACCTGACTCCTCTGAAGCTGGTGCAAGACCTGCACCATGGAACATGGGTAAGATAACGCTGATTCTCCTCCCATGGGTTACATCTGAGGAATGGTTTTGGACTTAGAGATAACTGGGGAATGTGAGGTTTTGGAAAGGGCAACAAAGGAGGTGGGATGCTCCAAAGCTGCCTGCCGGCACTTTGGCTGATCCCCTGCGAAGCTTTCCCTAAACTGCTGAGGTTTTGTATGTTGCTTGTGCCCACAGCACAGGAAGCCGTATTTGCCAGCTGACCTCACGTGAAGCAGTGACGGTTGACCATGGCTGACTTGAGTTCTTACGATTGCTTGCTAGGCCAGAGCTTTTCTTTGCCTCTTGGCAGCAAACACTGGTGCTGATGATGGATCGTCCAGCCCAAAAGCACAGCAAGGACCAGACCAGATTGCCCAGGTGACTCAGACTTGCTCCACAGGGATGGTGGTACCATTTACTGTGATTTCTTTTCTGTTGACATTGTACTCTGCAAATTATGAGATGCAAAAAAATATGTGGGGAAGTTTTAATTGTAAGGCCAATTAAATGAGAATAAATCCTTGGAACAGCAGGGTTGGGTCCTTGTGTGGATGCATTTGCATATTTCCATCAAAGGCAGTAATTTGTCATTTTATGCTTGTGGAGGACTTTGCCTGAAAGATCCTGTAAAAGAGTCTCTTCTTAGGGTGTCTCCCCCTGCTTCCCCCCCGCACCCCCCCCAAATTTGGTCTGCTCCTACAAGATGGCTATGCTTGTGACAGCTGGGAAGAATTTGGGGTAATTGTCTACCCTCACCAATTTTACGGACAAAGCATAAAACAGAGCAGTGACCAGGGCACAGCTTGGGTCCCTTGGTTCCAGAAAGGCCGTGTCTGCTGTTGCGATACAGGCCCAGAAGGAAATGTGCAGGTACACAGAAATACATGAAAGGCCATCAAAATGGTGTTCACCCACCAACCTCCCAGAGCACAG
This sequence comes from Psophia crepitans, assembly GCA_013399095.1. Taxonomy (NCBI): domain Eukaryota; kingdom Metazoa; phylum Chordata; class Aves; order Gruiformes; family Psophiidae; genus Psophia; species Psophia crepitans. The sequence goes on along the minus strand of VWZZ01001633.1, from coordinate 2,266,138 downwards.
CCCTGCAACAAGCCAGTGAGGCAACCTGAGAGCTCACCGTGCTTCAGCCACATGCTGAAATACAACTGGTCTTGTCCTGAAGCCAACCAAATTGACAAAAGCTGTGTCACACGTCCAGAGAGAAGGTGGTTGTTGCAGTCAGGTCTTGTCTGTAGAGGTCATGCCTTAAAGAGTCATCATGTGTTTCATTGGGGATGACCAAAAAAACAGCTTTGGGTCTTCTAATCGGATGCTACTAAAAATCAGTTTTGTAACAGGATGCTCCCACTTGATGCTGGATCATCATCATCTTGTACAGTTGTCTCCTTCATCTTTTGTTTCAGAGCGGGAGATGCTCAGTGACAGGAAGGGCCATACTGTGCACTTAAAAAAAAAAAAGAAAAAAAAAAAGTGAGGGGAGGACAACTTACAGATCTGTGCTTGCAGTGCCATGAATATCACTTCTCATCAAGGTGGGAGTTTGGAATCAGAGAACAGTGCAGGAAACAGCATACCAGCCAGCCTGCCTGAACTTTCGTCCTTCTGAACCAAAGAATACTTCGATTATTTCAAGCAACACGTGGCCTTTTGATTCTGGCAAGCAGAGGCAGGAGAGAAAGTTGCTATGCAACCAAGCAAGCAGCTGCTGAGCTGAGGAGTCCAGGAGCTGGGAACTTTCACAAACAGGAATTGCCTTGAAAAATACAAACAGGCAGAATTTTATGGTTGCTTCCAATTTTCATGTTTGTCATCATCTTGCTCCTGAATTTATTTAGTCATCGTTGGTGAAGGGAAGTAGAAATGTTGCCTCAGGTGCAGTCTGGCAGCCTGTTTTGGGGTCTGTAAAACTATGGCAATTTGGCTTTGGTGACAGTGACATTCTGTACATGCAGCTGACAAGGGAGTTTAATTATTTTAGTCTAGGCTTGCACTGAATCCAGAAAGCTCTCCCTGTAACCGTAGTGCTAGCTTGGGCCTGACTTCCCTTGGCAGGAGTGCAGGTTCAACGTGAGGTTGAGCCCAAAGCCAGGGGCTTGCAGGGATGGGCAGTGAGAAGGGTCACCATGCGCTTTGTTTGCTCCTAACCCAAAACGAGATACAGGGTCAGGGCAGCGACCTTCACCGTGGGGTGAACGTTTAAGATGAATGGCTGAGTTTTGCTCATGTTGCCTGCAAAAATAAATGTCACTATCTTCTGAAAGGCTGTGCAGACAGAAACCTCTGGTGCTACTCCTCTGCTCATAGTTCTGATAGGTGTTGCTAGCAGGGAGGCCTGTCTATCATTAGCCTTTCATTAAATAAATGGATGAATACACTGTAGTGAAGAACAAGCTCCTTTTCCTTCCCTCAGATATACACCGTGAACGAGCAAAGGTTGCTGACTGAATTACAGCAGGACATAAAACACAAGCTTCGAATACCAGTTGTGCCATTTAACTACTTAATAAATTCCAAGGAAAGTGGGCATTCAGGGCTCTAAACAAGTCCTTTACTACCATCCCTTCCCATATGGGCTGTAGACACTATTTAGACACTCTGACTTAAAAGTAAATGTTTTGGAATAATCACTTCTCCCCATGCACCACGTTTGTGGGGGAGTTAGTTAAAGCCCTGCATGGGCAGATCGATGGTTGAAGAACTGGCAATGAGAGCCACAAATCCTTCGTCGAATTACAGCCAGGGTGTTCAGGCTGCCTCCTCCTGCCTTTATTGATAATATCTAGACAGTAAATTATCATATCAAAGTATAAATTCAAAGCAACAAAGTGATAATCATCTTCAATTCCTGGTGGATAAGCAACTAATGAGAGATTTAATGTACTAAAAATGCAGAAGATAACAAAATAATTACAAAATGGCAGACTGTTGAAGACTTTTAGGACGAAGAATAAGGAGAAAAATATTTTTCAAGTAACGTTTGTTATAAGGAAAACACGTATCAACAGCCCATCTTTGAACAGATGCATGACAGGGGAGTTATAGCCAAGCATGTCCACTTGGTGTTGCAGCAAAAGACCCTAATTTTTTAATTTTTTTTTGTCGTGGTTTTACTCCAGCCGTTGGCTGGGCACCACATAAACGCTCGCTCAGTCCCCCTCATTGGAAAAGGGGGAGAGAATCGGAAGAGCGAAAGTGAGAAAACTCGTGGGTTCAGATACAAGAGTTTAATCAGTGAAGCAAAAGCTGCGTGCACAAGCAAAGCAAAGCAAGGAATTAATTCACCGCTCCCCACGGCAGGCAGGTGTTCGGCCATCCCCAGGGCAGCAGGGCTCCGTCACGCGTAATGGTTTCTTGGGAAGACAAACGCCATCACTCCGAACGCCGCTGTCCCCCCCTTCTTCTTCCTCCCAAGCCCCTTATAAACCGAGCATGACGTCATATGGTATGGAATGTCCCTTTGGTCAGTTTGGGTCAGGTGTTCTGTCTGTCCCCTCCCAACTCCTTTTGCACCCCCAGCCATCCCGCCAGTGGGACGGTGCGAGAAGCCGAAAAGTCCTTGGCTCTGTGTAAACATCGCCCAACAACAGCAAAAACATCTCCACTATCACTGCTGCTTCCAGCACAAATCCAAAACACAGCCCCATACTGACTTTCTTGAAGAAAATTAACTCTCTCTCAGCTGAAACCAGGACATTTTTTAAATAGTAAATCTCATTTCTCTGGTCGCAGGAAGCAAGAGTCTAATTTGTCTGTAGATGGTTTGGGATGCTTAGAGCACATACAGTGAATGGGTAATGGTGTAGGCACCCATGAAGCCTTTCAGCCCAAAAGGATGTATAAAAATATCTATTGTAAAATGTCGAATTAACCCAAAGGAGCTGAATGAGGAAAACAACTGAGGCTGCAATGTGTCTGCGTGGACCTGGGAACTGGGGAGGGCTGTGTTTGCTGGTGGGTGGTACCTGCCATACAGCCATCCATAAAAGGTGTCTGAAAGGGAATGAGCAACAAGATGGAGTTTGTGAGGCAAGGTTGTATCAGATAGGACACATATTGCTGGTGAAGTTTTTTTAATGGCTGAATATTTAAGAAAATTGCATCTTGCATTTATTGCGTGACAGGAATCTGCAAAATGAAGCCATGCCCTGAACCTGGAGGGGGAAGATGGAGACTGTGCTCAGGTCCCAGGTCTGTCTGCCAGTGGGGACCATGCTGGTTGCAATGGTGACTGAAGCAGATAAGGGAGGTTTGGAAAGGGGGTGGGAGGTGGGTTTGGGCCCTGCTTGGCAGGGTTGTACCTAGAGTGAGAAGAAGACACCAGGAACTGCTGTAGTGGCTGAGAGTTAAATCTAGACAGAAACAGAACAGTTGAGGAACAGCAGAAAGGCAGTTAGGAGTTGAGTTATGCTGTAGGAGTGAATGAAGAACCTTATGATGGGTGACAGCTTGAGAACAGCAAACTGCTCCCTGGGGAGAAGCAAGCACCATTTCCCGTGTCTGTGAATCCATCATTTGTCTCCTGGTGAGTGCAGGCGTGAAGGCTGATCTGCAGAGACTCTGGCCTTTTTCCAAACACTGAAAATAATGATCCTTGTTCCAAAGAGCTCACACTCAAACCCAAAAGAAGACAAAGACTAGTTCGAAAGAAACAAGGACAAGAGAAATTTAAGAGTGTACAATCTTCAAAATGTCATTACTTGTAAATAATGATTTGCCTGACCTTGGCACTGCTCCCAGGAAGTCACACCAGGATCAAGAATGCAACACGATGACGCGTGACTTGAAAATACTGTGTCAAGCACCACCTGGTTCCTGTTAGCTGAATGCTTCGTTGACATTGCTCATTCATTCTTTATTTGACTGAAAACTCATGGAATCGTTGCTGGATGGAGCTTGATGGAACTGCTTGGCAAATCTTAATAGTTTTCAAATGTTGAATAAATTACTAATTAAAAGGGGGAAAAACAGAGCTCAAAAGGTCTGAAAAAATATGTTGGTTTCTTTTTTTTTTTCCTCTTCAACATCTTGTAAATTAAGTGTTTTAAATTGCGATTGACAAAAACTTTTTTTTTTGTTGGCTCTTTTTTTGTGTATGTGGTTTTGGGTTGTTTTCTTTTTCATGTGCCTTTGGGATTTTTATGGAAACTAATTTGATAGGTGTACCCAAATACTGACAGTGCACCTTGTCTCTTTTTCAAGGGCCTCAGCATTGCTTGTGATGGTACAATTTCTATGAAACCTGTAAGTGAATCACACCAATTTGTTTTTTGAACCAGCACTTCACAGGGGTGCTCTCTCAAGGTCCAGCTGATGGGAGATACAATGTTGATGAAACATGAAATATCCGTAATGTTTTTTGGGAGAAGTATACATTGAATATCTTTTCATACCTCTAAAACAAATATGGATAAGTATTTTAACTGCTGGCACCTCTTTTAGCCTCCTGCAGACGAGCTGGCCCATCTGCTTTGCATGCTGTCGCTGCAAAACTGGATTTTAACTTTGTGGATGAGAAACTTTCAGGTAACTGTAGGGAACATGCCCAAGAAGAAGACTTCACCTCAATGATTCGTGTACCTCTTTGGCCCCTTTTAAAAATGTAGTGTTAATTTCCTAATTAATAGTAGGATGATATTTGCTTTTATTTCATTTCTTTATGGGGAGAGGTTTTGGGCTTTTATAATATTGTGTGGTGCGTCTGTGCTCATGCAAGTCACGCACACAGTTGTGTCTCCATATCTGCCTGTCTGTCACAGATTGCTGTGATTGCTACGTAGTCCTCATGGTTGAGAAACCAGGGCTAAAATGCAGCTTGAATGGATACGGGAAGCTGGAATGCCCGGTGATAATAATTACTGTCTCTTGAGGAGTGACTCCACGTTCCTGAGCTGACCCCCGAGGAGAAAATCTCCACTGTAAGTGGCACACATTTTTCTAGAAATCTGCTGATTCAAGATTGTTTCCTTCTGTTGTACAACCCTTGGTAATGAAGCAGTTGTAAGTTTTAAGATTGAGATTAATGCATCTAATGAACCTCTGCTCATTCAAGTTTGTACTGAACAGCTTTCCGTGTAACAAGTGGATAAGAGGAACATGGTTCATCAAGTATATTCCCCCCCACCCGATTTCCTGATGATATAAATAGATCTTGCCAAGTTACTTTTTCAAGAGAAAATACAATTCTCTCTGGCTCTCAGTGAGCAATTGTGAAATCAGCTGTTTCCTCTAGTCTTTAAAAATACCATTTGTATCTAATTATTCAAATCTGAAATATGAGGAAGACCTTGGTTTCTTCTGAGGCCTGAAGAGATTTTTGCTGTGACTTAAAAACCCCAGCAAATCTAGCAAAATCAAAACAATCCTAAATAACGACAGCTGAATGGAAAGGGAGGGTTTCTTCTTCTTCTGAAAGTCCGCAGTTCTACAGGAACTAATGTTTGTAGTCATCTAAGATGACCAGTCATTGGTAAGAGAAATAACAAAATAACGAAAATGTCTAGAATACCATCCATAAGAAAACAAACAAATCATCAGGAACTTTGCCAAGATGAAGCTTAGGCAATTAAACAGGGAAAGCATTCCTGCCTTAATCTTGCTGTGTGTTTATTTGTATTAGAATATGTAGATTTACATCCTGTATATAAAATAAATATTAAAAAAAAATCTCTTCTTTTTGCATAAAAGGTAGTGTTTAATGGAAGTGATTCTGTACTAGAAGATTTGACTTTGAAGTATTCTCACAAATTAAAGCAATTTCTTGATGAACCAGTTTAACTGTTCAGAGCACTGAAGAAATCACCCACACGTGATACGACCTGAAGCCCTCACCTAACAACTGCAGTCCCTTGAGCCAGGCCAAGTATGGCAGTGGTAGCAAGGCTACCTAGAAACATAAACACCGTTAAAAAAGCCAACCGTTTCCTCCTCCTGCCCTTAGGAGATCCCTCCCTCTAAATTAACGTTTCTTGTTCAGGTTCAAAATTCTCCATTACCTGTGGAATTTCTCCCGAACCAGCTTCTACCCCAAAGATTTTACATTTTATAACATTGATTCACCTTTTACTACTGAAATTGTGCTGTTCTCTCAGAGAGAGACTGACGAAGCCTCAGTCAGGGAGATCTTGTTCAGCCGTTGAAAGTTACTGACTTTTCATGGGTGCTTTGTGTGCGGGTGAGGGGAGCCCTGTCTGCTGGCTGAGCCAGAACCTGCCCTGGGGGGGCCAGCTAGCAAAGATGAAGGGTATTGCTGATGCCTCTGTGCAGCTCCCCTGGGCTCGGCATTGGGATGTTTCCTTGGAATTGATTTTTGTACTGGTGGAGGTGTGGGGAGATAGAAAGGCAAGGGGTTTTCACAGCATGAGACAGCAACGCACTGTTGTAAATGGCTCTTGTTTCAATTCTGTGTGCCGTGAACTATTGCGAAGACAAAGAAAATATTGCTGCTGGTAGAGAGGAGGCTTCTCCAGTTTTGGTAGCCCTAACTATATGCCATTAAGAGAAGGAATCAGAAATATTGAGCATTACATCAAGTGCCTCTGATGCCTCTGCTCACTCCTAAACCGTGGGGGTTTTCAGGGCTTAGCAGAGACATGGACTGTAGGAAATCTGGACTGGTAAATGACCTTCTACCTCAAACTTTTACAATTTCATGTGAAAATAGCAAAGAAGATAGTATATATGGGATCACAGAAAGCTCTGTTTCTAAAGCACTCTTCAGAATTCTTTTTAAGGCAACACTAGCCCTGGAGATAACTTATTACACCTATTTATAATATGCTCATAAATAATTTACACTACATTAACTTGTAAATGTGATAGCTTTTGAAATCATTAAGCTCCAGTAGCTTGCTTTGTAAATCCGTCGGCTGGGTCTCATTATTAAAGCTAATTAGCTCATTCAACTGGAACATATTTTGTAAAATAGCTGCGCTAGTATTCTTCTTTATATTACAACACATTATATTAATTCTAAAAATATTCCAGCAATGGCATAATGGAAATATTTAATAATAAGGCTATAAAATTCCATACAAACAGATAATTTCATTATATCTTTAACATTTTCCAAAACCTGGCTAGTGAAGTACTAGGATTATGATGGCTTTTATGAACATATGGTATCAGAAATCTTTGATATGTATCTTGTTTATTTAAATATTAAACATTATAGTTTATACATAGGAGGGATATTTTCAAAGTATTATTTTGGATGCGTGAGAAGCTTGGGTCTTTGCTTCAGTTACACTTGTAAGTTAAATTTGGAAGTCATAGCTGGCACTGGAAAGGGTGCAGACCACGAACGTGAGCAGTGTGCCCATGCGGGCGATGCGTGAGGCTGCTCTTGCTTCCACTCAGGGAAGTGCTGTGGCCATCAGTGAGTTGCAAAGTCATTTTTTACATGAAAAGTGGTTTTTTTGCATGCAAAGTGGTTCTATTGGCATTTTCCTTCTGCGTTGGCCTTCCTTATAGGTGTTATTCCTGCCACTGTGAAAAGAAATAAGGGGAGGAGAGGGAAGATAGGCACCCGCTGAGCACGTTGCACCCGCAGCGCTGGACCAACAGTCGCCCCCAGCACAGCGCCACACGTGCCGAGCCCAGGTGTCGTAAACACCCCGCTGGGCTGTACCACGGGGAAGGTACAGCCTTTGCATGAATGACTTGCTCCCAAGTCATCCCATTCCGCCTGCTCTATTGAAATAATCACAGCATACCGATCCAGCACAGCACCAGAGGAGCTGTTTTGTAGCATGTTTTAATTTCAGTATAAAGTAAAATGTTATTTAGGCTCGTTTGTGCTAAGGCCCTGGCTTTGGGGGAAAAGGCTCTGTAGGAAAATCTATAGCCACTGGGTATCAGAAAAAAAAATATCCAGCTGGTTTGATAGTAATCATCTGTGTTGTATTTGAAAAGTATTTGCTATGTAAAATATCCAAACACTGGGGATTTTTCCAAATATTTTGGGTTTATGTTTGTCTCTCCTTCAAATTTAAACATTCTTAAACTTCAGTACATTTAAATCCCTATTACCAGCTTTTGAAGGGATTAGGGTAAATGGCTTTTATTCTGCAGTCACAATACTATTGCTTTCAAATACATCTTCTTGGATTTCCTGTTCAGAAGGAAAAAAAAAAAAGGAGGAATTTAAGTAATTCACAGCAAAGCTACAATGTCGTCTTCTGCACTGATGAATGTTTCCCTTTAGGAAAGGCAGTTCTCTTATTAATATAACATCTGGCTTTCATCTTGAATAAATACAACAACTCAAAAGCAGGAGAAAAGAGTAGAAAAATGTGAATTTTCCGGCATATCAAGCAGTCAAAAGGCATAATTAACAGAAATAATATCTGTCAAGCAATGCTGCTCAAGAAACTGCCATAAATGAATGTTCTGGGACAAGACGTTTCAGAGGGACCACTTGGTCACCCAGAGAGCCAAGAAGAGTGGGACGGTGAGGGGAACAGAAAACAGCTCGGATTTATGATTCTGCACGTCAAAACGGCCGTTATCAGCGGGCCCTTCAGAGAGCCCTGGCTGTATTAACTACAGCAAGAAAGCTGTTTATTCTCACGAACTGCTTTGTATCCTAGCCGCGTGCAACTCAGCGGTGTGCAGCCACCCTTTGCTGCCCTGTGAGGGGCCTCACTCCTGGAGGACCCATCCTGAGGTTCTTATGCTTTTTAAACTGCAGATTTTAAGAATTAGTGTTTAGAGAAAAAAGAAAGAAGGGATTTAGCCATTTTAGACTTTTATCATAAAAAACCCCAAAAAACAAAAAAACCCCAAACAAACAAAAAACCCAAAACACCACCAAAAAACCTCCAGAAAACTGGCGAGGAGGGCAGAGGTTTGACAGATGTCCCAGAGAAGTTTTGTTTCCATGGCTGCAGAGTGTGTGAGAGAGTGTACAAGTCCAAATCTGCAATTGCCAGTGACGAGGGTCTCTCTGGATCAAACCCAGTTCATCTCTCTTGTCCATCTCCTTATTTATTTGGAGTGCACTGATTCATCCTTATCCATCAATGAGTGGACCAGCCTGGCAAGGGGGATGCAGTTGGTGATTTATGTACTGACAGTTATCAGTTGTTATTCCTGCAGGATGCGAGTGGTCCAGGGATGCCACACATGAGGCAGGGACTGCTGCTCTGCTGGGATGGTGGCGTGGCTGCAGCAATGAGACAATACCACAGGGACCTTCTCAGGTGCTCGGAAGTTCCTGAGCAGAGTTTGTTCCAACTTAGAAAATCATCATGTTCCCTGCAACTGTTAACTGGAAGCTGAGCCCAGCCTGCAAAGAAGTAGTTGATAGGAGAGCGGTTGGCTATAAATGCTTTTTTAATTTCTGTTCCATTTGAGCTACTGTGTACCATTTTGATCTGAAAGCTCTGATAATTTAGAAGTTTTAAATTTAAATTTTTATGACTTTGAGAGGTAGCTAATCTCATGTTCAATTTTTACTAAGACTTACCTTTCATTCTTTCTTGTTCTATTTATTTGTTTATTTAATTAAATCCTTCTGATCTTGTTTGTAAAATGCACCGTAAGGGCAAAGTCCTGGGAAATGCACCTAAGAGCTGCATCTGCCTCAGGGACTTGTATCTTCTCCTTTTATTACGTCTGCTCCTGTCAGCCCTAAAACTCTGCAGCTTCACAGCATGCCCCTATAAGGTAAAATTCAATTCCCCCTCTCTGTAGAATGGAAAAGTGATGCACAGACCAGATAAATTACCTGCCCAAGGTCAGACCATGGCTGAGGGAGCCGTAACTCACTGATGAAACCATCTCTATCCCATTTTGATAAGCCTGAAAGTGGCTCTTGGTAGGAAGCACTAGCATGGGATGTCTGCAGCAATAGAAAAAATATCTTTTTTTTTTTACCTTTTCCATGTTTGTTGATTTTGGGTTTTTTTCCTCCCCCTTCACATAAGTCTTGGTGGTAAATTTTGTGACTGAGGAATGACTAGGCTACTAGTGGGTGAGTGTGAATAAGCAAAATTAAGTTTATGGGGAGCAGGCAAGAAGTTACAAATAAATTTGCAAGAATGCATTATCTTCTGCCCTGCAAAACCACAGGGACAAAGTCCAGCCCCAGACAGCCACGCTCAGCTCACCCCGATCAGCCTTTCAGCAGTTTCTGAGGTGGATTAGACCCAGAGGGTACAACCGAGTTCTCTTGTGATGGCCTGTTTCCATTAACTGAAACCAAAGACCTTACATGTCAAGACATGCTTCAAGAAACCATTAACTCTTGACTTTTGTTTGACAAGTACAATATTGTTAATGAGAAGAGAGGACTCACTTTTTCACTACAGTGAGAATATAGAGAAAGATTTCTGTTGTGGGGTAGACTTCTGTTTCCTGATGAGAAAAATCAATATTTTAATTCTTTTCTGTCTCCTCTGTTCCTAAACATATGAATATGAACACTGATTGACCGGAAAAAATGGCATCATAATGAAAGAAGACATTTTAGTCTTCCTTGCCCATGTGTCGAGGCAGTTGAATTTTCAGTACTCTCCTGTATTCCCCCAGCACCTGATTGCTGGTAGTTTTACCCCGGACTCCTGAGAGGCAGTCAAGCCACTCCATCATCTACATTTTCACAAGTACTTTCCTACCCCATCAGCTCTTAAAGCAACTTAGTGAGCTGACTCTGGCACTTCAGTGAATTTTGCTGATAATTTTCACCTGGTGATATGTTTGGATGCACTACATTGCTACGAAGAACTTTTGGTGACGTATCGTATGCTAAAGCAGTCATTTGAAAACTCTGTAGAGAAGGAAATTGGCTTCGCAGAGATTCACAACTCCTTCCAGAGCCTATTCCACTTTCCACCGACATCTGGGGGTATTCTTTAACCTAACCTAAAGGGAATATGGTGGGAAGCTAAATGTGAGTTGATATCAGAATCTGTTGAATAGTGAGGTGGGACAAAGATAAGACCGATGGGCTCAATAGCTAATTGCAGCTAGGGAGGTCTTGTGAAACTAGAAGGAAAAGGCATTCCTGGATTCAGATGCAGATACTCTGAGATTTATTTTATCATCTTGAAAGGCATAAAGATCAGGACAGTGGTTTTAACTGAAATACGTATGAGTTGTTTTTCCCCACTGTTTCTGTATGTCTGCAGGAAATTGCAACCTGGAAATAGGCAAGCTGTGATAACTCCATCGCTGCAAGGGTTCATCTCTTGCTGCCTTTAGCTCTCCCTTCCGATGGATTTGTCTTAACCGGCTTTTCTCTTTCCAGTTACGGTGCTGGAGCTGGGAGCATCAGAGCTGGCCCCTGCAGCACCGACCAGCCCTGCAAGCACTACTGCAAGAGCAAATGGCCCAAATGATGGTGCTCAAAGTAGCAGCAGGAGATGTGAGGAATTTTCCCCAGTCACAAGACTCTCTCAGCAGCACGTATTATTCACTTTCCATTTGTAATCATCACAGAGTGAGTCTTTCCTTACAAGTTAGGGAGGCACAGTCCTGCTGACATTGAAAGCACTGGCAAAGGGCTGTAGACGTCAGTGGAAACAAGACCAGGCCTTAAAGGGTTTTGCCTCTTAAGTAAAACCTCAAATTGAATTCTTTTCTTCTTGCATATAACCCTTTCAGTAATCTGAAAACATTTATTTTTGTCACCATTATTCTGGACAATATTTTCCCCTTTGATGGGGAGCGAATCGATGCTCATAGTCCATAGAGGTACCGTTCTTTTTGGAAAAAGGAAGCCTCAAAGGCATTTTTCTAAGTGGTTTGTGCAATCTTTCTGGGACCTGAGTAACTCCTGGGCAACCCAACTGCACTCAGGTGTCAACTCACTCAGGGACCTTCGGGCTGCTGTTTCCAGGTGGTCATTAAACCCAGTTCAGCATTTACACGCAGCTTGGTTAAACCTCATCTGCTGTGAAATGTTGTAGTTTGCATGTTTGGCATGATGCTCCTCTGGATTTTGGGGCTTTATGGCAAAATGTAGGCATGGATATTATAATGGTGTTTTAAATACTGTAGTAATGTATTGAAAAGACTGCCCCACCAGCATCCTGGTGTGATGGACTCTAAAAGGAGGTGATTACCTTCACCAGGTCTCTACAGGCGAACCCTGTGTATTGCCCTTTCTTCACCTCTTTCTGCTAGTGCAACAGACGCTACATGGTAGCACAAGCATTGCAGCTCTGTCAGCAGCAAAGAGGAGGAGAAAAGTTGCAAAGGAAGAGCTCCAGCTCTGGCACCAGCTGCGGTTTTTTGTGATGTTGGGTAGGGTGGAGAAGGAGGTCCAGTCTCATGGACCACTTTGTCATTGCTCCTTGCCCGTGCATGGTGACTCTGTGCTTGCCATTATAGATCAGCCCCGAAGGTCTCCAGATTATTATGAACTCTAGGCTGAAAGAACTCAATTCTCCAAGGAGATAATCTACAGGCGTGTTATCTGGTGAAGAATGCTACTGCTGTTTAAATAATTTAAAGAAAATTAAATTTTCTATATGTGACCAGGTCTGTAGCTCTCCAAAAACTGGTCATCACATGCATTATTAAAAAAAAACCAAAAACAACCCACCAGAATTTGTGACATTAATTATGCAATGGACTTTGTGATTGTTATTTTATTATTTTTTTAGACTGTGTAATTTACTGTACATAAATAAGGAGCAGAAGGTGAGTAAAGAGAAATCTTTGATAGGCGCCTTTGCTGCAGTAGGGGAAACTAGTTTATATGGTGATTGTCATGTGCTTGGTTAGTAGCTCTGTCTTCTCATGGAAAAGGCTTATAAAAGGCTTCTCTAAAACCAGGTTGTAATAGCCTTAATATTATTGCCAAATTTCTTAGGACAGGAGCCACTATTGATAGTCTCTTGATCTTTGCAGTAACTTTCTCTTCAGCCCTCTGGGGAAGGTAGTGAGCAAAGGATGGAGCAAATTCAAGAGCTGAAATTTTTCACAGCAAGATCCAAATCCCTGCAGCAGAGAACGGCTGCAGTCATGGGCAGCGGGACTGCCACCGCCTCAGCGGCTTTCTCCAGCTCCAAAGGCATCCCTCGCATAAAATCTCTCGCACATGGTTTGGAATATCATGGAACCACTTTCCACTGAACAGGAACAGATGTTCTTTATCAGTGCTTGTGTCCTCACTGGAACTCATTTTGTTTCAGATATCTTTAAATGGAAGTGAAATGCTAAGGGTGAGACCGATTAATACCACGAAACAGATTTCAGTGAACAAGCAGACAGTGGACATTTAGTATTTTTTCCCAGTCTGCTTAATAACAATCTCTTGTATAACATGGTCTACTTCTGTCATTTATTAAAATCTGTGATTTGGGGAGAGGAAAAAAGAAAGCAATATATTTGAGCCTCAAAGGGTTTCAGCAGGGTTCAGTTTGTTTAAATTGTCAAATGTTTATTATTTTCTTTCAGAAGAAAATCCTTATCCTTTGTTGCAGAAGGATATTTTATGAAGTTCAGACAAACTGAACTGGCTTTCAGCAAATAGCATTTGGCTTTGAATCAGGAGGAAATAAAATAACTCAGTATGGTGTCATCATCTTACAAAAGTGATATTATGGCTACAGGTCATAAATTCTGGTGTTTGCTCATTTGTATTGAGTATATTGAATTTGTGATACATTATTTGAGTCCCTGACAGTGTTTCTCTCAATCAGAATTTCACCCCGGTCCAGAAATAAAGGCAACCAGTGCTTGGTCTATGTTCCTATAAACAAGCAACTGCTTAAAACGTCCACATGACCAGGCAGGGGTACTGGACCTGCGAGCTGCTCGGGTGTGCTGAGCACGCGGCCGGCCCCATGCCTGCCCCTGGGGGCGGCAGTTGCTGTGTTGTAAGTGCCGGCAGCTGCTGCCCACTTCCAAATGGCCGAGACACACAGCCTGCAGGAATTACGGACGCGTCTGTCGCCTTGGGAAAGCCTCTTGCACAGCCTCCCAGGAAGGAGTGCTTTTCCTTGTGGTTAACACTTGCCTGCACAAAACTGCACCTGCAGTCAGCCGCACCGGTGAATGCTGGTTAGCTTTTCCGTGTCGTGGCTGTTGGGATGCCGAATTTCTTGACGCTGCCACTGCATGTCCCACCAAGGCCATTTTGCTGCTGCTTACCTTCCCGAGCCATTCAGGTTTGGAGGCTGCGGGCGGCCGGGGTGCGTGGCCCTGGCCGTGTGCTGCATGGCGGGAGGGCGGTGGCCGCTGCGTGTGCAATAATTACTGGCTTTTCTGCCAATGACTTCTCCCAGGTCAAAGAGAGCACAGTACTCGTTTCCTGCAAAATTGTGTCACTAGCCCATGAAACTCAAATAACCTGCTCATCTTCACAAGCCCAAAATAATTTCTCCTCATGTGGCAGAAATGTTCTTGTGTTGTGTTTCCCTGCAGGTTTGCTGGCAAAGGTGAGAACATCTGCTTCTGCTTCCCGCTGCTAAACACCAGCGTACGATGAGGCAGGCTCAGCCAGCAGTATTCCCATGCATTTATGCTTATCCCGTCATTAATGACTGAACAATCTCATGGGCAGAGACAAAGCAAGGAGAAGGAGGAGATAACTGAATAATTCTGGTTGGTAATATTCTATTTTCTTATATAAATATTAATCATTTCACTAGGAGTTGCAACTGAGTGCAAACACAGTTTATTGGATTTATTTTTTTTTTAAACTGTATTAACGGAAGCACAAGCGAGGGAGTCTCTCTGACAACTGTGACCAACAGAAAATTAATTAGAATTCTGAATCTCTAGTGCTGGTGTCTTAGGGCTCTTTGCTTCTTTGGATTAAATTGCATTAAACTCTTTATTAAACAGAGCAGGCAGCTTGGCACTGGAATCGAGCCCACATCTGCACCTGGATTTTCCTATTAAAAGTGGATAAAGTAAAAAGGATGTTAAATCTTTTTATCCACGATTCAAGACATACAAGGCAGGACATAGAAAACACATTTTTCTTTTTTAAAGTTTATAATTTTGGGTATTTACCTACCTTAGGTTTACAGTGGGGGTTTGTTCCTGTTTGTTTTGGAGTGTTTTTTTAATGCGTAGAACACATCCTTTTGTACTGATCGCCTGTCTGGGATCCCGGGATGAATGTTTTTCTTGTATTTTTAATGAGGCTGAAGTTAACATGGGCATGTTTGTTTAACAACAACAACGTACACAACTCCTTGCATGTGAAGGCGCCTTTGTTTGTGTACCACCATCTTCAGCTCTTTCAGCCGGATCAGGGAATAAAGCTGTTAGTTAACTTCTGATGCAGATGGAAAATGAAACATTGAACCTGAATCTCCTCTCATTTATGTTGCTGTAAAGTGTGAGTAAATCTAAGTCAGCTGAATTATATCAGAAAGAGAGAATTTGGTTAATGTTATTCAAGGTTTTGCATAAATAAGAGACATTTGAGTTTGGTCTAAGGATTGGGTCTTGGCCATTGATATTAATGAACATCTAGCAGTACGTCTTCAGGGAGCAATAATGACAAGGTAATTTGAAAAAGGAAAAAAGAGAAAATGTTCTTCAGGTTCCAGAAGGTGTTGAAGGGAACATCACCCTTTTTCTCCATTCCATAGCTAATTTCTTCCTGATAGCAATTTCAGTTTTTGAAAACAAATTAAGTAGTGTATCAAAACCATTGGCAGCTCTGAATGATGAGCTGTGGTTTCTGTCCCTTCGTGCTTGCTTGTGAAAGCCAGACCTTGAGGTTGGCTACTTTAGTCTCAGAACTGAGATTTCACAGACGGGGTTATGATTTTGAGCTCTGTCACAGATTTCTCCCCTGTAAGCCTTAGTAGCTCACTCTGCTCTGATCTTCCACCTAGGAAAGAAGAGGTTGCCATCCCTTTCTTCTTGTCTCGGTTCCTCTCCTGTTGGTCAAGGACAGTGATACTTTGACTGGCACCAACCTGCTTCCACTGCTATCTAATCTGGCAACATTTTTTGGTAGGAATTACCCCTTGGTTTGCATGATGTCTGGTGTGCTGGCTCTTGATCTCATCTGGGGTTTTGGGGCACTACCTTGACACAGACAAATTCAATGGCAACAACTGTGTAAAGCCCTGCTCAGAAGCACTGGGGACCCTCCCTGTGTGTTAGAGTACACGTTTCTTGATGCTGTGTGCACTTCTGAACAATGTTTCTGTGACAGAAAGACCATCGGCTTTTCTTTCCAAACATTAATATCAAAACAGCATTTCTGAGACACATGCCTGAGAAGTGGTGATGTGGTCATTGCTAAAATTTGGATGTTAATGTGTTTGTCTGAGAACTGTCTTCATTCTTCTGCAAAAGTAGCTGGATGAACATCCCACTTGCTCACTGCACAACTATGCATCCCGCCGTAAAATAGAAAGGGGAAAGAGCACTGGCAGCTCCTGTGCCTGCTGAGGCATTGCAGCTGCTGCAGGCTGCTCTTCCTCAACTGCTGCCACAGAGCCAGGACAGCCCGAGAGACACAGGGTGTGAGAACAGGGAGGTAAAACTACTGTACTCCCGTGGTGTTCAATAATGTCTCTTTTCTGTTTAAATTAATGTCTTCCAAAGCATAACCCATGGTTTTGTATTGCCATACAGGGCAGCGTCAAGGAGCTACATGGTACTTTGAGCACTTTAAGCAGTCTGCTTAGCAGAAAGCAGGGACAGTGCCTCCAGCTGACTACTTCTAAATAAATATTATTCCAATACACGGATTTGCTGGATTTGAGGAAGTCTGTAGCCCATTTTATGGATAAAGGTTACACAGAGGCTTCCAAACCTTGTAAAATCGTTTTAGCCAGTGCAGGAACAGCTATGAGAGCAAAGCCTCTAAATGTATCTGTACAGTCAATGAGCCTCTTGGAGCTCAGATGAGGGAGCTTGGGGAGCACCAGTCCCACGCCGGGTGGCAGCCCCCGCACAGCCGCCGTGCACATGTGCCTGTGCCCATGACATGCTCTGCAGGACTCCAGCTGATTTCAGAAATGGTTTTACCTTCAGAAAACATCAATATTTTTGCATCTCATTGCTCTGCCTTCTCATGGAGCTGGGCTTTGGTTTCCAATGCAGGGAGAAGACACGAGGAAAGATGAGTGTTCCCAGCTGCTTCTGGCCTCCTTCATATTTTCTTTCCCGCTGGTATTTATTCTGCTCCACCGCAGAGGAGCGTGCTGACTTTCTGGGTTAGGGAGGTGCACACTCAGCACCCACATGCGCACCATGGAGCCTGACCCTGTCTGGCACTTTCTGCCGACGGCAACTGGTGGTTGGTCTCTGGCGTGTGCTCCCACCTAACCCTTGTCAGCAAAGCTTGGAGCAGACCCTGGGTATGCTGATCTCACATCTTGCACTTGCTGACTGAACAGGTGAGGTGATACAAACCGTATGAATTTGGGGCCAATTTGTAGTCTCCCTGAAAATACTTCTCAAAGATGTAAATGGCTCTGTAAACACACAGCAGTGGAAAGCCTGGATTAAGGTTTAAACTCCACAGATATGAACATCACAATGAATTAAAGTCTAAAAACCATGCTGTGCATTTACTCAAATGAGGACTTAATCCAGGAAAACTTTGATTTTCCTCTGTAGATTTTTCTGCATTCAGTTTAAATACACTCTGGCCACAATCTATCTCCAGCTGCTAGTGTAATGCATGCTTTGGAAAGACTTTTGATGTTTTTTGGAAGCATTTGTCTATTTCAACTTCTAGTTCTATAATTCAATAAATATTTAAATTTCTGATTCACTTAGGTCTGGTTCTAACCCAACCTGAAAGTCTCTAAGCCTCAGGAATGACCTTTAATTTTGAAAGAATCCCAGACTTGGCAAGGTAAGAAAAATGAAGCTCTTGTTAAGCATAGGAAGGCAACATGTTGTTTGGTTTGTAGTTTAATATTATTCTTTCTGAACAGGTTCTCAATGAGTGTCTTTGGTCTTGTAAAACAAAAACATTGCGGGGTCTGAGCATAGCAAAGCTTTGATTGAGTAAAGCGAGAAATACCATTCATGGCAAGTTGGAAGTCCCCAGACCCTATACAGAAGAAATGTGCACAATTTACTGAAATAAGGTGAATTCCTCAAGGGGGTCAAGGAACTTTACTCAGCAGTCCATCAAGGCACAGAAAGAACAGAAAGACAAAACGAAAATAAAAATTGAAAGGAAACAGACTGAAAGGCAATGGGAAAGGTATGTATGAAAGAAGGCAGAAATAAAACAGTGCATTAATTCTCTCAGAATACCCTTTTCACCCCTGTGCCTGGTTTGTCGGGTACCTGCCCCAGAATTACCTGCATTCATCAATAGCATTGGGCTGGTCATGGGAATTCTTGCTTTTCCTTCATTACCGTATGCAAAATAAAGGCCTCACTCTGTCTCCTGCTGCTCATTACCTGGTTTGTGGGGTCATTCATGAACACATCTCTGTCTCTTTTTTTTTTTTAAATGAAATATAATGTTTTAAAATGCAGCAGTTAAAATAGTAAGCATACGATTATGCAATTTTATGTCTGAAAGTAATGCCATTCTGCTCTGAGGAGTGTGGCTGCATAGCACAGCCAGTGGTACATTCTTCTGCGATAGTTTAATGATTGAATGAACTATTTGTACGGCATCCTGGGAATTCGATAATTTATAGATGATAATGCTGAAAACAGAAGTAATAACTAAAATCAGTGCGTCAAATCAAGCAACTTGAAGCTCTTTACTCTTCCCAAGTGCATTTTAGTTTTCTATTTTTGAGGCAAGGTATGAGTACACAGAAACAACACTGTCTTGATGCAAGCAGACCTGGTATTAAAAGCCGTTTAACTATTGCACAGGTGATTTCTTCTGAAGGATTTCCTGCGCCATGCCTTCCGAGCTGGGACTCTCCCTTGCCAGCAGCGCAGCATGCTCTCACCAGGATTTTGGCTGTTGCTGGGATGCAACGATGACACTGGACTCCTGAAACCCAGCTCATGATGGCTCCTTCCCAGTCTGCAGAGCTCATCCTTCTCCTTGCCCGTGCTGTATCACTCCGGGTTAGTATGAGCCATTTTCTCATGAAGAAAGCAGTCCCTCAGAGGATGTAGTACACTTTTGATGTGTACCCACACTTAGTCGGTGGACAGTTTTCTTCCAAGAAAAGGAGAGGACAGACTGTTGAAATAATTTTAGACTGTTACATACAGAAAGTTTTTTTTTTGTCATTATTCAGTATTTCACCAACCATATACACCCAGAAACATTATTTCACGGACTTTATTTTACAAAGTAGCCAATGCAAGTGTTATCAGAGAAATGATACTGAGACTCTTGCAGGCTGGGAGTCTGTGGGTTTCCACAGGGCCCATCGGGCACAGAAATCTTGGCCGAAAACTCTGATTGAGAGAGGGAAGCCCACTGCAGAGGTGAGCAGCTCTTCGCTGTCTGCTTAGCCCTGTTTGCTGGCCAGCACTGATGCTAAATAGGGCTTTAGGGGTCGCAGGGGGTGAAATGTAATGGAGACCACCATTAGAAACCGCAGTGACACCTGACATTGCCTCTGGCACGGATTGCAGTTGGTGTCCTGTTTCCCAGTGCTCCTCCAGCTGTATCCTCATTCACCATTACCACAATTTGTCCTAAGTCCTTCTGCTCGCTGTGCTTCAGCTCTTGGCAGTGAAGTGATGTTTCATTATCCCTGCTCCATTTTCCTAACAGTCTTCAGTGACACTGACGTACTGTAGAGCTACCTCAAAACCATTTTAACTATATTACTTTAGGTGATTTACACTGCTAATCCTCTTTGGGTACTTTCTATTATTTAAACGTGTGTGGCTCAGAGAATGACAGCAGACAGTAAATTCTGCGTTCCTGCTGGTCCCAAAGCCGGCACCTCAGAATGCAGTATCTCCTTCAGCTGCTGGTGCACTGCTGAGATGCACACAAAGAAATCAAACCGCTGCAACTCAGTCTGTTGCCACGAAGCTCAACCTTTCCAATCCATTTCTCAGTGAATCATCATTAATTATATGAAATGGCCAATCTTCTGTGAAAATTGCCTAGAAAATGTAGTAAGATCTAACAAATTTTTGACATTTTATTTTCTGTCAGAAAGTATTATTTATTGTAAATATTACCGACTTAATGAGAGCAGATGGGTTTAGTCATTTAGCTGCATAATCCTGATGCCAAACAGTCTCCAGTTCCACAGTGGTTTCAAACCCATCCTAGAGAACGGTCTCCTGTAAGTGAGCAGGATTGGTGCAGGGTTTTATTTTTCCAGGAGTATCAGTAAGGTACCTGCAAATTTGCTGGACCATGGAGTGAGACCTTTGTGTTTCAGCAGACCAGTGACACAAGCTCAGGAGTGTTTGTGATGGGCAGGGTTTGGAGCATTCACAGCTAGTGAGCAGGTTAAATGTTATGAGACAAGAATCTGCCAAGCTGCATATGTGACCACATGGCCGATATTTCTGGAGTTCAACTACATGTGTAAATGATATTTCTGCAGCTTAAAGGAGGAGGAGGAGGAGGAGGGAGGGGGGGCAGGCTGCGGGTGCATGCCACACTGCCCGCCCTTGCATCCCGCTTCTTCAAAGCCTGTTTCTTTGCAAACTTTTCTCTGCTCTTTTAAGCTTTGTTGCAATTATTAATGCACGCGCTCCTCACTCATACCACTTGTGTTCCACGTGATAGATACGTGCCATTAAGCCCCAAGTCAGGAGTTCAGTACTCTGCCTCCGCTGCTGCCAGTGATACGTTGTGTGTACAGTCTGCTCCGGTTGGATTGCTGCCCTCTCTTGTCCTATGGCATTTCTGCCCTCTCTTGCCCATTTTTTTCCCCCTTTATCTTCTTCAAATCCGTTTCAATTTTTAATCCAATTCGATAAATCAATAAGTGACCTACTCAACATGTGGTTCACCCACCCTTCATAGCATTTCTTTTGCACCATCATGTCAACCACACACAAAGTCTACCTCGCCCCAGGGCCTGTCCGTAAGTTTGAAACAATTTTTTCCTTGTGAGACTATTATTTAGGTTGTAATATATTTAACTTTTTTTTTTTTAAATTATTCTTTATTAATGGGCACTCATAAGGAAAGAAAAATATCTTTGGTATTCGTCTGTCCACTTTTCTAGCACAGTTTTGGAGCTGCCTTTTAATGATCATTTCAAAATAGGCATGAGTTCAGGAAAACTATTTTTTTTTTTTCATCTCAGCTCAACTTTTATTGTGGAAACCAGCTGGCATTTGCAGCAGTGTGTCAGTTGTGCCTTTGTTAAACCCTCGTAATCCATTTTTCATAACCTAACACAGATAAACAATACAAATTAGAGACATAGGTCATTTAAATTCTTACAGAAGATGTGATCTGATTTCTAAAAAAAAAAAAAAAGAAAAAAAAAAGATGTAGTCAGACTAACATCTGTAGATGTGGTAAAAGTAAGATAAGTAAGTGGATTTTTCCAAGAATTGCTTCTCCCAGATGAGTAGCATTTTCCCATCTTTCGCTTTGAACACGAAAATGTGTTTTGGAGTCTCTCTTGACTCCTCTCCCTCCCCCAGCCATCTTCAAGCTTTTAAGTTCTTTGTTGAACACCTAAATCTGAAATGTCCGATTTGGGAGGGTGCAGCTGTGCTGGTACGATAGCCACTGCAAGTGTGCCAGGAGAATAGTTGCCGTTGAAATGCTTGGGCTCGGCTTTGGACAGCTATGTTTGGGTGTGCTGCTCCCAGTGTTTATCTGAACGGAGGCTTCATGGCCTCAGATATTTCCTACCATGAGAAGCAGGAAATTCTGCAGAGCACTCCAGCAGGCAGGGTTTGTTCCCCAGAGATGGACCTGTCTCAGATACATCTTACGCATGCCAGCAACTCGCAGAGGCTCTGGTGTCCCATGTGCAGCCCAGTGCTTCCTCTGGTGAAGACTGGTGTGGTGGGGGTGTCAGGTCAGATGCAGATGACTCAGTGCCTCAGGTGGTTTTTTTCTTGTGACAAGTTCTTGCAGTGTGAAGGAGCCCTTGCTGCTGCAAACAGATGTTTGCTCTTGTTCAGTAGTGGCTGCTGGTAGAAAGGTCTTGTGGAGACATTTAGGAACCAGAGAAGACCCTGCCTTGGAGGTGGGCCCTGCCTCTCCGCCCTCAGCACTGGCTCCTTGCCTGCTGGCAGGAAGAGGAGGTGATGCTAAATCCCTCCCATGTCTATGGCCTGTGAAGGACTGCCTTTGGACAGAAAGACTGGAGCTCTTCATACCAAAAAATGGTGGTAGGCAGTGTATTGCGGATGATGACTGACAGCACTGGTGTAAGGTAGCAGGAAATGTGCTCTAGCTTGAGATCTCCCACTCACTTTGGTTCGTTTTGCAAGATGAGGCAAAATGGGAGTGGGATTAAAGTAATGATTTCATGACTTCATTATTATAGGTGGTATGAAGAAAAAAGAGAGAAAGAATAAAATTACTTTCTGCAGATCTTGGAGAATCTTATGTGCTAAGTTGGTATTTATTGCCCCACGTGTGCGTCTAGGTAAGCAGCAAACGCAGAGGTCTGCAGCCACTGAACAGTAATGGAGGTGGAAAGATGTTAGTTAACTCATTCAGATATGTCCTATACCTATCCCATGGCTTCATTTCCGTAGCCGCGGGTGCAGCATTGCATGCTGAGGCCCTGTATCAAGTCTGTGATGGAAACAGTTGTACTTCAAAAGGCAATCTTCACTGCTCTCCGAAAGCAAAACTGAAGTGCTCTGTGCTCCCCAGCCCGGAGTGCTTTCTTTACAACCTTTGTCAGAAACAAACCAGCCAGTGTTTCCGCTGTTGGCCCAAATCAGGACATTAACAAGTAAACTGCTGATTAATACTTCAGCTGTAACAGCACCAGAGGATTTCAAAGCAACAGTAAAGTCGTTTGAGAAAGTAAAGTAGAAAACCGGCAGCAAACCCCGAAGGGGGACAGTCACTTGGAAGTCTGCATTCCCCTTTACTCCTAGCTGCATTTTATTTGGAGTTGTTTTCTCATCAGCCTTGCTTTGAATGGCTGGTTATGTGATTATTGCAGCCTGCCAACAGCAGCACGGGTGTAAACGTGTAGATGAGTTTGTGGCATTTTCCTCTTAGTTCCGCCATGTTCCCGGTGGCTTCAGGTGGCAGCGCTGCTGATATTTAATAGAAGAATTGGCACGTGCCCAGCAGCGGCTGCTGTTCTGTACGCTGGACTAGTAACTGCTCAGTGTTGGCAAGCTCACGGGCAGCGCTGATCTGGGAAATGCAGTAAGAGAAATACTCTAACGTGCACAGTCTATAGCACAACCCTGCTATACTTCCACACCACTCCTCAAAAAGCAAGACAAGTATCACGCCAACAGGGGTGGATGTCTTTGGAGGCAGCAAGAAGAAGGAATGAAAGCCAGGACCTGGTTATGAGGAAGTTATACAGGGCTGGCAAGGCTGTAGCACGGCATGCAATTGTGACCTTCCCAGGTTCAAGTATCTCTGAGGGTTGATCAGCCTGGGGTGTGCAGAAAAAATGTCTGTGATTCATCCACTGTTAGCTAATTTGTTTCTGGAAACTAATTACAGAACATTTTAAAAGTATTCTGTAATATTATGATGGGCTTCTATTTAAATAGAAGGAGTTAAAAGAGTTTGGTAAATGATGGAGTATAGTTCTGCATTGCTTTTCTTTATCCTGAGCAAGGTATGGCTGGCAATTGTCCACAAATCTATATTGCTTTTAAGGACATGGCACTTTTCAGACTGGGGAAAATTCATTCAAGTAGTTTCCTACTAAAGACCACACTTCTAGAAGGGGTTGGGTTTTTTTTTTGTATTGGGGTGGGTTTTTTTGTTCCCCCTTTCCAATTTCCCATTTCAAAATGCAGTTCCTGGGTTTTGCTTTTAGCGGCTGCAGGGACTGGCAGTGCTACGACTCGTTTTAGGATAGATAACGTTACTCAGCATCTGCTGTACTTTCTCATCAAACATATACTCACACACTGTAGAGCTTAAATTCAGTTTCCTTTCCTGATTTCTGTTTCAATGAGCAGAGAAATGAACAATTATAACGTGTTGAATTTAGCCCACCGTTTTCCTCAGGCTGGCTATCTCCTGGATTTCTTCGAGGACCAGCCTGTACAACGTATTACCTTGCTGTGGACAGCCACACTAGTCTGCCTTAAATCTGTGAGGGCTCAGTGAGCTGGAAGAAAATACTTAATATTCCTTGATATCAGCACATGCCAAGGGGGTCATTTTTTTCAGCTAAACCCTGTCTCTTACAGTCTCTGATACAGCACAGAAATATGGCAGTTAATATACAGGTTTTTATCTTGGCTGAAGGCCTCTTAAAAATGATACTGTTATCTGTTATCCATCAGGAGTGTCAGAAGCCAGATCCAAAATAAGCAGATTTCTAAGGTTTGCCTTCTTTCCCTCCAGAAGTGATCCAGGGCTTGAGGACATGCCAGACAGTACATTAGTACTTAGTTTTAAAAAAATGTATGGTTTTTATATACGCATACAGATATATAAAATGCAAACGTAATGTGTATATATTGTATAGCTGCTATATAAACAAGTATGAAGGACCCAGACATGAAAGCATTTTCTTTTTAATGCTATAAACATAATCTTAGAATATGTATATGTATATTAATATGTATTTTTTTTATCAGTGTACTGAAGAACTCTTTTTTCCCCCCCCACTATATATTTCTTTCTTCTAGCAGAAGCATTTATTTTTTTTAATTGTCCAGCCATTGTCTGGTACAGTAATATGACTCATCCCCAAGATCCTGGGATATAGAGTAAATCATCTGCAATCCACATTTACAGCCATTCATTTTCAATAACACAGTTCCAAAGGGAACTAATCCTTTATTTTTTTCTCTCTTTATCTCCTTTTTTTTTTGTCTTTTCAGGAGAAAGTGAGTGTTTTTCTTTGGAAATGTCTTCACTGATCATTGAATGCCTTTCCTGTTCATTTCTGAAAGAACACAATTAAGTATCTGATTAGATCTGTCAGTGCAGTCAAGAGCACAGGAGGAGGAGAATGGCAGAAAAACCTTTCTACAACAGCAAACGGCTCATTTACTCCAGGGATCCATCAGCCACATGATGCTGTTATAACAATCAACCCAAGCAAACTTTGAATGATATTTTAAATATTCTTTAATTAATGGTATTTTACTTTTTTCCTCAAAAGGAAAAAAAGAAGAAAGTTTGCCAGCTGGGATAGTTGAGATACTTTCCTCTGCCTGTGGGTCTGGCTTTTGTGGGAGCAGTTCAAGGAACAGAGTTTGCTGGCCTGGACAAATACTCAGTCCTGGCTTCTCCCTGCCACCAGCCCGGCTGTGAGCCCTCAGTACACCCTTAAATGGTGGTGACGGATTCCCAGGATGGTGGCATGAAAGCCAATACTGAAGGACATGGTTTAGTGGTTAATAGGTGGTGGTGGGATGGTTGGACTGGATGATCCTTGAGGTCTCTTCCAACCTTAATGATTCTATGATTCTATGATGTACGGCTGCTGCACTGAGCTCTTTAGCTCAGAGCCATATTTTAGGACTGAGCTGAAAGGGTTGGTTTTGCCTGACCTCCCTTGGCTTACATGTCAGTGAATGTGGCCCAGCTCTCCCAGCCCAGGCCAACAACAACTATGAGTTGACGATATTGAAATTGATATCACCAAGACCTATGTCCAGGGAGCTCTGGAAGAAACGAAGGCCATGTGTACGAGGGGAATAGTAACCAGCATTGCTCCCAGTGCCCAGCTGGGATTGCTGGCTGCAGCTTCGAAGCCAACTGGTGAGGATGTGAGGCTTGGTAAGGGAAGAGGCCTAAAAGAGCCTTTAATTATGACAGAATACTTCGCTGAATAACGAAACTAATAAGCTACTTTGCAGCTTTGAGGTCCTAAGCGAATCCATAAGAAAAACCCCACTCTTTCTTCAGGGTCAGGATGGAAATGAGCCTCCACTGCAAAGCCCATATTGAAATACTGTTTATCTGATTACTGCAACTCCGCCTGTAGTTCATCCATGGCAGTCACCTTTTAGTGAATGTGTTCACAGACTACTGCTTTATGTGGTATCTGTCTTGGGCATTCAAGAAAACCCCAACTAATTCCAGGAATCTAAGAAACTGTGTTTATCATAGCTCTTACTGATTCTCCAGATCCCCAAGTATTTTGCAGAGCCAGATCACTCAAAAGCATCACTCAAGTCAGAGCATTGAACAACGCTGCGCTGTGATTGGGAAGCCCACCCTTCTCTCAGCACTTTGATTAACCCATGCTGTCACTTGACTTGCCTTCCATGCTTGTACAAGGGGTCTGTCCCTGACTTTGCGTGACAGGATCTCTGGTTCCAGTACGAAGTACATCCCAGACCCTGCAAACCAACTGATAGAGGGACCAAAATGGGCACCATGCCTTGTCCCACCAAGAAAGAGGTCGCAAGCGAAGGGCTGAGACTTATTTCAGAGCCTATCATCCTGACAGAGGACAGATGGAGATAGGTGGGTTTAAGGTCCTCGAGGGAAAGCTTGGTGGAAAAGCTTCGAGCCAGCCAGGGCACTGGCCTAAGGTTAACCTGATGTTACACTGAAGGATGGCAATGGGTCTGAGTGACCAGGCTGCCTGTCCCTCTGCTGGAACATTTGGACACCAACTCAGTGGGAAAGGGTAATGGGGTGCCTGCTTGGCATCACTGATGCCAGGAGCAGTGGATTATGTTTTGGCTTTGGCAGGGAGCCGCCAGTGATGAACTTCATTGTGGCTGCATAGACAGATTGACTTCTGCTTAGAGAGACAGCTCTGGGACAGCAGGCAATGAATTTTGTACCTGAAATTCTCCATGTGAATACAAACAAGGCTGTTATAAATCACCATAAGCTACTGGAGAACAGTTGGATGGTAATTGCAGGTATTTGAAAATTCCTTCTCCAAAGTCTATAAAAGAGCTTAATTGTGACCTCTGCATTGAAACCCATGGAAGATTTACTGCTTTAGCACCTTTTACTACAGTCATGAGTATATTTCTGGGTACTGCTGAATATTTGTATGTGTTATATTCACTGCATATTTAGGTTTAAATTACATGAGACGTGTGTTTGAGGTCTCTGCAGTGTGAGACATGGAAGAGGAACTGACCCATAGCAAGGTACTTTTAAAAAGTGCTGATCATCACAACGGTTTGTTAAGCACTCTTCAGACAAATATGCAGACACTAAACAGATTACTGCATCTTCCTTGGACAAATGTTGCAGCTGTTTGGAGACATACAGCAGCTGTATGTGATGCTTGAGAAAAGGAAGTGCAGAATCCTTTTCTTTTGGCTTTCCATGACATTTAAGGCAGGCTGCATAAATTACCCATGTTGTGCTGTCATCATTGCACAGACGATAATCTTCCTTTTCCAAAAATGCTTGGAGACTTTGTTGACGATAAAGTCAACAGCCTTTGTTCATTTTGGGCACTGCAACATTAACAACCTCATAACCTTTCTTGCTGTATTGATGTATTGACGATAAAGAGTTGATCACGTTCTTAGTCACTAGGTAGTTTACCCACATCAGATCTTAACTGTGCAAGGACGGAACTCACATTGAAAAGAACCCCTGTTGGGATGCTTAAATTCCCATCAAAAAAAGATATCTCAGCATCTCTTTTCAATGCTTCCCAGTTACAGGACAAGGAGCAACAAGCACAAACTGGAACACAGGAAGTTCCATCTCAATATGAGGAAAAACTTCTTTACTCTGAAGGTGATGGAGCACTGGGACAGACTGCCGAGAGAGGTTGTGGATTCTCTTTCTCTGGAGATATTAAAAACCCACCTGGATGTGATCTTGTGCAACCTGCTTTCGGTGATCCTGTGTTAGCAGGGGTGTTGGACTAGATGATCTCCAGAGGTCCCTTCCAACCCCTACCATTCTGTGATTCTGTGATCTCAATTTCTCCTGTATACACTTTGATTACTCAAGTCCAGAGAATATCCTGCTGAT
The DNA here is from genome assembly GCA_013399095.1 of Psophia crepitans. Taxonomy (NCBI): domain Eukaryota; kingdom Metazoa; phylum Chordata; class Aves; order Gruiformes; family Psophiidae; genus Psophia; species Psophia crepitans. Next base: position 2,238,297 of record VWZZ01001633.1, on the reverse strand, counting down.
CAGGTAGTTTATCCTACCTCCCACCTTGCAGACAGTCTAACAGCTCATTTATCAGTTGTATTTTTCTCCACAGCTCCATGACTATTTAATATTGGGAAAAGTGGAGCAGCTTCAAGAGAAGAGTGTCTCCTTACAGGTACCTGTTCTTCTGCTGAAGCTTCTCCCTTTTTCCTGACAAAGTCAGGTTAGTCCTGCACAAACCATAGTAAGGAGTTTCTCAACCCAAGCTCTTTGACAAGTGCACAAGCGGAATTCATTCTCCTGGGAAACAGGAAATACCAGTCCAAATGCCCATGCCAAATTCTGTATCAGAATTATTCAGAATGGGATTTTCCATATCCTAGTTAAAGGGTCTGATCAGTGGGCTGAGAAATGGGAAGAACAAAGTTTCACAACCTCTTCCTGTGAGTTAGTCTGACTCATGCTCCCATATTTAGAAGTGGTTTGGTAGCTGTGGATCCTACATGGAAGGTCATGTTTCTCTCTGGCCTGGATTTAGGTCCCAGCCAGATGCTTCCTTTGGTATACCAAACGGAAGTTGATGTAGGGTACTGCTTTTTTGTGGATCATGTTGTTAGGCACGTTACCGTTCCCATGTCTGGAAACTCCCTCAAGAACATGGTAGCAAGATATCAAGATATGGGTATTGCAAGGCTGAGATTGAATTTCACTTATGGATCTAGAGCCTCCTTCTTTCACATGATTTTTGTGTTTCCTCTATCAAAGACAAACTGTATGTTATGAGCAACAACTTGTTATGGTTGAGTAAATGAAGCATAGTGGGTTTTGATAAGAGTTAATTATTTTGCGGAGAAAAATATACATCATCAGCTTTAGATAGTTCAAGGGAATTAACAGGACGCCTTATGAAGTGGATTAAATGTACCCATCAGAAATTATTTTTTGCCTTTATTATAGTGTGTGTGCAAATTATCAGGACTTTAATGATATCAAGATCTATTAATCAGTTTAATGTTCACTCAAGGTGAACAGAAGGAGGAAACTAAGAGTCATTTCTGATTTGATATTAGTCACGAGTTGAATGCTAAGGTCTGATAATTCTTTGAATGGGACCTCCCTTTGCTAGATAGTTAGGAGACATTGAATTTCATTAAATGGGATTACTGGGTCATGACATTCACTGTATTGTGAACAGCCTTTGATCAAGAAGAATATAGTGAAATAACCTTCAGACAAGGTTGTCAACACACAAAGACATCTTAAATGAAAACCACTTTACTATGAAGTGAATCCAACAGTCTTCAGGCAAAATTTCCATTGTCTGTAAAAGAAAGATCCTTAACTGCAGACTTACAGATCAATTTCAGATCCGAAAAAAAAGGCTTCCATTTTTTATAAGTCAAACAGACTGTGCCACATGGGTGCGGGACAGTGAACAGTGTGAAGATGGGCTCTGCCTGCTAGGCTGAATAGACAGCTTTGATTTCTAATTCCCAGTGTGGTTTTTCCAAGGAAGCCATGGGTTACACTTGTTGCCTTCTCTGCCAAATATGGGGTTGACCCTTCCCATTCTGGAGACCACCATTGTACCTAAGAAAGCAGGTAAAGGGACAAATAACTTATTACAAAAGAAATATCATAGTATTTCCTGCCAAAAGTGCCTGCTCCATTAGACTGAACTACTTCATCTTCTTCGAAGCTGGCAAGGGGCGAGGAAATACTGGTAACCATCAGTGAATGAGTTCATAAGTATTAAGGAGAAGATTAAGTTGCAAGCTACTTGCTATGAGATCACAAATTCAGTTATGGGTGACAGACTGTACCAAGTGCCCACGAGTGCCACATCACCCAAGCCACACTTAATCCAAGGGGTTCCTGACTATTCCTAAGGAAACAGTGCCCAGTGTCGGCTCACTGCTCCCATTTTGCAAACAGCTTGAATACAGTTCATGAAACATGGAAGCAATTCCTGTTGCCTCCTCTGATCCCGTGTAACAGCTGCTTGTGACACGGCTAGGTACCTTGGCTGCTCCTTTCTCCTGGCTTGCCTCTACAAATGCAGAAATCAAAATAGCTGAGAACAGGGAAGGACTGGCAGCATTTCAACTGAAGTCCTGGTAGGCCATGTACAAACACTCTGACCACATCTCCGTACAAGCAACCTGGTGTTAGATGAAGCCATAAAAGCATAGGCGTATTGCTAACACCAAGACAGAAGTGACCAAGACAGGCACAATGTTCATTACCTGGTTTATGGCCTAATGCCCTCAGCGGCAAAGTGGGTTGCTAGAAAGGCCGTGGTGCTGGTGGGAAGGCTGTGCCTCAAACACAACTGCAATATGGATTATGAGAAAAGATAAGGCAATGTAATTTAATCATCTTCCAGAGACTGCAGTGCAGCAGGCTATGGCGGATTTTATCGGATGGAAGTGTTCAGGGCAGTGTGTCATTTCAGCCATGTGTGTCACTGATGGACTATGAAACCAAAAGTTTACAGGTTGTTCTGAGCGTGGGTGAGGGGAAATAATTTGAAACAGCATACAATGGACAGTAAGGAGGTGAGGGATAGGGAAAATACGTAATGGAATATTAAAAGTTTTTTACAAGCGATTTCTCTGATAAAATGCCCCATTTAACAGTTCTCCTCAGATACAAAAGAGAAGAGAACGAATGAAGTGTGGGTAAGGAAGACTGGTATGAATCAACTGGCTAAAACACTGAAGTGGCCCGAAGTGCTATTTGGTTATGCAGAGTTCCTTATACAACGGATTTATTGGCAAAGTACTCAGGGAGCAGGTTACTTTCCTCTCTATGGTAGTTCTGTACAACCTGGAATATTGTGAGTGTGACGCTGAACATTCTTTTATCACAGTAGAAAAAGGAAACGTCATTAATACAGTTATCGTTGTGCAAGTGTAAGCTGGAGCTAGTTTATTACTTCTGATTTTTATTTTTTAGAGATTCTACGAAGTCACCCAAGGGTTTTTGAAAATTAAGGAAAAAAAAACCAAAACCCTAACCAAACAAAGCAGTCAGGTAGAGTGAAGGTTCACTGTGCCTGGACTGGTCTCATCATCAGCACCAGCACCAGTTGAAGCATCTGGTCACCAGCTTAGAAAAAAATACTGAGAGAACAGTAGTAATTAGTACATCTATTTCTAGCTATCTAGCACTTCTTTACTTTTCATCAATGCAGCCTCAGAGAAACTGTGAGAAAAATGTGTAATAAACAAGGACAGTGGGGCTCTCAAAGCTGTGCAACTGCAACTTTGCTTATTCCATGCAAATTTCTAGAAATTGAGGAGGAAACCCTTTTGTAAGTGGGAGCTGTAATGTCAAACACTGCTGTTTCATGTCACTTTTTAGTGTGCAGTACCAGTCTCAATTTGGCATGAATGTAGTTACTTAATTGGCAGCTCAGAAGCTGAAATCACTCTTTCAAAGGCGAGCCTTTAGAATGAAAACATTTTCAGTTCACTGCAACCCAGAAGGCACCACAGCAATAGGGAAGGCCTCTGTGTGACATCCTTCCTCCTCCACTGTGCCTTGGAAAAATCTGAAACCATTTCTGTGAAGAATCTGTCACTGAACCTGGTTATAAAATTCATCGGAGGAAAATGCAAATGGCTGCTAATGTGCAGGAACAAAAAGAGAAAAGACCAATTCGTTTCTGTGAGACACGGCGATGGATCATGGTGTGACACGCTATTAGGACTGGAAAGGAATAAGCTCCTCTTAGTTAGCACGGATTCAGTGATTATTTATGGCTGTTAACATCCATCACCAAAAGGGCAGAGTAGTGTTTCTGGTACTGCACCATTACTGTGCCTGTTAGAAACGCACAGGAGTGGCGTGGAGAGCTCTCTGAAAACAGATCAGCGTGCTGGCTCTTGGACTGAATCTTCTTTCATAGCTGGAAAAGCATTGCGTAAGAAATGTTCATTACTTTAAACTTTTAGAGGGAGAGCTGTGATATGTGAAACAGATCCACTTGTCTTTATAGCATGTGCTAGGAAATACTGACACAAAGGCAATAAATACTCTGCGTAGCCCACATTTCTTCCCCGCTATGTCACCTGGCCCCTTTTCCAAAGCACGTGCATATATAAAAGGGCTATTCCAGGGCTGGCAAGGGGCATACTGAGAGAGGTAAATCTCCAGTGAAAGGTGTAGTGATTTGCCACAAAAGTCGGCTATGGCTCACTCGGGGTCACTGCCCTGCAGCCAGGATCAGCTCAGGGTCACGGGAGTAGAGCAGTGCGGAGGACTAACGTGTGATGGGCTGCGCACGCTCTGTCACACCTTGAGGATAGCACACAGGAGGCGAAACCAAAACGATTCTAGTAAGTGCTGGAACCCCTTCAGAATAGGGGTGCAGAGGCCTCAGCATGTATAATTCAGTGTAACTTTAGGTAAGTTAGTTTACTGCGGCCAAAGAGTCAGATCCTAGGAATGAATGTTGGAAATTGAAAGGGAAACAACCAGTTAAAAAAAAAATAAAATCCTGCATCAACACTGCCAAATTAAAAGACTTATTATTAGCACTGCAATAATCTCATGACCTTTTACATCAAGTCAAAACAACTTCCCTCTTTTACAGGAGCAGATTATCTGCCCTTTTTGGTGTTACTGTTCCTGCCGTGTGCTCCCTGTCACTTGGGACTAGGATACAGCAAGTGGAAAGATGGTGGCTCAGGAAAAGTGACTCAGCCAGTGCTCATTTGTAAACTGACGATTGTACACTGGACAACATGAAGAGCAAACGAGGAAAGTTCATTTTGTAAACTGTGGGACAGATGAGCAGTGTCTGGTGCACCACTAGGTAACGCACAAGTGAGACACTGTGATATCTGGGCGACTCCTGCAGCACCATGACAGAGACACTGGAAAAGAGAGGGTTGAAGAGCAATGGCAACGTAAGAGAAAAAAACAAGTAAAACCCTAAAAAACTTGAGAATTCAGAGGATACTATAACAAATCGCTGGAGAGATTACGTGTAGGTATTGGACCCAAGAAACACAAGAAGCAAGCACCACACAAGAACAACCATGCTTGCAGTTCCTTTCTATGGGAGGTTTGGATGACTCAAACATGGACTAGTTATTAGGCTGGGCCAAAGCCTGCCACGCTCCCTCTGCTCCCTGGCTGCCTCCCACAGTCCGGGGCGGAAACACAGAGCAGTCACGCACAGCTGCTCGGGCGGGTGTCTCCCTGGTCCTGTCACCTAGAAATTCTGTGAGGTACAGCCACCCTGCATTAGGTCCCCATGGGGACAGCACTGGGTGGTTGGCTGTTATACAAAACAAAACAGAACAGGTTTTAAAAGAAACGGAAGGAACTGAACATCTCTATCTATAACAGGGTGGGGTAAGTTTGTCACCGGGGTGACTTGGGAAGGCTTGACTTGGGTCAGTGTGAGCACCTGCACAGATGCTGGTTCCCAGCTGGGATGTTGCAAGTGCTCCCTGCTCAGTGCTCTCTTTTGCATACAATAAGAAAATAAGTGTTAAAATTGAGGCACGAGCAGAGATTTTTGTGGGTTAAACACAAGCAGTCAGAAGAGATATGGTGCCTCTTTCCATTCAGCACTTAGCAAGCGACATCTTTGACTTTGACATGCAAAACGTGTGTCAGACAGCCTTCAGGGCTAAGGTATTCTAATGTGCCACAGAGAAAGTAAGGCACGTAAGGTTCGCTTTCATATTGTGGTGTGCTTTCAATATAGTTTGGGGGTTTTTTCCCTCTTTTTCTTGTGTGCAAATTAGCTGCACAGCTAAGCTACCATAGTGATAGAATTCAGCCAAAGGTACATCTGAAATAGTCCCAATAGGGGAGAGACAATGCCTAGATCTACACAATATTAGTGGTGTCAGTCAAACCCAGGAGCATCTGAAGCATGTGCAATGAGTGGCCTTTTCTGTTTTGCTTCCAAAGTAGGAGCAGCTCTATTTCTGTCCTGCTAGGCTCAAAAAAACCCCTTAAACTTTAAGCAAGGCAGAAACAAATTGCTGCTGAGCTGCTGCATTGCTGATGAGTCCATGGTTCAGCAAAGCAGATAAACACTGTTAGCGCAGGTGTAGTGTCTGAAAGGTAAAGCAAAAGAAGTTTTAAAAAACTGTAAGCTTTTATTTTCTTTGAAAATCTTTCCAAGTTTGTGGCCTAAAGATCAGCTGTGAAAGCTCTTTTCAACCCAAGTTGAAATTTTGGAGATGTTTAACACTGATGTAGGAAAATAATAATTTGAAAGTACGTAGACAACAGCTCCATCAGCCCTCAGGTAGGTCTCTGTGGAGCAGCTGTCCCTCTGGCCACATGGCATCTTGGCTATGAGACTAAGTGTAGCCACTGTCTTGAAACTGGATTTTTATTAGTAATAGGGCCAGTTTCATACTTCTAATCTGCTAGGGAATTAGTATATATGCTCATACTGTTTTCTCTGAGTGCAGCCTTTGTATTGAGACTTGAAAAAAACCTTCTTTGATTTGACCTTTCTACCTCTTGCCAATAAGAATTCCCTTATACTTCTCTCAGACTGTTTAAGCTTAGTACTCCCCTAAGGACTTTCTGGAATGACCTCTTCTAGAAAGCACCTCCCAAGGTAATCATGAGCTGTAAATCAAATTACATTTGAGTTCCATTATTTCTATCTGAATTACATCTAAGTGACATTTGCAATGCTGATTTACTCTAATTAAGTGCAGCTTGAACCAACTACTGAGTCACAACTCAGGCACCATTCCTGAAGAAATTTATGACACTGTTTTCTCAAGATGGAAATTGTAGCAGACAGTAACAGATGTTTAAATTGCTCTTCTTCTGTAAAGACCTGTGCATCCAGATTAAGTGCTGAAAATTTCTATCTATCTCTTTTTCTTTTGCTTGGCTCCCATTTGCCTTTAATGATCAGAAGAATTTTCAGGGCTGATCCATCAATGACTATACACACACCATAACTGAGTAACACTACACTATTGCTTTTATCAACATTTCTGTGGTTCCTGAATACTCACAGAATAAAAAATTTGTCTTGCAGTTACTCTGTGTAGATAGAGAGGGCTAGTCATGGCTAAAGTCTACTTTTTTTGTGGCTTTGCAAGTCATTCTTAGTGAGGTGATGGCCTTCCTGAGCTGATGACTTTAAAACAATAGTACTTTACTGCACACTGTGAATCCTGTGCAAGCTTCTTCTGACTCATGCCATTCCATAAATACTTAACAGACATTTTATTCAGAAGAAGGAAGCACACGAGTACAATTTCAGCAGAAACAAATGATGTTTGGTGCCTATTTTATACGACATATTCTCTTGGTAAAGACAAACCATAAAATGATTTATTTTCTCATACTGTCAGTGTTCTACTATTAGATTCTTTGCTGATGGCTGATTTTGATAACTGGTTGGTATGGCCATTGAGCTAGACTGGGTTAGGTTTTTCTCCTATACCATACACATACTTAAGAGGCCATTGATGCTCAAAGTAAGGTTTGGTGCCACTTTCACCAAACATGATGGTAGTAGCTCTGACCTATTCTGTTTTACAACTAACCAAACCCAAAAGCTGGAACTTCACAGGATCTGGAGGGAACAGATGAGCAGAAGAGCTGTGGAATGGAAGATGGAAGCAGTTGTTACATCGTCCTTCTCCTGGTGGCACCGCGGTGGGTGCATACCCGAAGCAGGTGCTGTGGGTTGGGAGATGCTGCTCCACCTGCAGGTCCCCTTGTTGCCACCCCAATGGGCTGTGTGCCTTTGGCTGGGTCATTGGCTTTCCCTGCTTCTCAGTTTATTCGTTTGTAGATCAATTTAATATTGCCATGCCACAAGGACATTATGCGAGTTAAGTAATTCATTAACTTATCTCTTTAAGCTCATCATTGAAACCCATTACAGAAATTACAAAGCATTAATCCTGAAGATGAAGAATGCTGTGTCTGGCTGCATCTCCTGCTGTTTCTTTTCCTTTCTTGCCTCTTTTTCAGTTTTCCTCCATTTGTGCTGCAATACATTTCGAAGGGTGCTCGAGAGTTGGCCTCTGCCTGCCCGGGTCCTGCGTGGCCAGTTCACTCGCTGCATTTATCCATGTCCAACAGTTACCACACAGGCTCTCACCAGTGCAGTTCACTGAGAAAAGGTAATGTTAAAGATTGTGAAAGCTGTCTGAACTGACATTGGGTCAGCCGTAGAATTCACTTCTTGCGAACAGAGACAGTTTTCCACCATCGGAGCATGTTTGATCAGAGCAGAGTTTTCTTTGCTGTTTTGTGGCAGCGAAGATGCACTACAGCTGCGATGGCTCAGGCTGGGGCCGCTTTTACACCACCACTGCCAACTGTGTCAGGCGCTGTGCGGTGGTTTTATGGTGTGGTTCCCCAAACCACCAGGGACTGAGGAGAGACCACCAAGCTTGTTACGCTTATAGCTATTTCAAAATTAAATTTTGATCCTGAAGTAAAAGCTTAACCTGATCCACTCAGCTCTGGGATTTTAAATTTTTTTTTTTTCTTTTTTCCTTTGGGCATGCCTTATTAGCTGGCCTGCTCTGCAGCATCCGTCCCTGGAAAACTGAGCCTTGCTCCCTGACACACACAGATTTTTCTCCAAGACAGCTTTTCATAGAAGCTTGGTTTGCTGTTGCTATGATGATTTTACAATCTGTACCAGTTTTGTCTTTTGCACTTGATCCTGTGAAGTCTTGCACAGCCTCAACACCTACTCCCATGAGTGGCCAGAATTAGAATTACTCAGCATGTCAGGCATTAGTACTATAGGTACTCAGTCTAAGAAAATATTTGGAGAAGAAAATACAGAATGAATCAAAAGAAAGATCCAGGGAAGCTGCTGCCAGATAAATGCAGACAGAATTATAACTGCTAGACAGCTGTGTTTCCAGCTTATAATTTTATCGAGACCGGTGATAAAGACAATCATTATGCGTGCCAGACTATGCATGTCTTCCCTTAAAGTGTACGTTTATACTGGATGGATCCTGAAGGTGCCTGATGCTTAATCTTAGAAACAGTTCAACGGAAATAAAGCGCTCGGGAAACAAAAGACAAATGAGCTTTCCAAAACATTTTTTTGTAATTTGATCGTTCCATGTAAACAAGAGACAATACAACCTTCTGGGATCCTTGTTAGCCAACAGCCTCCAAACTGCAGTGAAAGAAGGATTTCAAAACTATTTCACAATTGTGTTTGGATGAAACATGTGTTTACTGTATGTAAATGAACGAGACATTCTGTTCTTTTAGGATTCATCAGATCCTCACTGAGTTAGCTGGTTTGGCATATGCAGGGAAGTGGTCTTCTTCAGAAGATGCTGGACAGACAAATAGTTGTTTTTCATTGGAGGTTTCCAGACTTTACAAGAAAAAAAATATACTTAAGTGCAAAATTTTTGGCTCAGGAGTCATTTAACTTGATGCTCACTTATTTTGCTAGCTAGAAGTAATGACAAAATAAGTTATTTAGTGAAAGAGATGTGGAATCAGAATTTCCTGTGACAATAAATCACTGTTGCATTGTTCAGATTGTAAAGCAATATGTACTCAAAATGTGACTAGTCCCAACTGTTGGGACTGTTGAAGCTGTTGATTTCTCTGTATGTGAATTTCCTTTAATAGCTTGGGTGCCTGCATATAGCCAGTCCATGGCATGGCATGTGTACCAGCAAGCCTCTTTCCAATTAGCTAAGGGAAAACCCAGGATCCATTGCAGACTGGCACGTTGTTCCTTTACCCAGATGTTTAAGGAAGCCCTGTAGTTATGTACTTGATTTCTTTGCCTTTCTGTTCACTGTCAGGATATAATTTGCTGAGTTATGGCAGTTTCACCATTGTGGTGGTGGTTTGCACCTTGAGCATTTTACCTGGGTGCAATCAGAATAAAAAACCCTCTAAATGGAACTGCAAGTCTATGTTGGCCAAAACCTTTTGCTCTTTTGTGAGTCTTGCTGCAAAGAATGGCTGCTGTGGATCAGACTCTGGGGCACTGGCACAGGGGTGAAATAAAGAGCATTTTATTGTTCTTCAGCCTCCCCTGCACTGCTGTGTAATGACCTCCGCTGTTGATAGAAGAATTCCAGCTCAGGCATACATGTTCACCTCAGCTGGAGCAGTGGATGTGCCTCATGGAAACTGCTGATGGATCTGTTTATCCAGGCTAGCAATGGCCTTGTATAGTGTTGAGGAACAAATGTGGAGCTGGTTAGTGATTTATTGTTCCCAGGCCAGCAAGCAACAACAATTTTATGTGCTCAGACTGCTGACACTATGCTATAACCTGCAAAATTTCTCAGTCTGAGTTGGCTTTTGTTCTCACCACCATTCCTGCAGGTACCCTGGTTTGGCTGGGTGATGCTTGACTGAAGGCCACAAGGAGCAGGGAGGGACAGTGGCATAAGTTATTCCCCACCTCTGGGCAGAGGGGCTCTGCTGGCTGTCTTAGTGAGTAACTGCTTTTATGATTTTTTTTTTCATCTTCACAACATGGATCTTATGACTTCAAACAAGTTCAAGATGATATAAGCATGTCTGTCATGCAAATCTTGCTCCATGTCATGAAAAGAGGGGGTTGCTTTGGTTCTACATGTGAATATTAAACAGATTGTTTAGTTTCTTGCCCTGCTCCAGTCCCATGCTACTGGTGTTTCTTACGAGGGAAAAAATGCAACCTTTGTGTTTTCTCTTACAGTTTTATTGCCGGGATGTTGTTCTGCTCAGCAATCACAGTTTATAGCTACATGGGCATCTTTTCCCTGTTTGATCTCTTTAAATCTAAATGTCATCTGAATCCATCAAAATATTGCACAATCACCAGTCCAGCAGTGTTTTTTGTAGTAACATTCAAATATTGCACTAAGGAGAAGTGTTACAGATGTGCTGACTCCTGGCACAGCCCGCTATTACCATTTATGAAATGTTAAGGGTATTAAGGTACTGCACCATTTTCTCCCCAGGCATAAAGCAACTGCTTTTGTGAGGTACTGAGCATCAATTCTTGCTGGAATCATTGGAAGTTGAGAGTCCTCAGAACCACAAAGATTTTGGAGTGGAGACGATGGGGCAGGTTTGCCCATATGCAAACCAGGAGGGCCAAAACAAGGTTGTTCCAAGTCCTGAAAAGTCTGAAAATCTCCAATTTACAGAAGGCCAGCTTCTTGGAAATATTACATGCTTCTACAAGAATATTTCAATTTGGATCAAGAACGTGCTTTTGAAGCAGTCTGATCGCCTTGACCTGCTGCGCTTGGGTTCTCTCTGTACAGTGGTCTTGGAGAGCATGGCCTGGGTTCCTTCTGAATACAGATAAAGCAGAAAGAATCTCCAGGAGGACACCTGATGTACTCCAACAGGTAGTTGGCATTCAACCCGTACGACCAGACTGCAATTAAAGTAAAACCCCTGAGACATGTAGAGCATGGTGTTAGGTCCTCACCACTAATTGCTTTGGTCTGCGTATCAACAGCTGTTATGTCCCACTGGTGCTGATACAGTTCCTACCAGCTTTAGCTCCAGTTTCAGAGGTACGGAGTACTTGTATTTGCCCCTGAAGTCACATGTAGATGCTCATCACTTTTGTAAAAATAAAAAGGAAGCCCACATTCCTGAAAATCATATGTCCTGTGAAAGATGTCCAGCTTTTAAACCTGCATAGAAATTTAGTTCTCTTTCATTTAATAGAGGAACAAAATCTGGGGGAAAAAAATAATTCTCAGCACTCTTGTGATGTATCTGAAATCTGTATTTTTGTTTGATAGACTGCGGTACTTTAAAGTCTGCAAGTTATTCTGCAGTATTCTTTTCAAATTTATTTTGCTTCTTATTTATTTGGCTATCTAGAAATCCAGCAGAACAGTGAAAAATCTTTTCAAATAGTAAACAGACTAAATACATAATCAATGCATCATTAGGAATGTCTAAGAAACCCCCTTCTAGCAGACCTCAGTCAGCTGTTTTACATTCATATGGTAATACAGAACTGAGGCTACCCAAGAGAGTACAATTATTTTTAAATAACATGTGAATACTTATTTAGCCACGCACTGGGCAGATGCCTTGAGCCTCAGTACAAAACTGGTGCAGACTTGAAAAATATTTTTGACCTTACAATGCAGGGATTAATACCAATAGTTTCAGATAGATACTTTCCATACCTTATGGCCTTTGAGTAGTTCTGCTTTTGAGCAGACATTGTGCATCTTCTAGAAGAAGTTAATCTTGGCTTTGAAATGGTTTTATTGCTCCATACTTTGTGCTGGCTCCCTTCCATCTCTCTATTCCTGTCAGCCTGCCTCTTTTTCTGTGCATTATTCACTAGAATATGGAATTTGCAGTGTCTGGCTATTCCTGGATGTCTCCTGCTCTGCTGCCATATATTCTGTTCCTTTACATTTGCTAGATGTTTTGAAATCTTTTACCCACAAACTACACAAGCCAGATTTGGGATTGTTGGTGGGTTTGTTTTTTTTTTTTCCTCTCACACCTTGCTGCTCAGCCTGCTTTGTGGACTTGGAGAATGGGGCCGACAACTTCCAAGTAGTCTGAAGAATTGCTGCTGGCATGCCAGCATGCCACCTCCTTCATGGTCTGAACTGCTGGAGTAAATAATCTGAAATTGTTTTTAATTAAATGTTCAGCATAAATGATAGCACAGTTAATTATTAGACTGGCTAGGGGAGGTTAAACCACAGAAGTTCTAAAATTAGCTTTATACTGGATGCACTTTTCAGACATCCTAGCCAGGCTGAATTTCTCAGACGAAGGCAGGACTGGTGGGAAACTGTTATTCCAGGGGCTAATGGGGCTGCATCAGTACAGGTGCTCATTTCATGCAGCTCATTTGCCCTTGCTGGCCCCCACCACAGTGGCAGAAAAGGTGTTGCCAGATATTGGATAGAACCTGGTGTAGATAACAATGTAAGCCCACTTTATGATAAAAGTAGTATTTCATATGTCCTCTGTTGTTTCATGTGTTTGCAAGGAATATGCATCAAAATATAGTGTCTGTAATGATGCACAGAAAGGCGTTATAACTATGGAACTGGGCTGTAGCATCTGTTGATCAGGGCAATGCAAACTCAAGCAGCCAGTCGGAGTGTCGTACATAACCCGGTTTTACAGGCATGAGTAGGACATGTGGCCCCTACGGCTGGGCCGTCTGCTGCGACACAGCGGTTAGTGGCCGTGATACAGGCTGTGCCTCTTAGAGGGGTCCAGAGCCAACAGAACGTACCTGCCGGCGGCTCTCGGGCAGAGGCAGGGTACTGTACAGTGAAAGCAGAGCATGGCTGTGTGACTCATGGCCGTGGTGCGTCCCTGTACACCTGTACACACACATATACACACGTACTCCATGTAATTGTATGAACTTGTCAGACAGTATAAAGAGTGAGGAGGCTCTTGGCAGTGGGAATGGGGAAGAGACACGGAAATAGGTATTAAAAGAGTGGTTCGACCTATCCACATCAGAGGATGTGAAAGGGGAACGTGCCGCAGGGTAGGTGGTGGCCACAGCTGCCAAATGTGCACTATAAAATTATGCTGAGACTGCTTTCCCAGAAAAGCCCCAGCACGTCGCTGTTTCCTGACGGGCTCCTTATCCCCTACTGGTCATAGATAGTGAACCTGAACACAGTAACTGGGATGCAGGTTTGGAGGAACAAACATATCAGGGTGGCAACCTGAATATATCTGTGGCGGCAATCACAGCAAGAGGAAATATATAAAAAATATGAATTTAAGATTACATGACCTTCCCGGTCTTCTTCCATTAAAAATGAGCTGAGCAGTTCTCCAGTATGCATACAACCTGGCCAAAAAACTAACTACAGCCATTTTACAATGTGCAGCCATTGAGACTATGTTCAGGTATCAGAAGCCTGGAGATGTTTTAACTGAGAAATCCCCTTTGGCAGTGCTACTTGGCAATTAGAGAAAACCACAGTGTGGTTTTAGCTTTTAGTTGTTTTTGTTATTTATTTTTATAATCATTCTTACTCAGCTGTTACTTTTTAATCTGGACCATTTTTTGCATTTTAGAATTGTTCAAAGTCCACTGCCTCTAAAGCTATAATTAAGCAAAATAACCAAGTAGAGAAATGATGTGAAAGCCAGTAGTTCTGAAATATCAGTGACTGTAGGCCACAATGGACAAAAGTAGTTTTCATTTTAGTCAATCAGTCACTTTAAATGATAGTTGCTAGGCCATGCTTCAAAAATTCAGTGAAATGAGTAACATACAGTTACTCTGACCTTGCAAAATAAATAGCAATGCCCTGAAGACACACTAAAAACATATAAGGAAGTAGAACTGTTTTCTCTGTTTTAGACAACATTTCATTCAATAGAAAAGAAGCCAAGGAATACATTTTTCCAGATGATTTAAGGTGTAGTATGCTGATACTTGTCTTTCAATAGCAATAATTAAAATAGAATACTTTGCTTGTGTAACCAGATTGTAGACATTATTTTCACCGTTAGCCTACGCTGCTTTAAACAGTATTGGTTGCTGTTGCTAAAAAACCTGTAGTTCCTTTTGAGCACAAAAGCATTCTCTTTTTTAGGATTTGTGCAGGGAATTTTCTCCCCTTTTGCTCCAAAACCTACTACCAGGATGGTAGTTAGTGATAAATCCACACAAGAAAGTTCATCTCAGAACTCAAATGTAAGTCACCAAAGTTGAAAGTGCTTTTATACGGAAGTAATCTCAGCGTGTTTTGAGGAAACAGGCTTGGGTCTTCAGCTGGCTTCCCTAAAAATCAGAATTGTACTCAGGTATAATTTTTCAGTTTGTATCTCTTTATCAATAGGAATTTTTTTAAAAAAAATCCTTAACATATAATTTAAAAGACATTGTTTAAACACAAATGGGGGGGCTCTTCTTGATTAAGGAGCACCTTGCAGTCTCTAGATCTTTATTGGATCCTCTCAGTTTAATTCAATTGTTCATTTGACAAAATAAATAAATAAATAAGAATCTGAATAAATATGAAACTCTGCTGTGATGCAGAGTAAAGCAACTGTATTGCTTTAGTGCATGAGGCTGCGTTCATGCTCAAAGACTTAATGATGCTGCTGCTTGGATGAATAAAGAGACGAGAGTCATTTCAGCCTGTGCTCCATTAGGAACAGTGGAAAGGGACACTCAATCTGGAAATACAGAAATAAGAAAGAATTATATTTTTTCAGCATTCCAGTTTTTCAGTAGAAAAATATTAAGGGATCTTTTTAGAATGATGACAGAAATCTTTGGGGAATGGGGCTGAATATCCACTCAGAAGATCAGAGAAGCTGCCCTGAACGCTCATGGCAGCAGCCATATTCTTGTCCCACCGTGACAGAGGTGGACATGTAAAAAACCCATCTAACTAGACTGTATCTTAACAAGGGGCAGTTGGCCATTATTAAAACCTCATTCTTTGCCAGCATGTACCACTTTAGTAGTATGAGATATATTTGTATTTTTAGCCTTCATCTTCATCCTACTTCATTGTGTTGTTAACGTGGGTTGATGCTCAGTTTTTCAGTTGTTCTTGGCTGCTCATAGCTTCTAGGGGACCGTGGAGAGGCAGAACCGTCCTGAGGCTACTCTACATTACATCAGTAATGAACTGCTCAGCCCAGAAGTTCAGAAAGACAAATACAATGTTAAAGAAAATTTTCTTCCCCTCCCGGTGTAGGCATGGTGGTCCTATGGATCTGAGCCAATATTTCTATAAGTATCAGCCTTGTACTAGTGATTTGATTTCCTTTAAGAGCAGCTCAGACCCACAACTCCAACTGAAATCAGCTCCGCCTTTAGCCATCACCTCTTGAATGAATTAGACCTCTTGGGCTTCTCTGATTTGCATGGTAACTTTATGAAAATAATGCATTTTAGGCTGGACTAAATCAATCTGAGAATTATTTTAGCGGCCCCTAAGTCAGGAAGATGCAGCAGTTAATACAGCTCCCATTAAAAATGCTACCCTGTCTCTTCATCTTGTCAAAAAGAATTATTAAGAGAGAGCAGAGGTCATGCACATTGCAAATGTGCTTCTGCTACAGCAGCGTATTCCTGGGGGAACGTACACAGACAGTACTGAATTACTTGGTCATCATTAGAAATTCTCAAAAAGTCCCATAATGTTTGGGAGAGCAGGCAGTTTGGCATCTGCACAGAAACAGAAAAACATTGCTCACACTGAAAAATTCAATGAACTTTTTAGTCTAGTGCACATAGCTAACTTCAGCTGATAGTCATGAATAAGATGGTCTGCTGGGAAGGAGTACACTTTTTAGCTGCTTTAGTGGCTAATCTGGGAGAAGGTTTTTGGCAAAAAGCCTTCTTAGTCTTGCACCTCAGTGAGAGAATTTCGCACTAGTCCAAGGAACTTATTTTCTTTTGAGAAAAAATAATAATTAATATAAATAATCTTCCAGAAAAATAGAAAAGCAGTCATGTATTACTAGCCTATTTAAATGCTGCAAAAGAGAAGTTTCTGTGATTCACCTTTTTTGAATGCGAAAATAGGATGTGGTAATGACAGACATTTTTGAAGAAGCATGAGGAAAAATGATTCATTTGGCAAATGTGTGTGGAAGAAATGCTAGTGTGATCCTGCTGCTGCTTCTTCCTCATTTGTAAAGATGATAGTAACAAATATTAGCTTGAAAAGTTTTCTTTGCTCATGTAAGATTCATAACTAAAAGGTTGTGCTTAACCACGGCCTTACTCTTGAATGATGGTCGCTAGCATTCTGCCAAGACAGAGAGTCTTGAGGCAGGGAAGCTTACCGGGGAGATGCCTGCACTGCTCTGTTGGACAATCTGCTTCTTTTCCCCTCTGAAAAATGTATGTAACACAGTGGAAATATTGCTGCCACATACTGTAATTAATAGCATAGCTGGATAGTTTTAATGGGCAACTTCAGACTGCAGTTCAAAAAAAGTAATTTAAAAAAAAAAAAAAATCCTTCCCAGATTCTAGACTGACAGAATTCATTCTGGGAGATGTTTTACTAATCTCCAGCAATAATCTAGACAGGAGAGTTATTTTATTTATAGCGGGTGCCTCACAGCACAAAGACTGGCAGGTGTGCCTGCCTCTGGGTCCTCCTTCGCTGGTCAGACACCGTTCCTAAACCTCCTCAGGTAACTGGCTCCACTGAGGCCGCAGTAATCTTCTGCCGCTGCCAGACCAGATCTCACCCAGTCACATACCTCTTTGGAAGAGACTCTCTGTACTCACCTTTTCTTTCGAGACAGAAAACCTTCCCTTGCCCTTTCCTGTCTAATTTCCATTAGGCAGATGGAAAGTGAGTTTGACTGTGCAGGGCACGTGAGGTATAGCTCCTCAGCCCTTTCTGTCCCCCTCTGCGGGTAACAACATTTCCGTTTCTCTGTCTCCAAAGCAACTGAATTTTAACTGACCCAAGTGCAATATCCACATAGTCAGGGCAGGTAAGAAAAATGCCTACTGAGTCTGTGTCTTGAGATCCTCCCTAAAGATCGCTGACACAAAAAGATCTCCTTTCTCAGGGCTGCCATGAGCCATCACAAATGCTTACAGAATGTAAAGGTTTGACTGAGCGGCCAATTTGTTTCTGATGTAATGTCCCCTTAGTACAAATACAGGTATTTAATTTTATTTTAATAGAATCAAAACTTTCGCTCATATTTTTTGAATTTTATTGAGGAGGGGGATAGATGCAAATATACCACCAAAAAAAAATAAATTAAAAAACCAATCATGGATTCTTCACTGTTTGCTAGCAATAATATAATATGTGGGATGTAAGAGAATACCATGCTGCTGTTACCACTACAGAACTGATTTTACACTTTTGTCCCTTTAGAAGTTTTAAAAAGATTTTGGAATCTGGGCAGCAGCATAATTTCTATCTAGCCATGAGGTGACATATGAAGCCTCTTTAACTATTCCCAGAAATATACTTTTCACTCCCATATCAAACTTCTGCTGAAAAGGTATTATTGTCCAAGTCACAATCACTCAGAATATGGCAGGTAATCCTGTCTGTTAAGAATTCTGGAACCTCTAAGATATATGTATTGTCTGCGTGTGTATGTGCATCTTATATACAATAGAGATGAAGTTACTGGGTTTTGTCTCTAAGTCACTGCTACCAGCCGTGCAGTCCCCTTAGCCTCAGACAATGGCGTTGTCTTGAAAGAGGCTCAGGGGGAAGATATCTATTCACAATTCTTGGGGAATTTATGGAGATAAGGCATGCAAGGATGACGTGAGGCAAACTATTCAGATTGCTTTTGTCTGAGAATTTAGCAGATTTCATGATTCTCTAGGTAACTAGAGCGCCATTATGAAGATGAATACAGGTAGAGCTGAGCTCATCCTTGCCAACTGCAGAATAAGAAATTGGAACCACATGAGCATTTAACAGGGTAGAAGATAATGCAAGAAGGAAGAAAGGGAGAGACCAGAATTACTAACATAGAAACTATGAACTGTGGCAGTTCCTTAAAACCTTTTTTCTGCAAGCTGCCAGGACTCTCTTAAGTCTTGTTCCTATCACTGCAGTGATTCAAAGTAACAAAGAATGCAGCATTTAAAACGTTTGGCTCATAGGAAATAGCTTGTTAGAGCATGAGGCAGCTTTCTGGTGTGCATTTTTCATGTCCTGTTACGAAAAGATCAAAACATTGTGAAGGATGTGTATTCAGCTGACAAACATTAAAAATGCCACTTCTAGCTTAAGACATACTTTTGATATTATATCTACCGCACATCTAAAACTGTCAGGCTACAATGAAATTTGTCACCTATATTTTACACTTGTATTATGTGAGAACGTGAAAATTGACCTCTAGTAACACTAAGTTTGACAATTCTGGTACATAGAACTGTTACCAGAATGATTTTATAAACCAAGGCTGTCAAGCACATCCTGTTGTAATCTTTTGGGAGACAGAATGCTGCACTGGGTTTTTTTAAAGTCATTTTTCCTGTCTTACAATGTTCTCTCAGGTCGTATTAAATCATTTGCAGTGAATTATTTTGTTAGGCAGAAGAGCTTGTCAATGCTGAAACTGAGAATTGCTGTCACATTAGAGGTGCAAAAAAAATAAAATAATCTAATTTGTAACTGAATCAGTGTATCCTTTGAAAAGAAGTAGCTAATCTGAAAGTAAGCAAAGTGAAATGTTTAGAAGTACAAGAGACAAGTGATATCCCACCTGGCCAGCTTCTAACTTCCAAAGCCATAACAGCATGGCTCAGCCTTGTGCAAGAAATTCTGCAGGTCAGTTTTTCTTTTTGCACGTTTGGTATCGCCGCAGGGTCTGTGCCTTGGCACCACCCGAGCCAATAGTTTGCATTTGCTTAACCCCATCTTGATACCCTGAGCTTAATCCTCTCTTTAAAATTGGGCACATGTGGGAGAGCAAAGCTTAACTGAGGCTTTCACATATATACTTTACATCAGAACATACTGTAAATATTGAAAATAGCAATTTGGGTGTTGTACCATACTCCCAATACTCTGGGGAAAACACAGAAAAATGCAAGATCAACTGCAAATTGACTGGAATCCTGTTACACTCACTGAAAATGTGAATCACAAGGAAAAAGACCTACCCTCAGTATGATGATATAAACTTTGGATGAAATTTAAGAAAATATACAATACAAATCACAGACAAGACATTTTCCCTAGACTCTCTTCTCAGAATAATAATTAACCTGGGTGGAAAAGGAAATCAATTAAGGGGAGGTGGGAAAGGAACCCCAGCATGTGGATGACCTTATTGGGTGCCAGCTGCAATGGATGGAAAGGAATCAGCAGCATTGCATTAGACCTGGACCATGTTCTTCATGGAGGAAGGGGAAAGCAGTGGGCAATGGGCCACCAGCTTCCAGCTCACTCACATTTGTTGCCTCTACAGTCTTTATTGTGAGCGGGAGCTCTGTAGTTTCAGCGTACTGCATAATGTTGCCTAAGTAACTTGAGAAATAGGTGTAACTTTAGCTCCAGCCTTCTGGAGTCTCCATATTTCACTGTGTATTTTTTTTTTTTTCTTCTGAAATAGATGGCGTCAGCACTGCATAAGGACAGTCTAAACCAGCCTCCATTCACCTGCTGTTCAGCGCTTTGAGACTCCTCATCAGAAACCTCCTGCTGACAGTTATTTATAGGTCAACATCTCGGTGAGCTAATTGCAGGTAATGCTGGTGCTGGAGAGGCGCCTAAACAGTCATTGCTCCTGCTGTGAGGAGAAATGATGATGTTAATTACCAAATATCTGTGATGTGCTACTTTGGGACATGCTGAATCATGGGGACAACTGCCAACCTGGCTCCCAAATCCAGCAGCGCTGCATTTGGCTTCAGGGAAGAGCTGTTCTGCCAGGACCCTTGGTGCACATCTCCATCTCTCATTAAATCAGGTGTGATGTTACTGTCCTCCTGGTGCGTTCTCAGAACAGTATTCAGAAAGAGAAATGCCTTCATCCCCCTTCCTTTTCAGGGAGTTTTCCTGTGAACTTTGATACCCTGCTCAGGCTCACCTATTTTAGACTGGTCTAACTCTGCTCCTTGAATGACAGTTTTGCTTGACATCGGTGTGCTTTCTGGAGCCACGCTCCCTTGATATGAGCTCACTATCAACACTTTCTGTATTCCCCAGATTCCTCTTGGTTCTGATGCTATGTGTACTATGATCCTTTCCACCTCGGTCCTGCACATGACATGGCGATTAGTCATCCCTCTCATGCTGAAACCTCTTGTTACACAGATCTTCTGGCAATTCCATTATCTTTCCAGTTTTCCACAAAATATCATATCTGTTGTGAGCCCGGCGCCTGCTGCGGTGACACATGCTGCAACCAGGGCATTTCAGTCAGGGACTGACAGATTTAAACGTCTGCAGCACTTCAAAAGCAAATGTATTCAGGTTTTTCTTTCTAAGCTGCTTTGATGCCGACACCTATGAATTAGTTTTCTCCTTATGAATATGTACTACAAACTCTCACCGTATCTTTGGTTCCTGTTTTAAGATGATCAGAAGTTGTATGTGGTTTGATAACATGAAATGTGCCAGTTGGGCTGAAACGAAATTTCGCTTTGACTCAAGCAGTTCTCACTATTAATCTTCATACTGCGTTTTGGAGATGTCTGTTTATTTATTTTTATTCATTTAAATTGTGCTTAATATTTGCTGTGCTTGATTCCCCATTCACATGTGTAACTCCAGAGTAACTCTTGAAAAGCCAGTGAAATTATACCTTAGATCCATTTGTGAGAGGAGTAACTGCAGCTTCGAGGTTTAGTCCTTAATCACATCCCTGTCCCATGAATTTGGCTCTTTATATCAACTATCACATTTCAAAAATGGGTATTAATAATCAGTTAATATAACGCAATGATCCAAGCAGGTGCACAGAACAGACTACAAAGAGTAGTCATAGAGTAAAAAACCAACTGTTTTAGAAAAAGTATTTCTTCACAATCAAGTGCCCACATGGTTTTGCTCAGATTTCTTCTAACAAATCTCTATATTTATATGTAAATATTAGAATACGGTTAAGATTAATTTCCAAGTCTAAAAAAATAACGCTGTAAATGCAACAATGCTGAGGACAGTTAAAACAACTCTGCAGCTGTAATATTTGGAGTATTAAGTGTTCAGAAGTGTAAGTTTCTCATCTCATGTAACATCTTCTCCCTGGCTTATGAATGTTTTTTGTGTCTTACTGGTGTGTACAGGTGACCTCATTTCTGATGTGAGTGTCCACCTTTAGCATTTGGACCTTCTGCTTGTTTGCTGCTTGATAAATGGGTCCTCTGTCAAAAAGACTTGCTCAAATTAGCAGAATGCTTGTACTCCACATTTTTATACAAGGTTGAGTAATTGGGAGTCATTACTGGAACTACTAAAAAGAGGAAACCGCAATGTGGGAATACATGTCCTGAGGTCATACAGTGCTCTGAGAGTCTATCGAAAATAAACAAGCTTAAGTAAACCAAACACAACTCACAGGAACTGCACAGAGTAGTTACAAATACAGTTTATCCAGCAGATGGTATTCAGAGGCAGTGGCAGACTCAACAAACCAAGATTTTAAGTTTATCTATCTACTGTTGAACACAGGCCCAAAAGTTGTTGAACAGCTATTGTAGATCAGCTATTCAAAATGATGGTTCTACCAACACCAAACCATAAATGACTTTTCCTGGTAGGAGACAGAGTGTGTCAGTGTGCATGGATAAAGAAAACATAGAAATATTGCTCTGAAAGAGACACTGTGTCTGATGGGCAATGGTTGCTTTCCAGGAAATAGTATTTTACTCCCAGGAAATGAAGGCAGTACTTTGACCATGTACATACGCAGTGTGCTCTGTCAGATGTGCTCTGGAGAAGTCCTCTTTTCGTCAAGTGCTGCGTGTTCCCTTCAAAGCAGATGTAGAGCAGATCCCTTCCATTTTCCCATACGCTTTGCCACAAACACAATTATCCGCAGGTTATGGCTCAAGAAATGGAGTCTTGCCGCACTGGTTAACGAAAGCTGTAAGGTCACTTTACCTCTCCTTGCCTGAAGCAGAATTAACCCCCTTGGAGATGTTGAAAATTTCATTTTGGCATCCTCAGAGTGAAACAGGGCGGAGATAGAGGTGGGGGCATGGGGGGAGGGCAGACAGACAGGATGGGGATGGGACGTATGTATTGGAATGTTTATTACCGTGTCCTTGCCAGAGCACTGTTAGTGGTGGAGGTGAACTGAATTTATGGCTCTTAGTCACTTGCTTATTTTGGAAGGGTATCTGAACTCATATGTATTGTAACAGAGTCCAGGACATCACCTGTGGCATTTAAATCCCATAACGAATCACAAGCTGAGGATATGATTCAATATCCTAAATTGCATTATCAGATTTGTGACTCTCGGTCAATGACACCGAGTCTGGCAGTGGTCAGAACGATGCCTTCAGGAACAACAATTTTTGGTCATTTTTCTTACGGTCATGAGGTCAAGGCGGTGTGCGCTCAGGTCACAGTGCCATGTTCCTGCAGTACGAGCAGCGTGTTGCGAAGGAAGTGCTGTGTTTCAAAAGCCCTTGCAAAGAGCAGTTCTCCTTAGCTTCCACCAGCTGTTCCTAACTGTAGCAAGAATTTCAAAATGAGATACTCCCAAAATATTGCATACATGCTATGCTGTCTCTATAGAATTGCATACAACAGTAAAAATGCTTTTTGTCCCTCTATCTCCTCGACTTCTGAGTGGCAGAGAGGCAGCACTTATTAGAGATCTCTGACCCTTTGCAGCAGCACCTTGCCCTATACCCCTCCTTGCTAGGCTGGCTTCTATCCCTACGTGCTTCAGTGTTGTGTGACTGGCAGGAACCGCGAGACTGGGCAAATGATAGCGTTTCAGATCTACGCTGCACAGAGAGCAGTGACTGCACTAGCAAACCTTTTTTAACAGGAAAAAGAAATAAAACCAAGAAAAGTATCATTTCTTAAGCATGGAGATTGGTGAATAATCAGTTCTCACTGTACTCAGAACACAGCTTGGAGGAACGTCAAGCTAAGAGGAAGAAAGAAATTGAACTAATCATTCGCAATAAACCAAATTAAAGAAGTCTTTGAGTTACCTTCACAGTCCTCTTGCCAGTTTGAGAGGAATTATGCTACACCCAGTGGTATCAAAAGCTGTGCTGAGATCCAACCAACAGCAAATACTCATGCCCTAGTTCTGGTTGTATGGTTAGCTATCTTTACTACACTAGCCACAGGAACGATTCACAGGTCTGTCTAAGAACTACTCCACACTGAAAGTATAAACCATGCTGTAAGTCAGTCATTGTAGAAAATGTGGAAGGCTATGAACAGAAAGAAATCTTAAGCAGTCCCTTTCTCAGGAAGTTTGTCCACAGATGCTGACAAACACAGAGTCACACAAATGGCTTTGCTGCAAGAAAGCCTCTGAGATCTTAAGGTTACAGTTTGGGTAACATCATTAAGCAGAAGACCGTGTGGTTCTAAGCCACCTTCTGTGATTCACATTGTGAATACTGCCACCCACATCTAATCTGTGTTTGGCTGAACTGCCAAAACATTAAAATCTGTGAAGAAAGCAGCCTACTGAATTTAAAGTGTGTGCCTTGCTTTGAGAGAGCACGTTCTTAGGACAAACACTCCAAGCTAGGGGAAGCCTAGGATGACTCAAAGTCTGGAGTGGCTGGTTGTGGTGGAAGTTAAATCATTTCCTCATTGCTGACTCCTGTTAAATCCTAAGGGCACGCTATCTGTGGTAGCAGAGAACACACAAGTTGAGAAATTCTCCACTTCATAATCTATTATTCATAGTCATGTCCAGAGAAGGGCAACAAAACTGCTGAAGGGACTGGAAAACAAATCTTATGGGGAGCGACTGAGGGAACTAGGGCTGTTTAGCCTGGAGAAGAGGAGGCTGAGGGGAGACCTGATCACTCTCTACAACTACTTGAAAGGAGGTTGTAGTGAGGAGAGTGTCAGTCTCTTCTCCCAAGTAGCAAGTGACAGGACGAGAGTGAATGGCCTCAAGTTGCGTCAGGGCAGGTTCAGATTGGATATTAGGAAAAACTTCTTCATGGAAAGAGTAGTGAGGCATTGGAACAGGGTCCCCAGAGAGGTGGTTGAATCGTCTTCCCTGGAGATGTTCAAAAAATGCATAGATGTGGCGCTCCAGGACATGGTCTAGTAGGCATGGTGGTGTTAGGTTGACGGTTGGACTTGATGATCTCAGAGGTCCTTTCCAACCTTAGTGATTCTATGATTCTATTCTTTGAACAGAAAGTCTGTTATTTTGGTCCTGAGCCAGCAGAGCACTAAAATACCTCGTGGATGGTAGATCCACTGTGCTTTTGGATTAGTTAGCTGTTAGGTTTTCTCACAAGTATCCTTGTGCTTTGCTTCGTTGTGGCTGATGCAGCTCAATGACGAGACAAAGCCATAACAACATCTTCCCTCAATCCTTCCCTACAGCTCTGCTTTCCCTACCAGAGATCTGATGACAGCTAAGCTTGCTGATGCACTAGGGCTGTTGCTATCCATGCTGATCAAATATTGGCTCGTGATCTCCCTGTGACCCCCTAGCTGCGTGGACCCATGTGTTATCTCTGAGACTGTGAATGCAGCATGGCAGGAGCTCCCATTTTCTGCTCACAGTAAAGAAAACAATATCATTGTCCAGGAAATGGCTCCCAGGCATGCTAGGAGCAAAACTACAAATGCTCAAGTAGTAACCTTTAGAACATATTGAGTAGCCCTGCAAGGTCTGGAAGAGACCGATCAACATCATGCAGGATTTTGTCAATGTCTCAAGCTGGCAAGAAGCAGATTAGCCTGGATACAACAGGTAATTAAGATACGCCACTGGATTCTTAAGTTTTTTATGTCAGGAACAGTTCTCATTTATTTCTTCTGTGTTGTAAACCCCTTACTGATGCTCAGGTAACACAGTTTCTGTGTCTTGGGCATGTTACAGTCTCAGTATAAAAGAAGGAATTTTATCCTCATCATCTCACAAAATGGCTTCCTTAGTCCAAGCCAGATAAAACTACTTAAAACCCAAACAAGCGATGCTAAGTGCTCAGTGTTTTCGCTGCTGCGAAGCAGTGTTCATTTTTCAGAGGCAGATAGAATAGATGGGGCTGGTGACAGGTTGACTAGGATACACACAGTGAGACCTGTGCATCTGTCAGGAGAAGAATTTATTGGGTTTGTACAGACAGTCATTTTGGATTTACACAGGTCTAAGCCTTTGATTTGGACTCTTGTCTAGGAACAAGCACTTCAGTCATAGTAACCAATTACTAGGGGTTATTGTGGCCCTGAGAGGTTTTTTATCTAAAAAAAAAAAAGCTTTTTCTGTTCACATTGGTAGTAATGGTGAAAATCTGGAGGTGACAAACTTTTTCTGCAAGTCATGTATTCACTGAGACTCTCTCACATCCCAGCTCTGGGGCGTAGGGCTTTTTCCGCCATGCGTGGTCCCATTCCTAATATGAGCTGCCAGTCAACCTCACGTAAATCCCATTAACAGCACACCTATTTATCTTGGCTTCAGCATAACAGCAATTAAAAAAAGCAATACCCAGACACTGTATGATAAACCTAACACCACCTCATCACTGGTAATTTGTTTTACTTTTTGCCAAGTTTACTCCAGGCTTGTTTTCCTTTGAGGAGAGATAAAATAAAAAGAATACTTAAAACCCACAGTGCCACTAGATCACTAAAGGGGAGTAAGGATATTCTCTTGTCTCCACCTGAAGACCAGGACTCTGACTGTGAGGTCTGACATGGGACTAGCAGTGGTGTTTCTCTGCTGGCATTTCCATCACTTTTAGTTGCCATCATTGATATGCAAACCCACTGTTTCAACATATTTTCATTCTGAAGAGCTTAAAGTGTGCCCTGTAGCACTTTATTCACCACCACACCAGAATCGTGCATGGGTCTTTACTCTTGTTAGGATATATGATACGAGAAAGAAACCCAGAAGTGAGAAGCACAAGAACAGCAAGAGTTTTATTCCCACAGACTTTGCAGTTTTTCTAACTATCGTCCTAACGCGCCCCCAGGGAGCTCCAGGGAACATGATGCATCTATTGCTGTTGCTCTCTTGACCTCCAACACTGATGTGTTGCCCAATAAAATATCTCTCCAAGGACGGCATGGTGTCACAGCTGGTTTAGAACCTGAGAAAACCAGCTCTTTGCATAAACAGCTCCATCTTCCCTTTGTCTTTTTAGGAAATGTAGCCAATGATATATTTTTTTACAGTATTATGTGCTAGCCAGTGCCCTCCGCTTTGCGCAAAGCACAATACAGAGAGCCATTAACACAAATGAAGGATGTCATTTAATGCAATATCCTCTGCTCACCCACCTATTATATATACTTTTGTACTTGACTGAGTAGATTATGTAAAGTACAATAATTTATAAAGAAAATCTGTAATACAAAGAAACTTATTTTCTTTTGTAGCTTCTCTGTTCGTCTTTGTGTCATGGATCTGCTCCCTCCTACTGCAGTGGAAAAGATACATTAAAATTAATATTCTAAGCTGGGATTTTCAAAGCAGACTATGGCAGCAAAGTGTCCAAAAGCCACTGACATTCAATGGGAGCTAACTCCTTAACCCCTTTGAAAATTCTTAGCCAAAACCCATTAATGCATACTTCAAAGAGATAATATTCACAGCTCTAGAAGTCATTTTCCTAACAGCCTTTCATTCTCATTTCCAGCAGGCCCTTCTTCCCTGGATCCTAACCCCCTGTTGGGGTACAAAACCAAATTGCTTCCATTTCTTTTGTAATTCAGACTTCAGCTTTAGCTCTGACTCTTTTGAGGCATTTGTTTTTATATTTAATGACACGCAAAGATCTGTGTCTAAAAGAGACAAAATAGAACACTTTAATATTTCTTTTCCATACTTATCTTGTCTCATGCCTCTTATAAATGAACACAGGCACCAGTTTATGTAGGTATTTTGACCCCTTACTGTGAAGAGTTAATTAATTCACAAGTTGTGTCCCATATGTAATCTCATATTTTGACAAAAATTAATTCACTCCCACCAGTTTAACATCTCAATTTGTCAGGTTTTCTTTCTAAAACACAGTGCTACATTATTTGTAGCCTGTGACTTGTCACATTTTTTACTTCAGTAATTTATACTAATTTGTACTGCCCCCCTAATCATACCATAAGAAGACTTCATTGATCAAATAAATCAGGTACAAAAAATGTGATCTGACCTGAATTTTTGCTTTAGCTGTTCAAATAAACCACCAGAAGGCATGTTTTAATTGTAATAACAGTTAAATGATGTAGTAGCAAAACCTTCCTAAGGATCTGCTACACTATATTGACACCTTGTGGCTGGTTCATCACAATGCAAAGCATTCATCCAGACTAGTGTGAAAAAGAGGGATTACAATATAAAGCCTGTAGGGAAAATATTTTCATTTTAAGTACTCACAGTGGATGGGAGCCTGGAAAGGGTGTCTAGATCAAACTCAATTTTAACTTTCAATCCAGTCCCAGTCCAGATTCAAGTATATATGTTTCTCAGTGCTGAACACAGAGCCAACTCCTATACATCTCCTACTTTCAGTACAATTCAGATCTCTGTGGGATCCACCCTTGAAGTGTGTGCCCTGAGCTTACCTCAGATTGCAGCATCTCCGACTGACATGTTGTACTTCAGCCTCCACGCTAAAGGTAATGGGATAAAGAAGGAACAGCTTTTGTTGCAATGGTACCTGATGCCAACACAGAATGAGATTCAAATTATATTTGCAGAAGGAAATGCAAACTTTGAAGTATGCGTGTGAAATAACACTCTGGAAAGGTCAAACGGAATGAAGATGCTACGTACGAACAGCCTTTTTTACTGCCTACCCAACGAAGAGCAAATGGCACGAGGCAGGAAGCCTATTTAAAACAGGCAGATGGGCTGTGACATAAACCCAAGACAGCTCATCTGTTCGATATGTAATCATTGTGTTTGAAACCATTTTCATACAATCATCCTGAGTAACACATAACTACCACAAATCTACAAAGGAAAGGAACTGCTGA
Organism: Psophia crepitans; assembly: GCA_013399095.1. Classification (NCBI taxonomy): domain Eukaryota; kingdom Metazoa; phylum Chordata; class Aves; order Gruiformes; family Psophiidae; genus Psophia; species Psophia crepitans. The sequence continues at coordinate 2,209,750 of VWZZ01001633.1, read as the reverse complement.
AATGTCAATAGAGGGAAGGATTTAAAAAGGATTGAGATAAATCAGTTCAAACAGTGCTCTGGCCAGCAGTGACTGAACCACTGAGCAACAGGTAATGATTTCCCAAGAAGACTGCCTCCACCATAGGACCCTTGGAAACAAAAAATCAAATAACACTGCTAAATCTCATAAATAAATTTCCCTTCCCCAAAGACCACTGAGCCCGTGCAAAGCTGGAGACTCCCTGTACCAGTCAATGCTGTCATATGAAACTCTGAAGTTAACAGTTTCAGTTAAGAACTGTACTTGAATCAGGGCTTTGGCCTCCTTTGGGCAAATACTGTCCCACAATTTAAGGGCTAGTTACCCAGTTTTTGGGAAAGAGGGAACAGGGCATCAGGGAGACCAGCCTTTCTCCTGTTCGTTTTCTGCTTGGCACAACAGGAGGAGGCTGCCTGGGGGCCCCGCTGCTGCCCTGGCAGATGAGTTAGTGTGAGCCACTGCTGGAGATGGCACTCACACCAGGAGCTAGGGTGATGCTCTGGTGTGCATGGGAACCTTAGACAGATCTCAGATGCTTCTGGGCAAGAATGACTGAGTTGTGCCTGCACTGATGGCAGGGGCTGACTGAGTTGTTGCTGTACCCGAAGGAGCTGGGCAGGAGAGCAGATATAGGGACTTTTATGCACAATGGGGCCTCTCGAGTTCGGAAGAGGAGACAGTGACAGTGCTTCCACAGTCCTCCACAAGTACAACAGCATCCTACAAGCCTGGCTCCAAGATCAGGCAAAATCAAGGATGTGAAATGGAGGAGGAGAGCAGGAAGGATGCCTGGACTGACTAGGTTTGCACCCATTTCTGTTTCCATCCAGAACTCCACAATAGTTGTCTTGAGGTTTAGACAGTTTAAGGGATATTAATTTTCTGTGTCTGTTTAATTCTATTCACTGAGAAAAAGACGTAGTGCCTGATGGTCTTTTGACCACATGAGAGTCTCTAGGACACAACTCCACCAGGTAGGAATTGCGTGATGTGCTGCTCTGTCCTTGGGAGAGCTTCCAGCAAGGCCAAGACCTGCTGGGTAAACCCTGCCCCCCACAATGGATCACAGCCAGGTAACCTCAGCTTAAGGACAGACATTAATATTAAACAACCTGCAAAGTTTTTTTAGTTCAAAGTTTGGTAGAATTAAATGATGACACTTTGAAAAGAATTATAGTAATTATTCAGTATCATGGAACAAGAATACAAATAAAAATTACTCCAAAATTCCCTCAATGTTATGTACTTTTTGTTCTAAACAAAAAGGTGGAGGTTTTTTAAAAGATTCTGTAAGTGAGCAGTAGCTCAGTGCAATGATAAGTATCGTCAATATTGCCATGCAAGGAGTTACTGGAGAAGAAACCAGTCTTTAAGGAGAGGTGTAAAGGCAGCACATCCTAAACCTAAGTTGAAAACTAGTGTCACTACTGATGGAAGTAAATTGATTGTGGACTTCTCTCACCTCTCCATACATACTTATTCTCAGTATTCAGAAAAGACTGCTCTGTGAGAGTATAGAACCTTTCTCCTCTGAGTCAAAGGAGACTATGAAATTTCCCAGGGATTTTAATTTTTAAATTTACTAAACCAGAGTGACCAAGAAACATGCTCCAGGCCACACAGAAAGTCTATGGCACAGCAGGGAGCTGAAAACAGATAACAAGGTAACACTCTAAACACAACCCAAGTTTCTTTTTTTTCTTTTTTTATTCTTCGCTTCCTCTTTCAGTCTGATAAGAACCTATGAAATCTCTTCACTCATGTAAACCCCCACCTTCCTACCCTTTGGGATCCTGTCCAAATCCCTTCCTTCCTACCACATATTCTCACATCCCCTCTGCTCTGCTTTCCAGATAACTACAGGAGTGAGCACAGCGGCCTGCTGGATGACATCCATCAACCCATCACTCCCTGCTCTGTGGTTTTCACAGCTCTTGCAATGAATACATACTGACTCATGGAAATGATAACAGATGTGAAAAATTACAGCTTCACCACCTGTTGCTAATGTAATGGATTTAATTACTGGCAGACAGCTTGAACTCTTTTGAGGTCTGTTACAAAAGGAAGATTATTTTTCCCCCCCCTGTGGGAGACCCTTGTTGAGAAACTTGTGGTTCCACAAAGACAAATAGCTACAGAGAACAATGCTGTGCAGTGAAACCCTCTGGTTTCTCTCAGACTCCTCCCTGCCAGGAATTTCCCCTTGCACCATTCTCTGATGCGTTAATTATTTCTTTGCCTAATTGACCTGATGAATTTATCTCAGTTACATACTTTCAAACTGTCCACAAACTGACCATAATTTCAGCAACTACTTTGCCCACAATGCTGATACTCATCCCTATACTGACCAGTGCTTTTGCTACCATCGTTCACACCAAGGAGAATGGGCGGTGAAACTCAATCCATACTCGTCCAGGTACTCATTTGAACTGGGAAGATACTTGTGAATACATCCTGCGTGGGCACTTTTTCATTCAAGCTATGGACTTACTCAGTGAAATTGTTTCTACACATCTATATGGATACCTGAAAATTTCTGTAGTAATGCTAATAAATGTCAGACAATGAATTTGACTGAGCACTTGTATATTTGATCTAGGTTTTATCCTGAGTATGTACTTCAGGCTGGTAGAGTGGGAATTAACATTCTAATTTATAGCATGATGTCTGCTGAGTGACTATTGAGCTCAAGAGGTTAAACTGAGCTTCTTGGTTAGATATTGACCTAGTAGTACCCAGACAGAGAAGGTAGTGGGCAAGTAGGAAAAGGAACAATCTTGTGCTATCCTCTGTATTCTCTGGTGGGAGAACTTGATCTAAGATCTAAACCTGTTTACAAAAAATTTTGAGAAAGTTCTTTGTTACCTGCAACAATTGAGGACGAGTGTGGGCCTGCTCATGCAAAAGAGAGTGAAGACCCTTTCCTTGCTCATGGACCTTCTCTGGTTAGAAAAAAAATAAAGAAAAAGGCAATCCCTGTGCCTACAAGAAGCCTCTGCTTTCTCCATGGCATAAGAAAAAAGTTCAAGGAGGCATCTAGTGGAAACAAAGGGCAGCCAACACGAGACAGGCAACAGTAGGCATATTTCTCACACTGTGGAATATCACTGCATAAATAATTGTCTCAAGACACTAATGTAGATACACCGTTAATTTAAAATACACTTGCTTAGTTGAGTGAGAACTGTTGGAAGAGCAGTCAAGGGCAGATACCTGTGATGCTAAAGACAGCAAGTAAGCAAAGCAGGAAACCAGCTAAAAGGCAGCACTAATGGCCTTATCGTAGCAGGCAACTAAAGCAGGTGCCTCAAGACTCCCTTTGAATTCAGTGAACCACACACAGGTGCTGTTGAATTGTTGCCAATTAAGAGCTGGAAAAAAAGAGAGAAAATAAAACCAAATGGAAGAATAGGAACAGAAAGGCATGATGTAAAGAAGATGTAGTCTTCCTCCCACTTTTCTCTCGCTTTTTCTGTCCAACCCAAATTTTCTGTATAGAGTTTTGTATTTAATTTTCACTGCCATAATTGTCAGCTACATTGGAAGGTCATTTGTGCCATCCTTATCGACATTGCCTTATTGACTGCAGCGTGCAGCTCAGCTTTTGCTCGTCTTTTTCCTAGTATGCTCTTCCCAGTCACAATTCTTTGTCATCATAGGGCCATCATTAGTGGTGTTCTGTAGTAAAAAAAAAAAAAAAAA